>JAETGN010000271.1:0-194185 GCA_017139565.1 Luffa aegyptiaca
TTCTGTTTTGAGAGATCGGAACCCAAAGTTCATCCCAATGAGAGTTTTTCATCTTGTTTGGACAAGGTCCAAACTTTGCTCCGTTTGAGTTTTGGTGAGTTTGAAACTCAAACTTCGGAACAAGGAGAGTTCTTTAGGTGCTTTGGACGAGAAATTGTCCAAACCTTGCTCCGTTTCTGTTTTTGAGAGCTTGGAACCCAAAGTTCGTTCGAATGACAGTTTTTCATCTTGTTTGGATGAAACTTGGTCCAAACTTTGCTCCGTTTGAGTTTTGGAGAGTTTTTCATCTTGTTTGGACGAAACTTGGTCCAAACTTTGCTTCGTTTGAGTTTTGGTGAGCTTGAAACTCAAACTTTGGCGCAATGATAGTCTTTAGGTGGTTTGGACGAGAAATAGTCCAAACCTTGCTCCGTTTCTGTTTTTGAGACCTTGGAACCCAAAGTTCGTCCCAATGCGAGTTTTTTAGGTGGTGTGGATGACACATGTTCCAAACTTTGCTCTGTTTCTGTTTTTGAGAGCTCCGAACACAAAGTTTCTCCCAATGAGAGTTTTTCATCTTGTTTGGACGAAACTTGGTCCAAACTTTGTACTGTTTGAGTTTTGGAGAGTTTGAAACTCAAAGTTCGGCCCAATGAGAGTTCTTTAGGTGGTTTGGACGAGAAATGATCCAAACCTTGCTCCGTTTCTTTTCTTTAGAGCTCGGAACCCAAAGTTCGTCCCAATGAGAGTTTTTCATCTTGTTTGGATGAAACTTGGTCCAAACTTTGCTCTGTATGAGTTTTGGTGAGTTTGAAACTTAAACTTCGGCCCAATGAGAGTTGTTTAGGTGGTGTGGACGACACATGTTCCAAACTTTGCTCTGTTTCTGTTTTTGAGAGCTCGGAACCCAAAGTTTCTCCCAATGAGAGTTTTTCATCTTGTTTGGACGAAACTTGGTCCAAACTTTGATCCGTTTGAGTTTTGGAGAGTTTGAAACTCAAAGTTCGGCCCAATGGGAGTTCTTTAGGTTGTTTGGATGAGATATGATCCAAACCTTGCTCAGTTTCTGTTTTTGAGAGCTCGAAACCCAAAGATCGTCCCAATGAGAGTTTTTATCTTATTTGGACGAACTTGGTCCTAACTTTGCTCCGTTTGAGTTCTGGAGAGTTTGAAACTCAAAGTTCGACCCAATGAGAGTTCTTTAGGTGGTTTGGACGAGAAATGGTCCAAACCTTGCTCCGTTTTTGTTTTTGAGAGCTCGGAACCCAAAGTTCGTCCCAATGAGAGTTTTTCATCTTGTTTGGACGAAACTTGGTCCAAACTTTGCTCCGTTTGAGTTTTGGTGAGTTTGAAACTCAAACTTCGGCGCAATGAGAGTTCCTTAGGTGGTTTGGACGAGAAATGGTCCAAACCTTGCTCCGTTTCTATTTTTGAGAGCTTGGAACCCAAAGTTCGACCCAATGCGAGTTTTTTAGGTGGTGTGGACGACACATGTTCCATACTTTGCTCTGTTTCTGTTTTTGAGAGGTCCGAACACAAAGTTTCTCCCAATGAGAGTTTTTCATCTTGTTTTGACGAAACTTGGTCCAAACTTTGCTCCATTTGAGTTTTGGAGAGTTTGAAACTCAAAGTTCGGCAAAATGGGAGTTCTTTAGGTGGTTTGGATGAGAAATGGTCCAAACCTTGCTCCGTTTCTGTTTTTGAGAGCTCAGAACCCAAAGTTCGTCGCAATGAGAGTTTTTATCTTATTTGGACGAACTTGGTCCTAACTTTGCTCCGTTTGAGTTCTGGAGAGTTTGATACTCAAAGTTCGACCCAATGAGAGTTCTTTAGGTGGTTTGGACGAAAAATGGTCCAAACCTTGCTCCGTTTCTGTTTTTGAGAGCTCGGAACCCAAAGTTCGTCCCAATGAGAGTTTTTCATCTTGTTTGGACGAAACTTGGTCCAAACTTTGCTCCGTTTGAGTTTTGGTGAGTTTGAAACTCAAACTTCGGCGCAATGAGAGTTCTTTAGGTGGTTTGGACGAGAAATGGTCCAAACCTTGCTCCGTTTTTGTTTTTGAGAGCTCGGAACCCAAAGTTCGTCCCAATGAGAGTTTTTCATCTTGTTTGGACGAAACTTGGTCCAAACTTTGCTCCGTTTGAGTTTTGGTGAGTTTGAAACTCAAACTTCGGCGCAATGAGAGTTCCTTAGGTGGTTTGGACGAGAAATGGTCCAAACCTTGCTCCGTTTCTGTTTTTGAGAGCTTGGAACCCAAAGTTCGTCCCAATGCGAGTTTTTTAGGTGGTGTGGACGACACATGTTCCATACTTTGCTCTGTTTCTGTTTTTGAGAGCTCCGAACACAAATTTTCTCCCAATGAGAGTTTTTCATCTTGTTTTGACGAAACTTGGTCCAAACTTTGCTCCATTTGAGTTTTGGAGAGTTTGAAACTCAAAGTTCGGCCCAATGGGAGTTCTTTAGGTGGTTTGGATGAGAAACTGTCCAAACCTTGCTCCGTTTCTGTTTTTGAGAGCTCAGAACCCAAAGTTCGTCGCAATGAGAGTTTTTATCTTATTTGGACGAACTTGGTCCTAACTTTGCTCCGTTTGAGTTCTGGAGAGTTTGAAACTCAAAGTTCGACCCAATGAGAGTTCTTTAGGTGGTTTGGACGAGAAATGGTCCAAACCTTGCTCCGTTTCTGTTTTTGAGAGCTCGGAACCCAAAGTTCGTCCCAATGAAAGTTTTTCATCTTGTTTGGACGAAACTTGGTCCAAACTTTGCTCCGTTTGAGTTTTGGTGAGTTTGAAACTCAAACTTCGGCGCAATGAGAGTTCTTTAGGTGGTTTGGACGAGAAATGGTCCAAACCTTGCTCCGTTTCATTTTTTGAGAGCTCGGAACCCAAAGTTTGTCCGAATGACAGTTTTTCATCTTATTTGGACGAAACTTGTTCCAAACTTTGCTCCGTTTGAGTTTTGGAGAGTTTGAAACTCAAATTTCGGCCCAATGGGAGTTCCTTAGGTGGTTTGGATGAGAAATGGTCCAAACCTTGCTCCGTTTCTGTTTTTGAGAGCTCAGAACCCAAAGATCGTCCCAATGAGAGTTTTTCATCTTGTTTGGACGAACTTGGTCGTAACTTTGCTCCGTTTTATATTTGGAGAGTTTGAAACTCAAAGTTCGACCCAATGAGAGTTCTTTAGGCGGTTTGGACGAGAAATGGTCCAAACCTTGCTCCATTTTTGTTTTTTAGAGCTTGGAACCCAAAGTTCGTCCCAATGAGAGTCTTTCATCTTGTTTGGACGAAACTTGGTCCAAACTTTGCTCCGTTTGAGTTTTGGTGAGTTTGAGACTCAAACTTCGACCCAATGAGAGTTTTTTAGGTGGTGTGGACGACACATGTTCCAAACTTTTCTCTGTTTCTGTTTTTGAGAGCTCGGAACCCAAAGTTTGTCCGAATGACAGTTTTTCATCTTATTTGGACGAAACTTGGTCCAAACTTTGCTCCATTTGAGTTTTGGAGAGTTTGAAACTTAAAGTTCGGCCCAATGGGAGTTCCTTAGGTGGTTTGGATGAGAAATGGTCCAAACCTTGCTCCGTTTCTGTTTTTGAGAGCTCGGAACCCAAAGTTCGTCGCAATGAGAGTTTTTATCTTATTTGGACGAACTTGGTCCTAACTTTGCTCCGTTTGAGTTCTGGAGAGTTTGAAACTCAAAGTTCGACCCAATGAGAGTTCTTTAGGTGGTTTGGACGAGAAATGGTCCAAACCTTGCTCCGTTTTTGTTTTTGAGAGCTCGGAACCCAAAGTTCGTCCCAATGAGAGTTTTTCATCTTGTTTGGACGAAACTTGGTCCAAACTTTGCTCCGTTTGAGTTTTGGTGAGTTTGAAACTCAAACTTCGGCGCAATGAGAGTTCTTTAGGTGGTTTGGACGAGAAATGGTCCAAACCTTGCTCCGTTTCTGTTTTTGAGAGCTTGGAACCCAAAGTTCGTCCCAATGCGAGTTTTTTAGGTGGTGTGGACGACACATGTTCAAAACTTTGCTCTGTTTCTGTTTTTGAGAGCTCCGAACACAAAGTTTCTCCCAATGAGAGTTTTTCATCTTGTTTTGACGAAACTTGGTCCAAACTTTGTTCCGTTTGAGTTTTGGAGAGTTTGAAACTCAAAGTTCGGTCCAATGGGAGTTCTTTAGGTTGTTTGGATGAGAAATGATCCAAACCTTGCTCCGTTTCTGTTTTTGAGAGCTCAGAACCCAAAGTTCGTCGCAATGAGAGTTTTTATCTTATTTGGACGAACTTGGTCCTAACTTTGCTCCGTTTGAGTTCTGGAGAGTTTGAAACTCAAAGTTCGACCCAATGAGAGTTCTTTAGGTGGTTTGGACGAGAAATGGTCCAAACCTTGCTCCGTTTCTGTTTTTGAGAGCTCGGAACCCAAAGTTCGTCCCAATGCGAGTTTTTTAGGTGGTGTGGACGACACATGTTCCATACTTTGCTCTGTTTCTGTTTTTGAGAGCTCCGAACACAAAGGGCCCGTTTGGTAACGTTCTCGTTTCTTGTTTCCGTTTCTTCATTTTTAATAAAGAAAAATAGAATTTCATGATCCTAACACCTATACATTCAATAATAATAAACCTATATTCTTACTTATGTTAGGAAAAAATTGGGAACAAGAACAAAAAAGGAGAAACTAGTTTTAGTTGTTCCCAAAAGTTCTATACAAATTTTGGGAGTGTTTATAAAAAATGAGAAACAAGAAACATATATAGTTATTAAATGCTTAGATTTCTTAATAAAATTGGAAACAAGAAACAAGAAACGAGAACGTTACCAAACGGGCCCAAAGTTTCTCCCAATGAGAGTTTTTCATCTTGTTTTGATGAAACTTGGTCCAAACTTTGTTCCGTTTGAGTTTTGGAGAGTTTGAAACTCAAAGTTCGGCCCAATGGGAGTTCTTTAGGTTGTTTGGATGAGAAATGATCCAAACCTTGCTCCGTTTCTTTTTTTTAGAGCTCGGAACATAAAGTTCGTCCCAATGAGAGTTTTTCATCTTGTTTGGATGAAACTTGGTCCAAACTTTGCTCTGTATGAGTTTTGGTGAGTTTGAAACTTAAACTTCGGCCCAATGAGAGTTGTTTAGGTGGTGTGGACGACACATGTTCCAAACTTTGCTCTGTTTCTGTTTTTGAGAGCTCGGAACCCAAAGTTTCTCCCAATGAGAGTTTTTCATTTTGTTTGGACGAAACTTGGTCCAAACTTTGATCCGTTTGAGTTTTGGAGAGTTTGAAACTCAAAGTTCGGCCCAATGGGGTTCTTTAGGTTGTTTGGATGAGAAATGGTCCAAACCTTGCTCCGTTTCTGTTTTTGAGAGCTCGGAACCCAAAGTTCGTCCCAATGAGAGTTTTTCATCTTGTTTGGACGAACTTGGTCGTAACTTTGCTCCGTTTGAGTTTTGGAGAGTTTGAAACTCAAAGTTCGACCCAATGAGAGTTCTTTAGGTGGTTTGGACGAGAAATGGTCCAAACCTTGCTCCGTTTCTGTTTTTGAGAGCTTGGAACCCAAAGTTCGTCCCAATGCGAGTTTTTTAGGTGGTGTGGACGACACATGTTCCATACTTTGCTCTGTTTCTGTTTTTGAGAGCTCCGAACACAAAGGGCCCGTTTGGTAACGTTCTCGTTTCTTGTTTCCGTTTCTTCATTTTTAATAAAGAAAAATAGAATTTCATGATCCTAACACCTATACATTCAATAATAATAAACCTATATTCTTACTTATGTTTGGAAAAAATTGGGAACAAGAACAAGAAAGGAGAAACTAGTTTTAGTTGTTCCCAAAAGTTCTATACAAATTTTGGGAGTGTTTCTAAAAAATGAGAAACAAGAAACATATATAGTTATTAAATGCTTAGATTTCTTAGTAAAATTGGAAACAAGAAACAAGAAACGAGAACGTTACCAAACGGGCCCAAAGTTTCTCCCAATGAGAGTTTTTCATCTTGTTTTGATGAAACTTGGTCCAAACTTTGTTCCGTTTGAGTTTTGGAGAGTTTGAAACTCAAAGTTCGGCCCAATGGGAGTTCTTTAGGTTGTTTGGATGAGAAATGATCCAAACCTTGCTCCGTTTCTTTTTTTTAGAGCTCGGAACATAAAGTTCGTCCCAATGAGAGTTTTTCATCTTGTTTGGATGAAACTTGGTCCAAACTTTGCTCTGTATGAGTTTTGGTGAGTTTGAAACTTAAACTTCGGCCCAATGAGAATTGTTTAGGTGGTGTGGACGACACATGTTCCAAACTTTGCTCTGTTTCTGTTTTTGAGAGCTCGGAACCCAAAGTTTCTCCCAATGAGAGTTTTTCATTTTGTTTGGACGAAACTTGGTCCAAACTTTGATCCGTTTGAGTTTTGGAGAGTTTGAAACTCAAAGTTCGGCCCAATGGGAGTTCTTTAGGTTGTTTGGATGAGAAATGGTCCAAACCTTGCTCCGTTTCTGTTTTTGAGAGCTCGGAACCCAAAGTTCGTCCCAATGAGAGTTTTTCATCTTGTTTGGACGAACTTGGTCGTAACTTTGCTCCGTTTGAGTTTTGGAGAGTTTGAAACTCAAAGTTCGACCCAATGAGAGTTCTTTAGGTGGTTTGGACGAGAAATGGTCCAAACCTTGCTCCGTTTCTGTTTTTGAGAGCTCGAAACCCAAAGTTCGTCCCAATGCGAGTTTTTTAGGTGGTGTGGACGACACATGTTCCATACTTTGCTCTGTTTCTGTTTTTGAGAGCTCCGAACACAAAGGGCCCGTTTGGTAACGTTCTCGTTTCTTGTTTCCGTTTCTTCATTTTTAATAAAGAAAAATAGAATTTCATGATCCTAACACCTATACATTCAATAATAATAAACCTATATTCTTACTTATGTTTGGAAAAAAATTGGGAACAAGAACAAAAAAGGAGAAACTAGTTTTAGTTGTTCCCAAAAGTTCTATACAAATTTTGGGAGTGTTTCTAAAAAATGAGAAACAAGAAACATATATAGTTATTAAATGCTTAGATTTCTTAATAAAATTGGAAACAAGAAACAAGAAACGAGAACGTTACCAAACGGGCCCAAAGTTTCTCCCAATGAGAGTTTTTCATCTTGTTTTGATGAAACTTGGTCCAAACTTTGTTCCGTTTGAGTTTTGGAGAGTTTGAAACTCAAAGTTCGGCCCAATGGGAGTTCTTTAGGTTGTTTGGATGAGAAATGATCCAAACCTTGCTCCGTTTCTTTTTTTTAGAGCTCGGAACATAAAGTTCGTCCCAATGAGAGTTTTTCATCTTGTTTGGATGAAACTTGGTCCAAACTTTGCTCTGTATGAGTTTTGGTGAGTTTGAAACTTAAACTTCGGCCCAATGAGAGTTGTTTAGGTGGTGTGGACGACACATGTTCCAAACTTTGCTCTGTTTCTGTTTTTGAGAGCTCGGAACCCAAAGTTTCTCCCAATGAGAGTTTTTCATTTTGTTTGGACGAAACCTTGTCCAAACTTTGATCCGTTTGAGTTTTGGAGAGTTTGAAACTCAAAGTTCGGCCCAATGGGAGTTCTTTAGGTTGTTTGGATGAGAAATGGTCCAAACCTTGCTCCGTTTCTGTTTTTGAGAGCTCGGAACCCAAAGTTCGTCCCAATGAGAGTTTTTCATCTTGTTTGGACGAACTTGGTCGTAACTTTGCTCCGTTTGAGTTTTGGAGAGTTTGAAACTCAAAGTTCGACCCAATGAGAGTTCTTTAGGTGGTTTGGACGAGAAATGGTCCAAACCTTGCTCCGTTTCTGTTTTTGAGAGCTTGGAACCCAAAGTTCGTCCCAATGCGAGTTTTTTAGGTGGTGTGGACGACACATGTTCCATACTTTGCTCTGTTTCTCTTTTTGAGAGCTCCGAACACAAAGGGCCCGTTTGGTAACGTTCTCGTTTCTTGTTTCCGTTTCTTTATTTTTATTAAAGAAAAATAGAATTTCATGATCCTAACACCTATACATTCAATAATAATAAACCTATATTCTTACTTATGTTTGGAAAAAATTGGGAACAAGAACAAAAAAGGAGAAACTAGTTTTAGTTGTTCCCAAAAGTTCTATACAAATTTTGGGAGTGTTTCTAAAAAATGAGAAACAAGAAACATATATAGTTATTAAATGCTTAGATTTCTTAATAAAATTGGAAACAAGAAACAAGAAACGAGAACGTTACCAAACGGGCCCAAAGTTTCTCCCAATGAGAGTTTTTCATCTTGTTTTGATGAAACTTGGTCCAAACTTTGTTCCGTTTGAGTTTTGGAGAGTTTGAAACTCAAAGTTCGGCCCAATGGGAGTTCTTTAGGTTGTTTGGATGAGAAATGATCCAAACCTTGCTCCGTTTCTTTTTTTTAGAGCTCGGAACATAAAGTTCGTCCGAATGAGAGTTTTTCATCTTGTTTGGATGAAACTTGGTCAAAACTTTGCTCTGTATGAGTTTTGGTGAGTTTGAAACTTAAACTTCGGCCCAATGAGAGTTGTTTAGGTGGTGTGGACGACACATGTTCCAAACTTTGCTCTGTTTCTATTTTTGAGAGCTCGGAACCCAAAGTTTCTCCCAATGAGAGTTTTTCATTTTGTTTGGACGAAACTTGGTCCAAACTTTGATCCGTTTGAGTTTTGGAGAGTTTAAAACTCAAAGTTCGGCCCAATGGGAGTTCTTTAGGTTGTTTGGATGAGAAATGGTCCAAACCTTGCTCCGTTTCTGTTTTTGAGAGCTCGGAACCCAAAGTTCGTCCCAATGAGAGTTTTTCATCTTGTTTGGACGAACTTCGTCGTAACTTTGCTCCGTTTGAGTTTTGGAGAGTTTGAAACTCAAAGTTCGACCCAATGAGAGTTCTTTAGGTGGTTTGGACGAGAAATGGTCCAAACCTTGCTCCATTTTTGTTTTTTAGAGCTCGGAACCCAAAGTTCGTCCCAATGACAGTCTTTCATCTTGTTTGGACGAAACTTGGTCCAAACTTTGCTCCGTTTAAGTTTTGGTGAGTTTGATACTCAAACTTCGGCCCAATGAGAGTTTTTTAGGTGGTGTGGACGACACATGTTCCAAACTTTTCTCTGTTTCTGTTTTTGAGAGCTCGGAACCCAAAGTTTGTCCGAATGACAGTTTTTCATCTTATTTGGACGAAACTTGGTCCAAACTTTGCTCCATTTGAGTTTTGGAGAGTTTGAAACTCAAAGTTCGGCCCAATGGGAGTTCCTTAGGTGGTTTGGATGAGAAATGGTCCAAACCTTGCTCTGTTTCTGTTTTTGAGAGCTCGGAACCCAAAGTTCGTCGCAATGAGAGTTTTTATCTTATTTGGACGAACTTGGTCCTAACTTTGCTCCGTTTGAGTTCTGGAGAGTTTGAAACTCAAAGTTCGACCCAATGAGAGTTCTTTAGGTGGTTTGGACGAGAAATGGTCCAAACCTTGCTCCGTTTTTGTTTTTGAGAGCTCGGAACCCAAAGTTCGGCCCAATGAGAGTTTTTCATCTTGTTTGGACGAAACTTGGTCCAAACTTTGCTCCGTTTGAGTTTTGGTGAGTTTGAAACTCAAACTTCGGCGCAATGAGAGTTCCTTAGGTGGTTCGGACGAGAAATGGTCAAAACCTTGCTCCGTTTCTGTTTTTGAGAGCTTGGAACCCAAAGTTCGTCCCAATGCGAGTTTTTTAGGTGGTGTGGACGACACATGTTCCATACTTTGCTCTGTTTCTGTTTTTGAGAGGTCCGAACACAAAGTTTCTCCCAATGAGAGCTTTTCATCTTGTTTTGACGAAACTTGGTCCAAACTTTGCTCCGTTTGAGTTTTGGAGAGTTTGAAACTCAAAGTTCGACCCAATGAGAGTTCTTTAGGTGGTTCTGACGAGAAATGGTCCAAACCTTGCTCCATTTTTGTTTTTGAGAGCTCGGAACCCAAAGTTCGTCCCAATGAGAGTCTTTCATCTTTTTTGGACGAAACTTGGTCCAAACTTTGCTCCGTTTGAGTTTTGGTGAGTTTGAAACTAAAACTTCGGCCCAATGAGAGTTTTTTAGGTGGTGTGGACGACACATGTTCCAAACTTTGCTCTGTTTCTGTTTTTGAGAGCTCGGAACCCAAAGTTTCTCCCAATGAGAGTTTTTCATTTTGTTTGGATGAAACCTTGTCCAAACTTTGATCCGTTTGAGTTTTGGAGAGTTTGAAACTCAAAGTTCGGCCCAATGGGAGTTCTTTAGGTTGTTTGGATGAGAAATGATCCAAACCTTGCTCCGTTTCTATTTTTTAGAGCTCGGAACCCAAAGTTCGTCCCAATGAGAGTTTTTCATCTTGTTTGGATGAAACTTGGTCAAAACTTTGCTCTGTATGAGTTTTGGTGAGTTTGGAACTTAAACTTCGGCCCAATGAGAGGTTTTTAGGTGGTGTGGACGACACATGTTCCAAACTTTGCTCTGTTTCTATTTTTGAGAGCTCGGAACCCAAAGTTTGTCCGAATGACAGTTTTTCATCTTATTTGGACGAAACTTGGTCCAAACTTTGCTCCATTTGAGTTTTGGAGAGTTTGAAACTCAAAGTTCGGCCCAATGGGAGTTCCTTAGGTGGTTTGGATGAGAAATGGTCCAAACCTTGCTCCGTTTCTGTTTTTGAGAGCTCGGAACCCAAAGTTCGTCGCAATGAGAGTTTTTATCTTATTTGGACGAACTTTGTCCTAACTTTGCTCCGTTTGAGTTCTGGAGAGTTTGAAACTCAAAGTTCGACCCAATGAGAGTTCTTTAGGTGGTTTGGACGAGAAATGGTCCAAACCTTGCTCCGTTTTTGTTTTTGAGAGCTCGGAACCCAAAGTTCGGCCCAATGAGAGTTTTTCATCTTGTTTGGACGAAACTTGGTCCAAACTTTGCTCCGTTTGAGTTTTGGTGAGTTTGAAACTCAAACTTCGGCGCAATGAGAGTTCCTTAGGTGGTTCGGACGAGAAATGGTCAAAACCTTGCTCCGTTTCTGTTTTTGAGAGCTTGGAACCCAAAGTTCGTCCCAATGCGAGTTTTTTAGGTGGTGTGGACGACACATGTTCCATACTTTGCTCTGTTTCTGTTTTTGAGAGGTCCGAACACAAAGTTTCTCCCAATGAGAGCTTTTCATCTTGTTTTGACGAAACTTGGTCCAAACTTTGCTCCGTTTGAGTTTTGGAGAGTTTGAAACTCAAAGTTCGACCCAATGAGAGTTCTTTAGGTGGTTCTGACGAGAAATGGTCCAAACCTTACTCCATTTTTGTTTTTGAGAGCTCGGAACCCAAAGTTCGTCCCAATGAGAGTCTTTCATCTTTTTTGGACGAAACTTGGTCCAAACTTTGCTCCGTTTGAGTTTTGGTGAGTTTGAAACTAAAACTTCGGCCCAATGAGAGTTTTTTAGGTGGTGTGGACGACACATGTTCCAAACTTTGCTCTGTTTCTGTTTTTGAGAGCTCGGAACCCAAAGTTTCTCCCAATGAGAGTTTTTCATTTTGTTTGGACGAAACCTTGTCCAAACTTTGATCCGTTTGAGTTTTGGAGAGTTTGAAACTCAAAGTTCGGCCCAATGGGAGTTCTTTAGGTTGTTTGGATGAGAAATGATCCAAACCTTGCTCCGTTTCTATTTTTTAGAGCTCGGAACCCAAAGTTCGTCCCAATGAGAGTTTTTCATCTTGTTTGGATGAAACTTGGTCAAAACTTTGCTCTGTATGAGTTTTGGTGAGTTTGGAACTTAAACTTCGGCCCAATGAGAGGTTTTTAGGTGGTGTGGACGACACATGTTCCAAACTTTGCTCTGTTTCTATTTTTGAGAGCTCGGAACCCAAAGTTTGTCCGAATGACAGTTTTTCATCTTATTTGGACGAAACTTGGTCCAAACTTTGCTCCATTTGAGTTTTGGAGAGTTTGAAACTCAAAGTTCGGCCCAATGGGAGTTCCTTAGGTGGTTTGGATGAGAAATGGTCCAAACCTTGCTCCGTTTCTGTTTTTGAGAGCTCGGAACCCAAAGTTCGTCGCAATGAGAGTTTTTATCTTATTTGGACGAACTTTGTCCTAACTTTGCTCCGTTTGAGTTCTGGAGAGTTTGAAACTCAAAGTTCGACCCAATGAGAGTTCTTTAGGTGGTTTGGACGAGAAATGGTCCAAACCTTGCTCCGTTTTTGTTTTTGAGAGCTCGGAACCCAAAGTTCGCCCCAATGAGAGTTTTTCATCTTGTTTGGACGAAACTTGGTCCAAACTTTGCTCCGTTTGAGTTTTGGTGAGTTTGAAACTCAAACTTCGGCGCAATGAGAGTTCCTTAGGTGGTTCGGACGAGAAATGGTCAAAACCTTGCTCCGTTTCTGTTTTTGAGAGCTTGGAACCCAAAGTTCGTCCCAATGCGAGTTTTTTAGGTGGTGTGGACGACACATGTTCCATACTTTGCTCTGTTTCTGTTTTTGAGAGGTCCGAACACAAAGTTTCTCCCAATGAGAGCTTTTCATCTTGTTTTGACGAAACTTGGTCCAAACTTTGCTCCGTTTGAGTTTTGGAGAGTTTGAAACTCAAAGTTCGACCCAATGAGAGTTCTTTAGGTGGTTCTGACGAGAAATGGTCCAAACCTTGCTCCATTTTTGTTTTTGAGAGCTCGGAACCCAAAGTTCGTCCCAATGAGAGTCTTTCATCTTTTTTGGACGAAACTTGGTCCAAACTTTGCTCCGTTTGAGTTTTGGTGAGTTTGAAACTAAAACTTCGGCCCAATGAGAGTTTTTTAGGTGGTGTGGACGACACATGTTCCAAACTTTGCTCTGTTTCTGTTTTTGAGAGCTCGGAACCCAAAGTTTCTCCCAATGAGAGTTTTTCATTTTGTTTGGACGAAACCTTGTCCAAACTTTGATCCGTTTGAGTTTTGGAGAGTTTGAAACTCAAAGTTCGGCCCAATGGGAGTTCTTTAGGTTGTTTGGATGAGAAATGATCCAAACCTTGCTCCGTTTCTATTTTTTAGAGCTCGGAACCCAAAGTTCGTCCCAATGAGAGTTTTTCATCTTGTTTGGATGAAACTTGGTCAAAACTTTGCTCTGTATGAGTTTTGGTGAGTTTGGAACTTAAACTTCGGCCCAATGAGAGGTTTTTAGGTGGTGTGGACGACACATGTTCCAAACTTTGCTCTGTTTCTATTTTTGAGAGCTCGGAACCCAAAGTTTGTCCGAATGAAAGTTTTTCATCTTATTTGGACGAAACTTGGTCCAAACTTTGCTCCATTTGAGTTTTGGAGAGTTTGAAACTCAAAGTTCGGCCCAATGGGAGTTCCTTAGGTGGTTTGGATGAGAAATGGTCCAAACCTTGCTCCGTTTCTGTTTTTGAGAGCTCGGAACCCAAAGTTCGTCGCAATGAGAGTTTTTATCTTATTTGGACGAACTTTGTCCTAACTTTGCTCCGTTTGAGTTCTGGAGAGTTTGAAACTCAAAGTTCGACCCAATGAGAGTTCTTTAGGTGGTTTGGACGAGAAATGGTCCAAACCTTGCTCCGTTTTTGTTTTTGAGAGCTCGGAACCCAAAGTTCGCCCCAATGAGAGTTTTTCATCTTGTTTGGACGAAACTTGGTCCAAACTTTGCTCCGTTTGAGTTTTGGTGAGTTTGAAACTCAAACTTCGGCGCAATGAGAGTTCCTTAGGTGGTTCGGACGAGAAATGGTCCAAACCTTGCTCCGTTTCTGTTTTTGAGAGCTTGGAACCCAAAGTTCGTCCCAATGCGAGTTTTTTAGGTGGTGTGGACGACACATGTTCCATACTTTGCTCTGTTTCTGTTTTTGAGAGGTCCGAACACAAAGTTTCTCCCAATGAGAGCTTTTCATCTTGTTTTGACGAAACTTGGTCCAAACTTTGCTCCGTTTGAGTTTTGGAGAGTTTGAAACTCAAAGTTCGACCCAATGAGAGTTCTTTAGGTGGTTCTGACGAGAAATGGTCCAAACCTTGCTCCATTTTTGTTTTTGAGAGCTCGGAACCCAAAGTTCGTCCCAATGAGAGTCTTTCATCTTTTTTGGACGAAACTTGGTCCAAACTTTGCTCCGTTTGAGTTTTGGTGAGTTTGAAACTAAAACTTCGGCCCAATGAGAGTTTTTTAGGTGGTGTGGACGACACATGTTCCAAACTTTGCTCTGTTTCTGTTTTTGAGAGCTCGGAACCCAAAGTTTCTCCCAATGAGAGTTTTTCATTTTGTTTGGACGAAACCTTGTCCAAACTTTGATCCGTTTGAGTTTTGGAGAGTTTGAAACTCAAAGTTCGGCCCAATGGGAGTTCTTTAGGTTGTTTGGATGAGAAATGATCCAAACCTTGCTCCGTTTCTATTTTTTAGAGCTCGGAACCCAAAGTTCGTCCCAATGAGAGTTTTTCATCTTGTTTGGATGAAACTTGGTCAAAACTTTGCTCTGTATGAGTTTTGGTGAGTTTGGAACTTAAACTTCGGCCCAATGAGAGGTTTTTAGGTGGTGTGGACGACACATGTTCCAAACTTTGCTCTGTTTCTATTTTTGAGAGCTCGGAACCCAAAGTTTGTCCGAATGACAGTTTTTCATCTTATTTGGACGAAACTTGGTCCAAACTTTGCTCCATTTGAGTTTTGGAGAGTTTGAAACTCAAAGTTCGGCCCAATGGGAGTTCCTTAGGTGGTTTGGATGAGAAATGGTCCAAACCTTACTCCGTTTCTGTTTTTGAGAGCTCGGAACCCAAAGTTCGTCGCAATGAGAGTTTTTATCTTATTTGGACGAACTTTGTCCTAACTTTGCTCCGTTTGAGTTCTGGAGAGTTTGAAACTCAAAGTTCGACCCAATGAGAGTTCTTTAGGTGGTTTGGACGAGAAATGGTCCAAACCTTGCTCCGTTTTTGTTTTTGAGAGCTCGGAACCCAAAGTTCGCCCCAATGAGAGTTTTTCATCTTGTTTGGACGAAACTTGGTCCAAACTTTGCTCCGTTTGAGTTTTGGTGAGTTTGAAACTCAAACTTCGGCGCAATGAGAGTTCCTTAGGTGGTTCGGACGAGAAATGGTCAAAACCTTGCTCCGTTTCTGTTTTTGAGAGCTTGGAACCCAAAGTTCGTCCCAATGCGAGTTTTTTAGGTGGTGTGGACGACACATGTTCCATACTTTGCTCTGTTTCTGTTTTTGAGAGGTCCGAACACAAAGTTTCTCCCAATGAGAGCTTTTCATCTTGTTTTGACGAAACTTGGTCCAAACTTTGCTCCGTTTGAGTTTTGGAGAGTTTGAAACTCAAAGTTCGACCCAATGAGAGTTCTTTAGGTGGTTCTGACGAGAAATGGTCCAAACCTTGCTCCATTTTTGTTTTTGAGAGCTCGGAACCCAAAGTTCGTCCCAATGAGAGTCTTTCATCTTTTTTGGACGAAACTTGGTCCAAACTTTGCTCCGTTTGAGTTTTGGTGAGTTTGAAACTAAAACTTCGGCCCAATGAGAGTTTTTTAGGTGGTGTGGACGACACATGTTCCAAACTTTGCTCTGTTTCTGTTTTTGAGAGCTCGGAACCCAAAGTTTCTCCCAATGAGAGTTTTTCATTTTGTTTGGACGAAACCTTGTCCAAACTTTGATCCGTTTGAGTTTTGGAGAGTTTGAAACTCAAAGTTCGGCCCAATGGGAGTTCTTTAGGTTGTTTGGATGAGAAATGATCCAAACCTTGCTCCGTTTCTATTTTTTAGAGCTCGGAACCCAAAGTTCGTCCCAATGAGAGTTTTTCATCTTGTTTGGATGAAACTTGGTCAAAACTTTGCTCTGTATGAGTTTTGGTGAGTTTGGAACTTAAACTTCGGCCCAATGAGAGGTTTTTAGGTGGTGTGGACGACACATGTTCCAAACTTTGCTCTGTTTCTATTTTTGAGAGCTCGGAACCCAAAGTTTGTCCGAATGAAAGTTTTTCATCTTATTTGGACGAAACTTGGTCCAAACTTTGCTCCATTTGAGTTTTGGAGAGTTTGAAACTCAAAGTTCGGCCCAATGGGAGTTCCTTAGGTGGTTTGGATGAGAAATGGTCCAAACCTTGCTCCGTTTCTGTTTTTGAGAGCTCGGAACCCAAAGTTCGTCGCAATGAGAGTTTTTATCTTATTTGGACGAACTTTGTCCTAACTTTGCTCCGTTTGAGTTCTGGAGAGTTTGAAACTCAAAGTTCGACCCAATGAGAGTTCTTTAGGTGGTTTGGACGAGAAATGGTCCAAACCTTGCTCCGTTTTTGTTTTTGAGAGCTCGGAACCCAAAGTTCGCCCCAATGAGAGTTTTTCATCTTGTTTGGACGAAACTTGGTCCAAACTTTGCTCCGTTTGAGTTTTGGTGAGTTTGAAACTCAAACTTCGGCGCAATGAGAGTTCCTTAGGTGGTTCGGACGAGAAATGGTCCAAACCTTGCTCCGTTTCTGTTTTTGAGAGCTTGGAACCCAAAGTTCGTCCCAATGCGAGTTTTTTAGGTGGTGTGGACGACACATGTTCCATACTTTGCTCTGTTTCTGTTTTTGAGAGGTCCGAACACAAAGTTTCTCCCAATGAGAGCTTTTCATCTTGTTTTGACGAAACTTGGTCCAAACTTTGCTCCGTTTGAGTTTTGGAGAGTTTGAAACTCAAAGTTCGACCCAATGAGAGTTCTTTAGGTGGTTCTGACGAGAAATGGTCCAAACCTTGCTCCATTTTTGTTTTTGAGAGCTCGGAACCCAAAGTTCGTCCCAATGAGAGTCTTTCATCTTTTTTGGACGAAACTTGGTCCAAACTTTGCTCCGTTTGAGTTTTGGTGAGTTTGAAACTAAAACTTCGGCCCAATGAGAGTTTTTTAGGTGGTGTGGACGACACATGTTCCAAACTTTGCTCTGTTTCTGTTTTTGAGAGCTCGGAACCCAAAGTTTCTCCCAATGAGAGTTTTTCATTTTGTTTGGACGAAACCTTGTCCAAACTTTGATCCGTTTGAGTTTTGGAGAGTTTGAAACTCAAAGTTCGGCCCAATGGGAGTTCTTTAGGTTGTTTGGATGAGAAATGATCCAAACCTTGCTCCGTTTCTATTTTTTAGAGCTCGGAACCCAAAGTTCGTCCCAATGAGAGTTTTTCATCTTGTTTGGATGAAACTTGGTCAAAACTTTGCTCTGTATGAGTTTTGGTGAGTTTGGAACTTAAACTTCGGCCCAATGAGAGGTTTTTAGGTGGTGTGGACGACACATGTTCCAAACTTTGCTCTGTTTCTATTTTTGAGAGCTCGGAACCCAAAGTTTGTCCGAATGACAGTTTTTCATCTTATTTGGACGAAACTTGGTCCAAACTTTGCTCCATTTGAGTTTTGGAGAGTTTGAAACTCAAAGTTCGGCCCAATGGGAGTTCCTTAGGTGGTTTGGATGAGAAATGGTCCAAACCTTGCTCCGTTTCTGTTTTTGAGAGCTCGGAACCCAAAGTTCGTCGCAATGAGAGTTTTTATCTTATTTGGACGAACTTTGTCCTAACTTTGCTCCGTTTGAGTTCTGGAGAGTTTGAAACTCAAAGTTCGACCCAATGAGAGTTCTTTAGGTGGTTTGGACGAGAAATGGTCCAAACCTTGCTCCGTTTTTGTTTTTGAGAGCTCGGAACCCAAAGTTCGCCCCAATGAGAGTTTTTCATCTTGTTTGGACGAAACTTGGTCCAAACTTTGCTCCGTTTGAGTTTTGGTGAGTTTGAAACTCAAACTTCGGCGCAATGAGAGTTCCTTAGGTGGTTCGGACGAGAAATGGTCAAAACCTTGCTCCGTTTCTGTTTTTGAGAGCTTGGAACCCAAAGTTCGTCCCAATGCGAGTTTTTTAGGTGGTGTGGACGACACATGTTCCATACTTTGCTCTGTTTCTGTTTTTGAGAGGTCCGAACACAAAGTTTCTCCCAATGAGAGCTTTTCATCTTGTTTTGACGAAACTTGGTCCAAACTTTGCTCCGTTTGAGTTTTGGAGAGTTTGAAACTCAAAGTTCGACCCAATGAGAGTTCTTTAGGTGGTTCTGACGAGAAATGGTCCAAACCTTGCTCCATTTTTGTTTTTGAGAGCTCGGAACCCAAAGTTCGTCCCAATGAGAGTCTTTCATCTTTTTTGGACGAAACTTGGTCCAAACTTTGCTCCGTTTGAGTTTTGGTGAGTTTGAAACTAAAACTTCGGCCCAATGAGAGTTTTTTAGGTGGTGTGGACGACACATGTTCCAAACTTTGCTCTGTTTCTGTTTTTGAGAGCTCGGAACCCAAAGTTTCTCCCAATGAGAGTTTTTCATTTTGTTTGGACGAAACCTTGTCCAAACTTTGATCCGTTTGAGTTTTGGAGAGTTTGAAACTCAAAGTTCGGCCCAATGGGAGTTCTTTAGGTTGTTTGGATGAGAAATGATCCAAACCTTGCTCCGTTTCTATTTTTTAGAGCTCGGAACCCAAAGTTCGTCCCAATGAGAGTTTTTCATCTTGTTTGGATGAAACTTGGTCAAAACTTTGCTCTGTATGAGTTTTGGTGAGTTTGGAACTTAAACTTCGGCCCAATGAGAGGTTTTTAGGTGGTGTGGACGACACATGTTCCAAACTTTGCTCTGTTTCTATTTTTGAGAGCTCGGAACCCAAAGTTTGTCCGAATGACAGTTTTTCATCTTATTTGGACGAAACTTGGTCCAAACTTTGCTCCATTTGAGTTTTGGAGAGTTTGAAACTCAAAGTTCGGCCCAATGGGAGTTCCTTAGGTGGTTTGGATGAGAAATGGTCCAAACCTTGCTCCGTTTCTGTTTTTGAGAGCTCGGAACCCAAAGTTCGTCGCAATGAGAGTTTTTATCTTATTTGGACGAACTTTGTCCTAACTTTGCTCCGTTTGAGTTCTGGAGAGTTTGAAACTCAAAGTTCGACCCAATGAGAGTTCTTTAGGTGGTTTGGACGAGAAATGGTCCAAACCTTGCTCCGTTTTTGTTTTTGAGAGCTCGGAACCCAAAGTTCGCCCCAATGAGAGTTTTTCATCTTGTTTGGACGAAACTTGGTCCAAACTTTGCTCCGTTTGAGTTTTGGTGAGTTTGAAACTCAAACTTCGGCGCAATGAGAGTTCCTTAGGTGGTTCGGACGAGAAATGGTCAAAACCTTGCTCCGTTTCTGTTTTTGAGAGCTTGGAACCCAAAGTTCGTCCCAATGCGAGTTTTTTAGGTGGTGTGGACGACACATGTTCCATACTTTGCTCTGTTTCTGTTTTTGAGAGGTCCGAACACAAAGTTTCTCCCAATGAGAGCTTTTCATCTTGTTTTGACGAAACTTGGTCCAAACTTTGCTCCGTTTGAGTTTTGGAGAGTTTGAAACTCAAAGTTCGACCCAATGAGAGTTCTTTAGGTGGTTCTGACGAGAAATGGTCCAAACCTTGCTCCATTTTTGTTTTTGAGAGCTCGGAACCCAAAGTTCGTCCCAATGAGAGTCTTTCATCTTTTTTGGACGAAACTTGGTCCAAACTTTGCTCCGTTTGAGTTTTGGTGAGTTTGAAACTAAAACTTCGGCCCAATGAGAGTTTTTTAGGTGGTGTGGACGACACATGTTCCAAACTTTGCTCTGTTTCTGTTTTTGAGAGCTCGGAACCCAAAGTTTCTCCCAATGAGAGTTTTTCATTTTGTTTGGACGAAACCTTGTCCAAACTTTGATCCGTTTGAGTTTTGGAGAGTTTGAAACTCAAAGTTCGGCCCAATGGGAGTTCTTTAGGTTGTTTGGATGAGAAATGATCCAAACCTTGCTCCGTTTCTATTTTTTAGAGCTCGGAACCCAAAGTTCGTCCCAATGAGAGTTTTTCATCTTGTTTGGATGAAACTTGGTCAAAACTTTGCTCTGTATGAGTTTTGGTGAGTTTGGAACTTAAACTTCGGCCCAATGAGAGGTTTTTAGGTGGTGTGGACGACACATGTTCCAAACTTTGCTCTGTTTCTATTTTTGAGAGCTCGGAACCCAAAGTTTGTCCGAATGACAGTTTTTCATCTTATTTGGACGAAACTTGGTCCAAACTTTGCTCCATTTGAGTTTTGGAGAGTTTGAAACTCAAAGTTCGGCCCAATGGGAGTTCCTTAGGTGGTTTGGATGAGAAATGGTCCAAACCTTGCTCCGTTTCTGTTTTTGAGAGCTCGGAACCCAAAGTTCGTCGCAATGAGAGTTTTTATCTTATTTGGACGAACTTTGTCCTAACTTTGCTCCGTTTGAGTTCTGGAGAGTTTGAAACTCAAAGTTCGACCCAATGAGAGTTCTTTAGGTGGTTTGGACGAGAAATGGTCCAAACCTTGCTCCGTTTTTGTTTTTGAGAGCTCGGAACCCAAAGTTCGCCCCAATGAGAGTTTTTCATCTTGTTTGGACGAAACTTGGTCCAAACTTTGCTCCGTTTGAGTTTTGGTGAGTTTGAAACTCAAACTTCGGCGCAATGAGAGTTCCTTAGGTGGTTCGGACGAGAAATGGTCAAAACCTTGCTCCGTTTCTGTTTTTGAGAGCTTGGAACCCAAAGTTCGTCCCAATGCGAGTTTTTTAGGTGGTGTGGACGACACATGTTCCATACTTTGCTCTGTTTCTGTTTTTGAGAGGTCCGAACACAAAGTTTCTCCCAATGAGAGTTTTTCATCTTGTTTTGACGAAACTTGGTCCAAACTTTGCTCCGTTTGAGTTTTGGAGAGTTTGAAACTCAAAGTTCGACCCAATGAGAGTTCTTTAGGTGGTTCTGACGAGAAATGGTCCAAACCTTGCTCCATTTTTGTTTTTGAGAGCTCGGAACCCAAAGTTCGTCCCAATGAGAGTCTTTCATCTTTTTTGGACGAAACTTGGTCCAAACTTTGCTCCGTTTGAGTTTTGGTGAGTTTGAAACTAAAACTTCGGCCCAATGAGAGTTTTTTAGGTGGTGTGGACGACACATGTTCCAAACTTTGCTCTGTTTCTGTTTTTGAGAGCTCGGAACCCAAAGTTTCTCCCAATGAGAGTTTTTCATTTTGTTTGGACGAAACCTTGTCCAAACTTTGATCCGTTTGAGTTTTGGAGAGTTTGAAACTCAAAGTTCGGCCCAATGGGAGTTCTTTAGGTTGTTTGGATGAGAAATGATCCAAACCTTGCTCCGTTTCTATTTTTTAGAGCTCGGAACCCAAAGTTCGTCCCAATGAGAGTTTTTCATCTTGTTTGGATGAAACTTGGTCAAAACTTTGCTCTGTATGAGTTTTAGTGAGTTTGGAACTTAAACTTCGGCCCAATGAGAGGTTTTTAGGTGGTGTGGACGACACATGTTCCAAACTTTGCTCTGTTTCTATTTTTGAGAGCTCGGAACCCAAAGTTTGTCCGAATGACAGTTTTTCATCTTATTTGGACGAAACTTGGTCCAAACTTTGCTCCATTTGAGTTTTGGAGAGTTTGAAACTCAAAGTTCGGCCCAATGGGAGTTCCTTAGGTGGTTTGGATGAGAAATGGTCCAAACCTTGCTCCGTTTCTGTTTTTGAGAGCTCGGAACCCAAAGTTCGTCGCAATGAGAGTTTTTATCTTATTTGGACGAACTTTGTCCTAACTTTGCTCCGTTTGAGTTCTGGAGAGTTTGAAACTCAAAGTTCGACCCAATGAGAGTTCTTTAGGTGGTTTGGACGAGAAATGGTCCAAACCTTGCTCCGTTTTTGTTTTTGAGAGCTCGGAACCCAAAGTTCGCCCCAATGAGAGTTTTTCATCTTGTTTGGACGAAACTTGGTCCAAACTTTGCTCCGTTTGAGTTTTGGTGAGTTTGAAACTCAAACTTCGGCGCAATGAGAGTTCCTTAGGTGGTTCGGACGAGAAATGGTCAAAACCTTGCTCCGTTTCTGTTTTTGAGAGCTTGGAACCCAAAGTTCGTCCCAATGCGAGTTTTTTAGGTGGTGTGGACGACACATGTTCCATACTTTGCTCTGTTTCTGTTTTTGAGAGGTCCGAACACAAAGTTTCTCCCAATGAGAGTTTTTCATCTTGTTTTGACGAAACTTGGTCCAAACTTTGCTCCGTTTGAGTTTTGGAGAGTTTGAAACTCAAAGTTCGACCCAATGAGAGTTCTTTAGGTGGTTCTGACGAGAAATGGTCCAAACCTTGCTCCATTTTTGTTTTTGAGAGCTCGGAACCCAAAGTTCGTCCCAATGAGAGTCTTTCATCTTTTTTGGACGAAACTTGGTCCAAACTTTGCTCCGTTTGAGTTTTGGTGAGTTTGAAACTAAAACTTCGGCCCAATGAGAGTTTTTTAGGTGGTGTGGACGACACATGTTCCAAACTTTGCTCTGTTTCTGTTTTTGAGAGCTCGGAACCCAAAGTTTCTCCCAATGAGAGTTTTTCATTTTGTTTGGACGAAACCTTGTCCAAACTTTGATCCGTTTGAGTTTTGGAGAGTTTGAAACTCAAAGTTCGGCCCAATGGGAGTTCTTTAGGTTGTTTGGATGAGAAATGATCCAAACCTTGCTCCGTTTCTATTTTTTAGAGCTCGGAACCCAAAGTTCGTCCCAATGAGAGTTTTTCATCTTGTTTGGATGAAACTTGGTCAAAACTTTGCTCTGTATGAGTTTTGGTGAGTTTGGAACTTAAACTTCGGCCCAATGAGAGGTTTTTAGGTGGTGTGGACGACACATGTTCCAAACTTTGCTCTGTTTCTATTTTTGAGAGCTCGGAAATCAAAGTTTGTCCGAATGACAGTTTTTCATCTTATTTGGACGAAACTTGGTCCAAACTTTGCTCCATTTGAGTTTTGGAGAGTTTGAAACTCAAAGTTCGGCCCAATGGGAGTTCCTTAGGTGGTTTGGATGAGAAATGGTCCAAACCTTGCTCCGTTTCTGTTTTTGAGAGCTCGGAACCCAAAGTTCGTCGCAATGAGAGTTTTTATCTTATTTGGACGAACTTTGTCCTAACTTTGCTCCGTTTGAGTTCTGGAGAGTTTGAAACTCAAAGTTCGACCCAATGAGAGTTCTTTAGGTGGTTTGGACGAGAAATGGTCCAAACCTTGCTCCATTTTTGTTTTTGAGAGCTCGGAACCCAAAGTTCGGCCCAATGAGAGTTTTTCATCTTGTTTGGACGAAACTTGGTCCAAACTTTGCTCCGTTTGAGTTTTGGTGAGTTTGAAACTCAAACTTCGGCGCAATGAGAGTTCCTTAGGTGGTTCGGACGAGAAATGGTCCAAACCTTGCTCCGTTTCTGTTTTTGAGAGCTTGGAACACAAAGTTCGTCCATATGCGAGTTTTTTAGGTGGTGTGGACGACACATGTTCCATACTTTGCTCTGTTTCTGTTTTTGAGAGCTCCGAACACAAAGTTTCTCCCAATGAGAGTTTTTCATCTTGTTTTGACGAAACTTGGTCCAAACTTTGCTCCATTTGAGTTTTGGAGAGTTTGAAACTCAAAGTTCGGCCCAATGGGAGTTCTTTAGGTGGTTTGGATGAGAAATGGTCCAAACCTTGCTCCGTTTCTGTTTTTGAGAGCTCGGAACCCAAAGTTCGACCCAATGAGAGTTCTTTTGGTGGTTTGGACGAGAAATGGTCCAAACCTTTCTCCGTTTTTGTTTTTGAGAGCTCGGAACCCAAAGTTTGTCCGAATGACAGTTTTTCATCTTATTTGGACGAAACTTGGTCCAAACTTTGCTCCATTTGAGTTTTGGAGAGTTTGAAACTCAAAGTTCGGCCCAATGGGAGTTCCTTAGGTGGTTTGGATGAGAAATGGTCCAAACCTTGCTCCGTTTCTGTTTTTGAGAGCTCGGAACCCAAAGTTCGTCGCAATGAGAGTTTTTATCTTATTTGGACGAACTTGGTCCTAACTTTGCTCCGTTTGAGTTCTGGAGAGTTTGAAACTCAAAGTTCGACCCAATGAGAGTTCTTTAGGTGGTTTGGACGAGAAATGGTCCAAACCTTGCTCCGTTTTTGTTTTTGAGAGCTCGGAACCCAAAGTTCGGCCCAATGAGAGTTTTTCATCTTGTTTGGACGAAACTTGGTCCAAACTTGGCTCCGTTTGAGTTTTGGTGAGTTTGAAACTCAAACTTCGGCGCAATGAGAGTTCCTTAGGTGGTTCGGACGAGAAATGGTCCAAACCTTGCTCCGTTTCTGTTTTTGAGAGCTTGGAACCCAAAGTTCGTCCCAATGCGAGTTTTTTAGGTGGTGTGGACGACACATGTTCCATACTTTGCTCTGTTGCTGTTTTTGAGAGGTCCGAACACAAATTTTCTCCCAATGAGAGTTTTTCATCTTGTTTTGACGAAACTTGGTCCAAACTTTGCTCCATTTGAGTTTTGGAGAGTTTGAAACTCAAAGTTCGGCCCAATGGGAGTTCTTTAGGTGGTTTGGATGAGAAATGGTCCAAACCTTGCTCCGTTTCTGTTTTTGAGAGCTCGGAACCCAAAGTTCGTCGCAATGAGAGTTTTTATCTTATTTGGACGAACTTGGTCCTAACTTTGCTCCGTTTGAGTTCTGGAGAGTTTGAAACTCAAAGTTCGACCCAATGAGAGTTCTTTAGATGGTTTGGACGAGAAATGGTCCAAACCTTCTCCGTTTCTGTTTTTGAGAGCTCGGAACCCAAAGTTTGTCCGAATGACAGTTTTTCATCTTATTTGGACGAAACTTGGTCCAAACTTTGCTCCATTTGAGTTTTGGAGAGTTTGAAACTCAAAGTTCGGCCCAATGGGAGTTCCTTAGGTGGTTTGGATGAGAAATGGTCCAAACCTTGCTCCGTTTCTGTTTTTGAGAGCTCGGAACCCAAAGTTCGTCGCAATGAGAGTTTTTATCTTATTTGGACGAACTTGGTCCTAACTTTGCTCCGTTTGAGTTCTGGAGAGTTTGAAACTCAAAGTTCGACCCAATGAGAGTTCTTTAGGTGGTTTGGACGAGAAATGGTCCAAACCTTGCTCCGTTTTTGTTTTTGAGAGCTCGGAACCCAAAGTTCGGCCCAATGAGAGTTTTTCATCTTGTTTGGACGAAACTTGGTCCAAACTTTGCTCCGTTTGAGTTTTGGTGAGTTTGAAACTCAAACTTCGGCGCAATGAGAGTTCCTTAGGTGGTTCGGACGAGAAATGGTCCAAACCTTGCTCCGTTTCTGTTTTTGAGAGCTTGGAACCCAAAGTTCGTCCCAATGCGAGTTTTTTAGGTGGTGTGGACGACACATGTTCCATACTTTGCTCTGTTGCTGTTTTTGAGAGGTCCGAACACAAAGTTTCTCCCAATGAGAGTTTTTCATCTTGTTTTGACGAAACTTGGTCCAAACTTTGCTCCATTTGAGTTTTGGAGAGTTTGAAACTCAAAGTTCGGCCCAATGGGAGTTCTTTAGGTGGTTTGGATGAGAAATGGTCCAAACCTTGCTCCGTTTCTGTTTTTGAGAGCTCGGAACCCAAAGTTCGTCGCAATGAGAGTTTTTATCTTATTTGGACGAACTTGGTCCTAACTTTGCTCCGTTTGAGTTCTGGAGAGTTTGAAACTCAAAGTTCGACCCAATGAGAGTTCTTTAGATGGTTTGGACGAGAAATGGTCCAAACCTTGCTCCGTTTTTGTTTTTGAGAGCTCGGAACCCAAAGATTGTCCGAATGACAGTTTTTCATCTTATTTGGACGAAACTTGGTCCAAACTTTGCTCCATTTGAGTTTTGGAGAGTTTGAAACTCAAAGTTCGGCCCAATGGGAGTTCCTTAGGTGGTTTGGATGAGAAATGGTCCAAACCTTGCTCCGTTTCTGTTTTTGAGAGCTCGGAACCCAAAGTTCGTCGCAATGAGAGTTTTTATCTTATTTGGACGAACTTGGTCCTAACTTTGCTCCGTTTGAGTTCTGGAGAGTTTGAAACTCAAAGTTCGACCCAATGAGAGTTCTTTAGGTGGTTTGGACGAGAAATGGTCCAAACCTTGCTCCATTTTGGTTTTTGAGAGCTCGGAACCCAAAGTTCGTCCCAATGAGAGTCTTTCATCTTTTTTGGACGAAACTTGGTCCAAACTTTGCTCCGTTTGAGTTTTGGTGAGTTTGAAACTAAAACTTCGGCCCAATGAGAGTTTTTTAGGTTGTGTGGACGACACATGTTCCAAACTTTTCTCTGTTTCTGTTTTTGAGAGCTCGGAACCCAAAGTTTGTCCGAATGACAGTTTTTCATCTTATTTGGACGAAACTTGGTCCAAACTTTGCTCCATTTGAGTTTTGGAGAGTTTGAAACTCAAAGTTCGGCCCAATGGGAGTTCCTTAGGTGGTTTGGATGAGAAATGGTCCAAACCTTGCTCCGTTTCTGTTTTTGAGAGCTCGGAACCCAAAGTTCGTCGCAATGAGAGTTTTTATCTTATTTTGACGAACTTGGTCCTAACTTTGCTCCGTTTGAGTTCTGGAGAGTTTGAAACTCAAAGTTCGACCCAATGAGAGTTCTTTAGGTGGTTTGGACGAGAAATGGTCCAAACCTTGCTCCGTTTTTGTTTTTGAGAGCTCGGAACCCAAAGTTCGGCCCAATGAGAGTTTTTCATCTTGTTTGGACGAAACTTGGTCCAAACTTTGCTCCGTTTGAGTTTTGGTGAGTTTGAAACTCAAACTTCGGCGCAATGAGAGTTCCTTAGGTGGTTCGGACGAGAAATGGTCCAAACCTTGCTCCGTTTTTGTTTTTGAGAGCTTGGAACCCAAAGTTCGTCCCAATGCGAGTTTTTTAGGTGGTGTGGACGACACATGTTCCATACTTTGCTCTGTTTCTGTTTTTGAGAGCTCCGAACACAAAGTTTCTCCCAATGAGAGTTTATCATCTTGTTTTGACGAAACTTGGTCCAAACTTTGCTCCGTTTGAGTTTTGGAGAGTTTGAAACTCAAAGTTCGACCCAATGAGAGTTCTTTAGGTGGTTCTGACGAGAAATGGTCCAAACCTTGCTCCATTTTTGTTTTTGAGAGCTCGGAACCCAAAGTTCGTCCCAATGAGAGTCTTTCATCTTTTTTGGACGAAACTTGGTCCAAACTTTGCTCCGTTTGAGTTTTGGTGAGTTTGAAACTAAAATTTCGGCCCAATGAGAGTTTTTTAGGTGGTGTGGACGACACATGTTCCAAACTTTTCTCTGTTTCTGTTTTTGAGAGCTCGGAACCCAAAGTTTGTCCGAATGACAGTTTTTCATCTTATTTGGACGAAACTTGGTCCAAACTTTGCTCCATTTGAGTTTTGGAGAGTTTGAAACTCAAAGTTCGGCCCAATGGGAGTTCCTTAGGTGGTTTGGATGAGAAATGGTCCAAACCTTGCTCCGTTTCTGTTTTTGAGAGCTCGGAACCCAAAGTTCGTCGCAATGAGAGTTTTTATCTTATTTTGACGAACTTGGTCCTAACTTTGCTCCGTTTGAGTTCTGGAGAGTTTGAAACTCAAAGTTCGACCCAATGAGAGTTCTTTAGGTGGTTTGGACGAGAAATGGTCCAAACCTTGCTCCGTTTTTGTTTTTGAGAGCTCGGAACCCAAAGTTCGGCCCAATGAGAGTTTTTCATCTTGTTTGGACGAAACTTGGTCCAAACTTTGCTCCGTTTGAGTTTTGGTGAGTTTGAAACTCAAACTTCGGCGCAATGAGAGTTCCTTAGGTGGTTCGGACGAGAAATGGTCCAAACCTTGCTCCGTTTTTGTTTTTGAGAGCTCGGAACCCAAAGTTCGGCCCAATGAGAGTTTTTCATCTTGTTTGGACGAAACGTGGTCCAAACTTTGCTCCGTTTGAGTTTTGGTGAGTTTGAAACTCAAACTTCGGCGCAATGAGAGTTCCTTAGGTGGTTCGGACGAGAAATGGTCCAAACGTTGCTCCGTTTCTGTTTTTGAGAGCTTGGAACCCAAAGTTCGTCCCAATGCGAGTTTTTTAGGTGGTGTGGACGACACATGTTCCATACTTTGCTCTGTTTCTGTTTTTGAGAGCTCCGAACACAAAGTTTCTCCCAATGAGAGTTTTTCATCTTGTTTTGATGAAACTTGGTCCAAACCTTGTTCCGTTTGAGTTTTGGAGAGTTTGAAACTCAAAGTTCGGTCCAATGGGAGTTCTTTAGGTTGTTTGGATGAGAAATGATCCAAACCTTGCTCCGTTTCTATTTTTTAGAGCTCGGAACCCAAAGTTCGTCCCAATGAGAGTTTTTCATCTTGTTTGGATGAAACTTGGTCCAAACTTTCTTGGTGAGTTTGGAACTTAAACTTCGGCCCAATGAGAGGTTTTTAGGTGGTGTGGACGACACATGTTCCAAACTTTGCTCTGTTTCTATTTTTGAGAGCTCGGAACCCAAAGTTTGTCCGAATGACAGTTTTTCATCTTATTTGGACGAAACTTGGTCCAAACTTTGCTCCATTTGAGTTTTGGAGAGTTTGAAACTCAAAGTTCGGCCCAATGGGAGTTCCTTAGGTGGTTTTGATGAGAAATGGTCCAAACCTTGCTCCGTTTCTGTTTTTGAGAGCTCGGAACCCAAAGTTCGAAGCAATGAGAGTTTTTATCTTATTTGGACGAACTTGGTCCTAACTTTGCTCCGTTTGAGTTCTGGAGAGTTTGAAACTCAAAGTTCGACCCAATGAGAGTTCTTTAGGTGGTTTGGACGAGAAATGGTCAAAACCTTCCTCCGTTTTTGTTTTTGAGAGCTCGGAACCCAAAGTTCGGCCCAATGAGAGTTTTTCATCTTGTTTGGACGAAACTTGGTCCAAACTTTGCTCCGTTTGAGTTTTGGTGAGTTTGAAACTCAAACTTCGGCGCAATGAGAGTTCCTTAGGTGGTTCAGACGAGAAATGGTCCAAACCTTGCTCCGTTTCTACTTTTGAGAGCTTGGAACCCAAAGTTCGTCCCAATGCGAGTTTTTTAGGTGGTGTGGACGACACATGTTCCATACTTTGCTCTGTTTCTGTTTTTGAGAGCTCCGAACACAAAGTTTCTCCCAATGAGAGTTTTTCATCTTGTTTTGACGAAACTTTGTCCAAACTTTGCTCCATTTGAGTGTTGGAGAGTTTGAAACTCAAAGTTCGGCCCAATGGGAGTTCTTTAGGTGGTTTGGATGAGAAATGGTCCAAACCTTGCTCCGTTTCTATTTTTGAGAGCTCGGAACCCAAAGTTCGTCGCAATGAGAGTTTTTATCTTATTTGGACGAACTTGGTCCTAACTTTGCTCCGTTTGAGTTCTGGAGAGTTTGAAACTCAAAGTTCGACCCAATGAGAGTTCTTTAGATGGTTTGGACGAGAAATGGTCCAAACCTTGCTCCGTTTTTGTTTTTGAGAGCTCGGAACCCAAAGTTTGTCCGAATGACAGTTTTTCATCTTATTTGGACGAAACTTGGTCCAAACTTTGCTCCATTTGAGTTTTAGAGAGTTTGAAACTCAAAGTTCGGCCCAATGGGAGTTCCTTAGGTGGTTTGGATGAGAAATGGTCCAAACCTTGCTCCGTTTCTGTTTTTGAGAGCTCGGAACCCAAAGTTCGTCGCAATGAGAGTTTTTATCTTATTTGGACGAACTTGGTCCTAACTTTGCTCCGTTTGAGTTCTGGAGAGTTTAAAACTCAAAGTTCGACCCAATGAGAGTTCTTTAGGTGGTTTGGACGAGAAATGGTCCAAACCTTGCTCCATTTTTGTTTTTGAGAGCTCGGAACCCAAAATTCGTCCCAATGAGAGTCTTTCATCTTTTTTGGACGAAACTTGGTCCAAACTTTGCTCCGTTTGAGTTTTGGTGAGTTTGAAACTAAAACTTCGGCCCAATGAGAGTTTTTTAGGTGGTGTGGACGACACATGTTCCAAACTTTTCTCTGTTTCTGTTTTTGAGAGCTCGGAACCCAAAGTTTGTCCGAATGACAGTTTTTCATCTTATTTGGACGAAACTTGGTCCAAACTTTGCTCCATTTGAGTTTTGGAGAGTTTGAAACTCAAAGTTCGGCCCAATGGGAGTTCCTTAGGTGGTTTGGATGAGAAATGGTCCAAACCTTCTCCGTTTTTGTTTTTGAGAGCTCGGAACCCAAAGTTCGTCGCAATGAAAGTTTTTATCTTATTTGGACGAACTTGGTCCTAACTTTGCTCCGTTTGAGTTCTGGAGAGTTTGAAACTCAAAGTTCGACCCAATGAGAGTTCTTTAGGTGGTTTGGACGAGAAATGGTCCAAACCTTGCTCCGTTTTTGTTTTTGAAAGCTCGGAACCCAAAGTTCGGCCCAATGAGAGTTTTTCATCTTGTTTGGACGAAACTTGGTCCAAACTTTGCTCCGTTTGAGTTTTGGTGAGTTTGAAACTCAAACTTCGGCGCAATGAGAGTTCCTTAGGTGGTTCGGACGAGAAATGGTCCAAACCTTGCTCCGTTTCTGTTTTTGAGAGCTTGGAACCCAAAGTTCGTCCCAATGCGAGTTTTTTAGGTGGTGTGGACGACACATGTTCCATACTTTGCTCTGTTTCTGTTTTTGAGAGCTCCGAACACAAAGTTTCTCCCAATGAGAGTTTTTCATCTTGTTTTGATGAAACTTGGTCCAAACTTTGTTCCGTTTGAGTTTTGGAGAGTTTGAAACTCAAAGTTCGGCCCAATGGGAGTTCTTTAGGTTGTTTGGATGAGAAATGATCCAAACCTTGCTCCGTTTCTATTTTTTAGAGCTCGGAACCCAAAGTTCGTCCCAATGAGAGTTTTTCATCTTGTTTGGATGAAACTTGGTCCAAACTTTGCTCTGTATGAGTTTTGGTGAGTTTGGAACTTAAACTTCGGCCCAATGAGAGGTTTTTAGGTGGTGTGGACGACACATGTTGCAAACTTTGCTCTGTTGCTATTTTTGAGAGCTCGGAACCCAAAGTTTGTCCGAATGACAGTTTTTCATCTTATTTGGACGAAACTTGGTCCAAACTTTGCTCCATTTGAGTTTTGGAGAGTTTGAAACTCAAAGTTCGGCCCAATGGGAGTTCCTTAGGTGGTTTGGATGAGAAATGGTCCAAACCTTGCTCCGTTTCTGTTTTTGAGAGCTCGGAACCCAAAGTTCGTCGCAATGAGAGTTTTCATCTTATTTGGACGAACTTGGTCCTAACTTTGCTCCGTTTGAGTTCTGGAGAGTTTGAAACTCAAAGTTCGACCCAATGAGAGTTCTTTAGGTGGTTTGGACGAGAAATGGTCAAAACCTTGCTCCGTTTTTGTTTTTGAGAGCTCGGTACCCAAAGTTCGGCCCAATGAGAGTTTTTCATCTTGTTTGGACGAAACTTGGTCCAAACTTTGCTCCGTTTGAGTTTTGGTGAGTTTGAAACTCAAACTTCGGCGCAATGAGAGTTCCTTAGGTGGTTCGGACGAGAAATGGTCCAAACCTTGCTCCGTTTCTGTTTTTGAGAGCTTGGAACCCCAAGTTCGTCCCAATGCGAGTTTTTTAGGTGGTGTGGACGACACATGTTCCATACTTTGCTCTGTTTCTGTTTTTGAGAGCTCCGAACACAAAGTTTCTCCCAATGAGAGTTTTTCATCTTGTTTTGACGAAACTTGGTCCAAACTTTGCTCCATTTGAGTGTTGGAGAGTTTGAAACTCAAAGTTCGGCCCAATGGGAGTTCTTTAGGTGGTTTGGATGAGAAATGGTCCAAACCTTGCTCCGTTTCTATTTTTGAGAGCTCGGAACCCAAAGTTCGTCGCAATGAGAGTTTTTATCTTATTTGGACGAACTTGGTCCTAACTTTGCTCCGTTTGAGTTCTGGAGAGTTTGAAACTCAAAGTTCGACCCAATGAGAGTTCTTTAGATGGTTTGGACGAGAAATGGTCCAAACCTTGCTCCGTTTTTGTTTTTGAGAGCTCGGAACCCAAAGTTTGTCCGAATGACAGTTTTTCATCTTATTTGGACGAAACTTGGTCCAAACTTTGCTCCATTTGAGTTTTGGAGAGTTTGAAACTCAAAGTTCGGCCCAATGGGAGTTCCTTAGGTGGTTTGGATGAGAAATGGTCCAAACCTTGCTCCGTTTCTGTTTTTGAGAGCTCGGAACCCAAAGTTCGTCGCAATGAGAGTTTTTATCTTATTTGGACGAACTTGGTCCTAACTTTGCTCCGTTTGAGTTCTGGAGAGTTTGAAACTCAAAGTTCGACCCAATGAGAGTTCTTTAGGTGGTTTGGACGAGAAATGGTCCAAACCTTGCTCCGTTTTGTTTTTGAGAGCTCGGAACCCAAAGTTCGGCCCAATGAGAGTTTTTCATCTTGTTTGGACGAAACTTGGTCCAAACTTTGCTCCGTTTGAGTTTTGGTGAGTTTGAAACTCAAACTTCGGCGCAATGAGAGTTCCTTAGGTGGATCGGACGAGAAATGGTCCAAACCTTGCTCCGTTTCTGTTTTTGAGAGCTTGGAACCCAAAGTTCGTCCCAATGCGAGTTTTTTAGGTGGTGTGGACGACACATGTTCCATACTTTGCTCTGTTTCTGTTTTTGAGAGCTCCGAACACAAAGTTTCTCCCAATGAGAGTTTTTCATCTTGTTTTGACGAAACTTGGTCCAAACTTTGCTCCATTGGAGTGTTGGAGAGTTTGAAACTCAAAGTTCGGCCCAATGGGAGTTCTTTAGGTGGTTTGGATGAGAAATGGTCCAAACCTTGCTCCGTTTCTATTTTTGAGAGCTCGGAACCCAAAGTTCGTCGCAATGAGAGTTTTTATCTTATTTGGACGAACTTGGTCCTAACTTTGCTCCGTTTGAGTTCTGGAGAGTTTGAAACTCAAAGTTCGACCCAATGAGAGTTCTTTAGATGGTTTCGACGAGAAATGGTCCAAACCTTGCTCCGTTTTTGTTTTTGAGAGCTCGGAACCCAAAGTTCGGCCCAATGAGAGTTTTTCATCTTGTTTGGACGAAACTTGGTCCAAACTTTGCTCCGTTTGAGTTTTGGTGAGTTTGAAACTCAAACTTCGGCGCAATGAGAGTTCCTTAGGTGGTTCGGACGAGAAATGGTCCAAACCTTGCTCCGTTTCTGTTTTTGAGAGCTTGGAACCCAAAGTTCGTCCCAATGCGAGTTTTTTAGGTGGTGTGGACGACACATGTTCCATACTTTGCTCTGTTTCTGTTTTTGAGAGCTCCGAACACAAAGTTTCTCCCAATGAGAGTTTTTCATCTTGTTTTGACGAAACTTGGTCCAAACTTTGCTCCATTTGAGTTTTGGAGAGTTTGAAACTCAAAGTTCGGCCCAATGGGAGTTCTTTAGGTCTTTTGGATGAGAAATGATCCAAACCTTGCTCCGTTTCTATTTTTTAGAGCTCGGAACCCAAAGTTCGTCCCAATGAGAGTTTTTCATCTTGTTTGGATGAAACTTGGTCCAAACTTTGCTCTGTATGAGTTTTGGTGAGTTTGGAACTTAAACTTCTTTGGTGAGTTTGGAACTTAAACTTCGGCCCAATGAGAGGTTTTTAGGTGGTGTGGACGACACATGTTCCAAACTTTGCTCTGTTTCTGTTTTTGAGAGCTCGGAACCCAAAGTTTGTCCGAATGACAGTTTTTCATCTTATTTGGACGAAACTTGGTCCAAACTTTGCTCCATTTGAGTTTTGGAGAGTTTGAAACTCAAAGTTCGGCCCAATGGGAGTTCCTTAGGTGGTTTGGATGAGAAATGGTCCAAACCTTGCTCCGTTTCTGTTTTTGAGAGCTCGGAACCCAAAGTTCGTCGCAATGAGAGTTTTTATCTTATTTGGACGAACTTGGTCCTAACTTTGCTCCGTTTGAGTTCTGGAGAGTTTGAAACTCAAAGTTCGACCCAATGAGAGGTCTTTAGGTGGTTTGGACGAGAAATGGTCCAAACCTTGCTCCGTTTTTATTTTTGAGAGCTCGGAACCCAAAGTTCGTCCCAATGAGAGTTTTTCATCTTGTTTGGACGAAACTTGGTCCAAACTTTGCTCCGTTTGAGTTTTGGTGAGTTTGAAACTCAAACTTCGGCGCAATGAGAGTTCCTTAGGTGGATCGGACGAGAAATGGTCCAAACCTTGCTTCGTTTCTGTTTTTGAGAGCTTGGAACCCAAAGTTCGTCCCAATGCGAGTTTTTTAGGTTGTGTGGACGACACATGTTCCATACTTTGCTCTGTTTCTGTTTTTGAGAGCTCCGAACACAAAGTTTCTCCCAATGAGAGTTTTTCATCTTGTTTTGACGAAACTTGGTCCAAACTTTGCTCCATTTGAGTTTTGGAGAGTTTGAAACTCAAAGTTCGGCCCAATGGGAGTTCTTTAGGTGGTTTGGATGAGAAATGGTCCAAACCTTGCTCCGTTTCTGTTTTTGAGAGCTCGGAACCCAAAGTTCGTCGCAATGAGAGTTTTTATCTTATTTGGACGAACTTGGTCCTAACTTTGCTCCGTTTGAGTTCTGGAGAGTTTGAAACTCAAAGTTCGACCCAATGAGAGTTCTTTAGGTTGTTTGGACGAGAAATGGTCCAAACCTTGCTCCGTTTTGTTTTTGAGAGCTCGGAACCCAAAGTTCGGCCCAATTAGAGTTTTTCATCTTGTTTGGACGAAACTTGGTCCAAACTTTGCTCCGTTTGAGTTTTGGTGAGTTTGAAACTCAAACTTCGGCGCAATGAGAGTTCCTTAGGTGGATCGGACGAGAAATGGTCCAAACCTTGCTCCGTTTCTGTTTTTGAGAGCTTGGAACCCAAAGTTCGTCCCAATGCGAGTTTTTTAGGTGGTGTGGACGACACATGTTCCATACTTTGCTCTGTTTCTGTTTTTGAGAGCTCCGAACACAAAGTTTCTCCCAATGAGAGTTTTTCATCTTGTTTTGACGAAACTTGGTCCAAACTTTGCTCCATTGGAGTTTTGGAGAGTTTGAAACTCAAAGTTCGGCCCAATGGGAGTTCTTTAGGTTGTTTGGATGAGAAATGATCCAAACCTTGCTCCGTTTCTATTTTTTAGAGCTCGGAACCCAAAGTTCGTCCCAATGAGAGTTTTTCATCTTGTTTGGATGAAACTTGGTCCAAACTTTGCTCTGTATGAGTTTTGGTGAGTTTGGAACTTAAACTTCTTTGGTGAGTTTGGAACTTAAACTTCGGCCCAATGAGAGGTTTTTAGGTGGTGTGGACGACACATGTTCCAAACTTTGCTCTGTTTCTGTTTTTGAGAGCTCGGAACCCAAAGTTTGTCCGAATGACAGTTTTTCATCTTATTTGGACGAAACTTGGTCCAAACTTTGCTCCATTTGAGTTTTGGAGAGTTTGAAACTCAAAGTTCGGCCCAATGGGAGTTCCTTAGGTGGTTTGGATGAGAAATGGTCCAAACCTTGCTCCGTTTCTGTTTTTGAGAGCTCGGAACCCAAAGTTCGTCGCAATGAGAGTTTTTATCTTATTTGGACGAACTTGGTCCTAACTTTGCTCCGTTTGAGTTCTGGAGAGTTTGAAACTCAAAGTTCGACCCAATGAGAGTTCTTTAGGTGGTTTGGACGAGAAATGGTCCAAACCTTGCTCCGTTTTTGTTTTTTAGAGCTCGGAACCCAAAGTTCGGCCCTATGAGAGTTTTTCATCTTGTTTGGACGAAACTTGGTCCAAACTTTGCTCCGTTTGAGTTTTGGTGAGTTTGAAACTCAAACTTCGGCGCAATGAGAGTTTCTTAGGTGGTTCGGACGAGAAATGGTCCAAACCATGCTCCGTTTCTGTTTTTGAGAGCTTGGAACCCAAAGTTCGTCCCAATGCGAGTTTTTTAGGTGGTGTGGACGACACATGTTCCATACTTTGCTCTGTTTCTGTTTTTGAGAGGTCCGAACACAAAGTTTCTCCCAATGAGAGATTTTCATCTTGTTTTGACGAAACTTGATCCAAACTTTTCTCCGTTTGAGTTTTGGAGAGTTTGAAACTCAAAGTTCGACCCAATGAGAGTTCTTTAGGTGGTTTGGACGAGAAATGGTCCAAACCTTGCTCCATTTTTGTTTTTGAGAGCTCGGAACCCAAAGTTCGTCCCAATGAGAGTCTTTCATCTTGTTTGGACGAAACTTGGTCCAAACTTTGCTCCTTTTGAGTTTTGGTGAGTTTGAAACTAAAACTTGGCCCAATGAGAGTTTTTTAGGTGGTGTGGACGACACATGTTCCAAACTTTTCTCTGTTTCTGTTTTTTGAGCTCGGAACCCAAAGTTTGTCCGAATGACAGTTTTTCATCTTATTTGGACGAAACTTGGTCCAAACTTTGCTCCATTTTAGTTTTGGAGAGTTTGAAACTCAAAGTTCGGCCCAATGGGAGTTCCTTAGGTGGTTTGGATGAGAAATGGTCCAAGCCTTGCTCCGTTTCTGTTTTTGAGAGCTCGGAACCCAAAGTTCGTCGCAATGAGAGTTTTTATCTTATTTGGACGAACTTGGTCCTAACTTTGCTCCGTTTGAGTTCTGCAGAGTTTGAAACTCAAAGTTCGACCCAATGAGAGTTCTTTAGGTGGTTTGGACGAGAAATGGTCCAAACCTTGCTCCATTTTTGTTTTTGAGAGCTCGGAACCCAAAGTTCGTACCAATGAGAGTCTTTCATCTTGTTTGGACGAAACTTGGTCCAAACTTTGCTCCGTTTGAGTTTTGGTGAGTTTGAAACTAAAACTTCGGCCCAATGAGAGTTTTTTAGGTGGTGTGGACGACACATGTTCCAAACTTTTCTCTGTTTCTGTTTTTGAGAGCTCGGAATCCAAAGTTTGTCCGAATGACAGTTTTTCATATTATTTCGACGAAACTTGGTCCAAACTTTGCTCCATTTGAGTTTTGGAGAGTTTGAAACTCAAAGTTCGGCCCAATGGGAGTTCCTTAGGTGGTTTGGATGAGAAATGGTCCAAACCTTGCTCCGTTTCTGTTTTTGAGAGCTCGGAACCCAAAGTTCGTCGCAATGAGAGTTTTTATCTTATTTGGACGAACTTGGTCCTAACTTTGCTCCGTTTGAGTTCTGGAGAGTTTGAAACTCAAAGTTCGACCCAATGAGAGGTCTTTAGGTGGTTTGGACGAGAAATGGTCCAAACCTTGCTCCGTTTTTATTTTTGAGAGCTCGGAACCCAAAGTTCGTCCCAATGAGAGTTTTTCATCTTGTTTGGACGAAACTTGGTCCAAACTTTGCTCCGTTTGAGTTTTGGTTAGTTTGAAACTCAAACTTCGGCGCAATGAGAGTTCGTTAGGTGGTTCGGACGAGAAATGGTCCAAACCTTGCTTCGTTTCTGTTTTTGAGAGCTTGGAACCCAAAGTTCGTCCCAATGCGAGTTTTTTAGGTTGTGTGGACGACACATGTTCCATACTTTGCTCTGTTTCTGTTTTTGAGAGCTCCGAACACAAAGTTTCTCCCAATGAGAGTTTTTCATCTTGTTTTGACGAAACTTGGTCCAAACTTTGCTCCATTTGAGTTTTGGAGAGTTTGAAACTCAAAGTTCAGCCCAATGGGAGTTCTTTAGGTGGTTTGGATGAGAAATGGTCCAAACCTTGCTCCGTTTCTGTTTTTGAGAGCTCGGAACCCAAAGTTCGTCGCAATGAGAGTTTTTATCTTATTTGGACGAACTTGGTCCTAACTTTGCTCCGTCTGAGTTCTGGAGAGTTTGAAACTCAAAGTTCGACCCAATGAGAGTTCTTTAGGTTGTTTGGACGAGAAATGGTCCAAACCTTGCTCCGTTTTTGTTTTTGAGAGCTCGGAACCAAAAGTTCGTCCCAATGAGAGTTTTTCATCTTGTTTGGACGAAACTTGGTCCAAACTTTGCTCCGTTTGAGTTTTGGTGAGTTTGAAACTCAAACTTCGGCGCAATGAGAGTTCTTTAGGTGGTTTGGACGAGAAATGGTCCAAACCTTGCTCCATTTCTGTTTTCGAGAGCTTGGAACCCAAAGTTCGTCCCAATGCGAGTTTTTTAGGTGGTGTGGACGACACATGTTCCATACTTTGCTCTGTTTCTGTTTTTGAGAGCTCCGAGCACAAAGTTTCTCCCAATGAGAGTTTTTCATCTTGTTTTGACGAAACTTTGTCCAAACTTTGTTCCGTTTGAGTTTTGGAGAATTTGAAACTCAAAGTTCGGCCCAATGGGAGTTCTTTAGGTTGTTTGGATGAGAAATTATCCAAACCTTGCTCCGTTTCTTTTTTTTAGAGCTCGGAACCCAAAGTTCGTCCCAATGAGAGTTTTTCATCTTGTTTGGATGAAACTTGGTCCAAACTTTGCTCTGTATGAGTTTTGGTGAGTTTGAAACTTAAACTTCGGCCCAATGAGAGTTGTTTAGGTGGTGTGGACGACACATGTTCCAAACTTTTCTCTGTTTCTGTTTTTGAGAGCTCGGAACCCAAAGTTTCTCCCAATGAGAGTTTTTCATCTTCTTTGGACGAAACTTGGTCCAAACTTTGATCCGTTTTAGTTTTGGAGAGTTTGAAACTCAAAGTTCGGCCCAATGGGAGTTCTTTAGGTTGTTTGGATGAGAAATGGTCCAAACCTTCCTCCTTTTCTGTTTTTGAGAGCTCGGAACCCAAAGTTCGTCCCAATGAGAGTTTTTCATCTTGTTTGGACGAACTTGGTCCTAACTTTGCTCCGTTTGAGTTTTGGAGAGTTTGAAACTCAAAGTTCGACCCAATGAGAGTTCTTTAGGTGGTTTGGACGAGAAATGGTCCAAACCTTGCTCCATTTTTGTTTTTGAGAGCTCGGAACCCAAAGTTCGTCCCGATGAGAGTCTTTCATCTTGTTTGGACGAAACTTGGTCCAAACTTTGCTCCGTTTGAGTTTTGGTGAGTTTGAAACTCAAACTTCGGCCCAATGAGAGTTTTTTAGGTGGTGTGGACGACACATGTTCCAAACTTTTCTCTGTTTCTGTTTTTGAGAGCTCGGAACCCAAAGTTTGTCCGAATGACAGTTTTTCATCTTATTTGGACGAAACTTGGTCCAAACTTTGCTCCATTTGAGTTTTGGAGAGTTTGAAACTCAAAGTTCGGCCCAATGGGAGTTCCTTAGGTGGATTGGATGAGAAATGGTCCAAACCTTGCTCCGTTTTTATTTTTGAGAGCTCGGAACCCAAAGTTTGTCCCAATGAGAGTTTTTCATCTTGTTTGGACGAAACTTGGTCCAAACTTTGCTCCGTTTGAGTTTTGGTGAGTTTGAAACTCAAACTTCGGCGCAATGAGAGTTCTTTAGGTGGTTTGGACGAGAAATGGTCCAAACCTTGCTCCGTTTCTGTTTTGGAGAGCTTGGAACCCAAAGTTCGTCCCAATGCGAGTTTTTTAGGTGGTGTGGACGACACATGTTCCATACTTTGCTCTTTTTCTGTTTTTCAGAGCTCCGAACACAAAGTTTCTCCCAATGAGAGTTTTTCATCTTGTTTTGACGAAACTTGGTCCAAACTTTGTTCCGTTTGAGTTTTGGAGAGTTTGAAACTCAAAGTTCGGCCCAATGGGAGTTCTTTAGGTTGTTTGGATGAGAAATGATCCAAACCTTTCTCCGTTTCTTTTTTTTAGAGCTCGGAACCCAAAGTTCGTCCCAATGAGAGTTTTTCATCTTGTTTGGATGAAACTTGGTCCAAACTTTTCTCTGTATGAGTTTTGGTGAGTTTGAAACTTAAACTTCGGCCCAATGAGAGTTGTTTAGGTGGTGTGGACGACACATGTTCCAAACTTTGCTCTGTTTCTGTTTTTGAGAGCTCGGAACCCAAAGTTTCTCCCAATGAGAGTTTTTCATCTTCTTTGGACGAAACTTGGTCCAAACTTTGATCCGTTTGAGTTTTGGAGAGTTTGAAACTCAAAGTTCGGCCCAATGGGAGTTCTTTAGGTTGTTTGGATGAGAAATGGTCCAAACCTTCCTCCGTTTCTTTTTTTGAGAGCTCGGAACCCAAAGTTCGTCCCAATGAGAGTTTTTCATCTTGTTTGGACGAACTTGGTCCTAACTTTGCTCCGTTTGAGTTTTGGAGAGTTTGAAACTCAAAGTTCGACCCAATGAGAGTTCTTTAGGTGGTTTGGACGAGAAATGGTCCAAACCTTGCTCCATTTTTGTTTTTGAGAGCTCGGAACCCAAAGTTCGTCCCAATGAGAGTCTTTCATCTTGTTGGGACGAAACTTGGTCCAAACTTTGCTCCGTTTGAGTTTTGGTGAGTTTGAAACTCAAACTTCGGCCCAATGAGAGTTTTTTAGGTGGTGTGGACGACACATGTTCTAAACTTTTCTCTGTTTCTGTTTTTGAGAGCTCGGAACCCAAAGTTTCTCCCAATGACAGTTTTTCATCTTATTTGGCCAAAACTTGGTCCAAACTTTGCTCCATTTGAGTTTTGGAGAGTTTGAAACTCAAAGTTCGGCCCAATGGGAATTCTTTAGGTGGTTTGGATGACAAATGGTCCAAACCTTGCTCCGTTTCTGTTTTTGAGAGCTCGGAACCCAAAGTTCGTCGCAATGAGAGTTTTTTATCTTATTTGGACGAACTTGGTCCTAACTTTGCTCCGTTTGAGTTTTGGAGAGTTTGAAACTCAAAGTTCGACCCAATGAGAGTTCTTTAGTGGTTTGGACGAGAAATGGTCCAAACCTTGCTCCTTTTTTGTTTTTGAGAGCTCGGAACCCAAAGTTCGTCGCAATGAGAGTTTTTTATCTTATTTGCACGAACGTGGTCCTAACTTTGCTCCGTTTGAGTTTTGGAGAGTTTGAAACTCAAAGTTCGACCCAATGAGAGTTCTTTAGGTGGTTTGGACGAGAAATGGTCCAAACCTTGCTCCGTTTTTGTTTTTGAGAGCTCGGAACCCAAAGTTCGTCCCAATGAGAGTTTTTCATCTTGTTTGGACGAAACTTGGTCCAAACTTTGCTCCGTTTGAGTTTTGGTGAGTTTGAAACTCAAACTTCGGCGCAATGAGAGTTCTTTAGGTGGTTTGGACGAGAAATGGTCCAAACCTTGCTCCGTTTCTGTTTTTGAGAGCTTGAACCCAAAGTTCGTCCTAATGCGAGTTTTTTAGGTGGTGTGGACGACACATGTTCCATACTTTTCTCTGTTTCTGTTTTTGAGAGCTCGGAACCCAAAGTTTCTCCCAATGAGAGTTTTTCATCTTGTTTGGACGAAACTTGGTCCAAACTTTGATCCGTTTGAGTTTTGGAGAGTTGAAACTCAAAGTTCGGCCCAATGGGAGTTCTTTAGGTTGTTTGGATGAGAAATGGTCCAAACCTTGCTTCGTTTCTGTTTTTGAGAGCTCGGAACCCAAAGTTCGTCCCAATGAGAGTTTTTCATCTTGTTTGGACGAACTTGGTCCTAACTTTGCTCTGTTTGAGTTTTGGAGAGTTTGAAACTCAAAGTTCGACCCAATGAGAGTTCTTTAGGTGGTTTGGACGAGAAATGGTCCAAACCTTGCTCCATTTTTGTTTTTGAGAGCTCGGAACCCAAAGTTCGTCCCAATGAGAGTCTTTCATCTTGTTTGGACGAAACTTGGGCCAAACTTTGCTCCGTTTGAGTTTTGGTGAGTTTGAAACTCAAACTTCGGCCCAATGAGTGTAAACCCGAGACTTCTCTAGGATCATTTTCTCTTGTCATCTCTTGTTGGGATTACTAAGTTAAAAGAAGAAAGGAAAGAAAAGAAAAGGAAAAGGAAAAGGAAAATGGAAGGAAAAGAAAAAAAAAAGAGAAAAGAAATCAGCAAAAAAAAAAAAAGAAAAGAAAGAAGATGGGAAATGACAGCTCAAAAACCCACCACCGACTAAACTCTTTTTCAGCCCATTTCCATCTCATTTCTCATCCTTTTCCATTGAAACTTTCAGAGCACTTTAAGGAGAGAGTGAAGGAAGAAGGAGAAGATGAATTTCGTGGTTTGAGGTTGAAGAAGATAGGAAAAAGCTCATGGAAAGCCAGCCATTGCAGAATCTGCGTTCAACCTGGCAACCTCTGGTTTTTTAGTCGGTTTGAGCTACACAGAAGGAATCAAGAGGTGAGGTTTGATTTTCTTGAAAGTTAGTTCATTTTCTAACAAATTTCATGAAGGAAGCTTGACCTAAATCGAATGGGAAGTTGATGGTTTTTGGAATGGAAAACAGAGCACAGGATTTTCGAGCAAAGCAGGAGGATCTCTGGTTTTCTCTGATGTTTTGAGCATTCTGGGGTGTACAAGTTGAATCCGAAGCTCTATTTGGTATGGTTGGAAAGCTTATTCAATTATCTACAACTTTCATGAAGAATTCGTGAGCCAAAAATGACTTGAAGTAGGTTTAATTTCAGGAGGAAGATAAAGGGTAACAGAGAAGCTCGAATCTGTGTTGTCTTACTTCGGGGCATTTATGGACAAATTGGTTGGGAATCTCTTTTCATTCCTTCAGGTACGTTGTAGAGTATTCGAAAATGAAGATTTTGATGTGTATTTCATTAATTTTGGTTCAGTATTGAGGAAGTTGTGGGTGTTGGAAGTTAGGGTATAGAATCTGGAAAATCTGGAAAAGTAGAATGTGAATGTGATTCTTAATCCAATTGTTTAAAAATTCATGAGCATGGAAAGACAAAGCTATCTATGGTTCTAATGCTCGGTTTTGGTTATTTGACAGGCCAAGAGGAAGTAGGTCCAGTCTACAAACCGGGGAACTAGATAAGACTGTGAGTGACAAAATGAATTTCGAAAATGTTCTTAAACGGTTGTTCATGATTATATGTTTTATATGCTTTACCATGAATGATATATGATTTTTATGAACGGTTTCAAGCATAAGTTTTGAGCTCAGATTTTCTAACGAGGTTTATATACGAGCACGTGGCTAATGACTTTATGAAAAGTAGCTGAAACGATATCTTTTAAAGTAAAGTATGGATTAGCAAGTACTTCTAAACGATTTTCAGTTTTTCACGAGCAAGCTGAGTAAGTTTAAGTTTTACGAAAGATAACGATAAGCAGGCATGTTTTAATGTTTCCATGTGATTTTCTGAGATTTCTATTGACTACATGACTGAGATATTGAGCCCGAGGCTATATGGTACCGTGTGCACACAGGTTATATTCCGTTGTCGACGTTGAGTGTACTCCGTGACAACGATGCTGTCGTGAGTGCTGGGCGGGCCCCACTACGACAAAGACGATGGGAGTGCTGGGCGGACCCCACTACATCGTAGGACTAGTAAACGTTGATTGTACTGGGCGTGCCCTACACAACGTAGATCGGTCATGTTAGTTAGAACGTTTGATGTACTTGATATGTCTTGCTACATTTTTAATGACGAACTTGCGAGATATTTTAGCAAGCCTTTTTCATTACACGTTTATGTTAAACGCTTTGATTGAGCATATTTATACGTTTAAAGGTTTATCACATGTTTGACTTCCGGATTTAGAGTTTTAAAGTTTGTCACTCACTGGGCTTCGTAGCTCATCCTTTCAAAATGTTTTTCCACTTTCAGGTAGAGATCGAGCTCCCGGTGCCTGATACACTGCCAACGTCTGCTGAAAGTTCTAGATCAAGCTCCAGTACGTGGTTGGAGTTGTATATTGAGTCCGTTCATATTGTAAATGTTTTGTAAGGGTTGTATAATATCGTCCTAGAGGTCGTGGATGTATAACCCTAGTTGTATATGTTTTGGTCGTGATATCTATATCAGGTTACTTTCCAAACCAGGTTAGTTCAGGGCTGCACCATGTGTATGTTGAAAGGTTTCCGTGGATTCCGCTGTGTGGTGTTTCATATAGAATGTTTTATATCTATGATTAGTATGTTTATCAGGTTCAACGTTTCAGTAGGGTCAACAGGGATCGTTAGAGGTGACGATGTCTGTTGGCTTCACGCCGTCTTTCGGGCTAAGCTAGCAGGTGGTCTGGGAGGGGGTGTGACAACTTGGTATCAGAGCAGTTAGCTCCATGGGAAATGAGACATGGCAGTTAGTGCTAAGAAAATCCAGGAAGTAAATAGTTAGACGTTTGGTCAGTTCGATAGAACTAGCGGAGTATGGTCTGAGTATTGTTGAGAGTGAGTGCAGTCAGGACTAGAATGTGGGTATAAGGTTAGTATCATGCATCTGAGTTAAGTATTTATAGCATGTCTGATGTGTTGATATGTTATAGGAGTCATGCCACCACGTATCAGCAGACGACGCAGGCAGAATCAGGACGGGACGCAGGATCCTACCCAAAGTCAATCTGAAAGGGGATCCAGTACCCCAAGAGGTCAGAATGAGGCAGGGAGTGAGCGATTTGCTAGATCTTCACAGGAGATCGGTAGGCCAGAGGGAGCAGGGCCTAGTGATCCAGAAAAGACGTATGGGATTGAACGGTTGAAGAAGTTAGGAGCCACCGTGTTTGAGGGTTCCACGGATCCAGCTGACGCTGAGGTCTGGTTGAATATGTTGGAGAAATGCTTCGACGTGATGAGTTGTCCTGAGGAGCGAAAAGTCAAATTAGCCACATTCCTTTTGCAGAAGGAGGCGGAAGGATGGTGGAAGTCCATTATAGCCAGGCGCAGTGATGCACGTACGTTAGATTGGCAGACATTCAGGGGCGTATTCGAGGAAAAGTAATACCCCACCACATATTGTGAGGCGAAGAGAGATGAGTTTCTGGAGCTGAAACAAGGGTCACTTTCAGTGGCCGAGTACGAGAGGAAGTATACCGAGCTTTCACGGTATGCTGAAGTGATTGTGGCATCGGAGAGTGACAGGTGTCGCAGGTTTGAGAGAGGGCTACGTTTTGAGATACGTACCCCAGTTACCGCTATTGCCAAGTGGACGGATTTTTCCCAGCTAGTAGAGACTGCCTTACGTGTGGAGCAGAGTATTATAGAGGAAAAGGCGGCATTGGAGCCTAGTCGTGGAGCTCCAACAGCTAGTGGTTTTCGGGGTCGTGAGCAGCGGAGGTTCACACCTGGAGTGAATGTTTCAGGCCGTCAAGACTTCAAGCGTCGATCTGGTGGCCAATCATCGAGGCAGATGAGTTCGGGTAGTGCCTATCAGAGGCAGAGTCAGAGAGCCCCCAGTCAGTCTGCGAGTTCGGTAGCAAGACCGCGAACGGGTCAGGAGTCCGTTGCTAGTGAATCCAGGAGAACCCCATGTGTAAGTTGTGGCAAGAATCATCGGGGTCAATGTCTTGTTGGCGCCGGTGTGTGTTACCAGTGTGGACAACCAGGGCATTTCAAGAGGGATTGCCCACAGCTGAGGGCAGCAGTTCAGAAGGACCAGGGAGTTGAGTCCCACACAGTTGAGCAGCCGAGAATCCCAGCAGCCACAGGAGAGGGAACCAGTGGTGCAAGGCAGAAGGGAGTTGTGGGGAGACCTAGGCAGCAGGGAAAAGTCTACGCCATGACTCAACAGGAAGCAGAGGATGCACCAGATGTGATCACTGGTACGATTTTGATTTGTAATGTACCTGCACGTGTTTTATTAGATCCAGGCGCTACGCATTCCTTTGTTTCTAGTATGTTCTTAACTAAGCTGAATAGGATGCTAGAGCCTTTATCTGAGGAGTTAGTCATATGCACTCCAGTTGGTGACATTTTATTAGTTAATGAGGTGTTGCGTGATTGTGAGGTTGTAGTAGAAGGTCTCTGTATGTTAGTGGATCTTCTTCCCCTAGAGTTGCAGGCGTTGGATGTGATTTTGGGAATGGATTTCTTATTCACTCATTATGCTTCTATGGATTGCCATAGGAAGGAAGTGACTTTTAAGAAACCAGGTTCGACTGAAGTAGTTTTCAGAGGTGAGAGGAAGATTATTCCTACGAGTTTGATTTCAGCTCTGAAAGCTGAGAAGTTGTTGAGGAAAGGTTGCACAGCGTTTCTTGCGCACGTAGTAGAGGTGCAAGAAGAAAAGCTGAAACCAGAAAATGTTCCTGTGGTGAACGAATTTCTTGATGTTTTTCCAGCTGATTTATCGGGTTTGCCACCTGATAGAGAGGTGGAGTTCACTATTGAATTGTTACCAGGAACATCACCTATTTCACAGGCACCATACAGGATGGCTCCGAGCGAGCTTAAGGAGCTGAAGGTGCAGTTGCAAGAACTAGTTGACAAGGGATACATCAGGCCTAGCGTATCACCTTGGGGAGCTCCAGTATTATTCGTGAAGAAGAAAGATGGTACCCTGAGATTATGCATTGATTACAGGCAGTTAAACAAGGTTACGATACGTAACAAGTATCCTCTACCACGCATCGATGACTTGTTTGACCAGTTAAGGGGAGCAGCAGTGTTCTCTAAAATTGATCTGAGGTCAGGATACAACCAGCTGAAGGTTAGGGAATCATATATTCCTAAGACAGCATTCAGGACGAGGTATGGGCACTATGAGTTTTTAGTGATGCCATTCGGTTTAACGAATGCGCCAGCAGTTTTCATGGACCTCATGAACAGGATCTTCCATCAGTATTTAGATCAGTTTGTGATAGTGTTCATCGATGACATACTAGTTTACTCAATTGACAGGAAAGCCCATGAGGAACATCTGAGGATTGTTCTACAGACACTACGTGATAAACAGCTATACGCTAAGTTCAGCAAATGTGAGTTTTGGTTGAATCAAGTGGTGTTCTTAGGGCATGTAGTCTCAGCGGACGGAGTTAGTGTTGACCCGCAGAAAGTGGAAGCTGTTGTCAACTGGGAGAGACCAGCTAGTGCATCAGAGGTTCGTAGTTTCCTAGGCCTGGCCGGATACTACAGACGTTTTGTTGAGGATTTCTCACGGTTAGCATTACCCTTGACAGCTTTGACAAGGAAGAATGCTAAGTTTGAGTGGTCGGATAAATGCGAACAGAGTTTCCAGGAGCTGAAGAAGAGATTGGTGACAACACCTATTCTAGCACTTCCTGTAACAGGGAAGGAGTATGTGATCTATTGTGATGCTTCAAGGCAAGGATTAGGTTGCGTGCTGATGCAGGAAGGAAAGGTGATAGCTTATGCTTCAAGGCAGTTGAAGAAGCATGAGTGTAATTACCCTACCCATGATCTTGTGCTAGCAGCAGTTGTTTTAGCACTGAAGAACTGGAGGCATTATTTATTCGGTGAGAAGTGCCATATTTTCACAGATCATAAGAGTTTAAAGTACATCTTTGATCAGAAAGAGCTGAATCTAAGGTAGAGGCGATGGCTAGAACTGATTAAAGATTATGACTGTACCATAGAATATCATCCAGGTAAGGCTAACGTGGTAGCAGATGCGTTAAGTAGGAAGTCGAGATTTCCGAAGAGCACCTTGTGTGGTATTCGAGCAAGCTTGCTATGTGAGTTTGCTCCGTTTGAGTTTGGACGACCTTGGTCCTAACTTTGCTCCGTTTGAGTTTTGGAGAGTTTGAAACTCAAAGTTCGACCCAATGAGAGTTCTTTAGGTGGTTTGGACGAGAAATGGTCCAAACCTTGCTCCGTTTTTGTTTTTGAGAGCTCGGAACCCAAAGTTCGTCCCAATGAGAGTTTTTTATCTTGTTTGGACGAAACTATGTCCAAACTTTGCTCCGTTTGAGTTTTGGTGAGTTTGAAACTCAAACTTCGGCGCAATGAGAGTTCTTTAGGTGGTTTGGACGAGAAATGGTCCAAACCTTGCTCCGTTTCTGTTTTTGAGAGCTTGGAACCCAAAGTTCGTCCCAATGCGAGTTTTTTAGGTGGTGTGGACGACACATGTTCCAAACTTTGCTCTGTTTCTAATTTTGAGAGCTCCGAACACAAAGTTTCTCCCAATGAGAGTTTTTCATCTTGTTTGGACGAAACTTGGTCCAAACTTTGATCCGTTTGAGTTTTGGAGAGTTTGAAACTCAAAGTTTGGCCCAATGGGAGTTCTTTAGGTTGTTTGGATGAGAAATGGTCCAAACCTTGCTCCGTTTCTGTATTTGAGAGCTCGGAACCCAAAGTTCGTCCGAATGAGAGTTTTTCATCTTGTTTGGGCGAAACTTGGTGCAAACATTGGTCCGTTTGAGTTTTGGAGAGTTTGAAAGTCAAAGTTCGGCCCAACGAGAGTTCTTTAGGTCGTTTGGAAGAGAAATGGTCCAAACCTTTCTCCGTTTCTTGTTTTGAGAGCTCGGAAGCAAAAGTACGTCCCAATGAGAGTTTTTAATATTGTTTGGACGAACTTGGTCCAAACTTTGCTCCGTTTGAATTTTGGAGAGTTTGAAACTCAAAGTTCGGCCCAATGAGAGTTCTTTAAGTGGTTTGGACGAGAAATCGTCCAAACCTTGCTCCGTGTCTGTTTTTGAGAGCTCGGAACCCAAAGTTCGTCCCAATGAGAGTTTTTCATCTTGTTTGGACGAACTTGGTTCAATTTTTGCTCCGTTTGAGTTTTGGAGAGTTTGAAACTCAAAGTTCGGCCGAATGAGAGTTCTTTAGGTGGTTTGGACAAGAAATGGTCCAAACCTCTCTCCGTTTCTAGTTTTGAGAGCTCGGAATACAATGTTCGTCCGAATGAGAGTTTCTCATCTTGTTTGGACGAACTTCGTCCGAACTATGCTCCGTTTGAGTTTTTGCGAGTTTGAATCTCAAAGTTCGGCCCAATGAGATTTCTTTAGGTGGTTTGGACGAGAAATGGTCCAAACCTTGCTCCGTTTCTGTTTTTGAGGGCTCGAAACCCAAAGTACGTCCCAATGAAAGTTTTTCATCTGGTTTGGACGAACTTGATCCAAACTTTGCTCCGTTTGAGCTTTGGAGAGTTTGAAACTCAAAGTTCGGCCCAATGATAGTTCTTTAGGTGGTTTTGACAAGAAATGGTTCAAACCTTGCTCCGTTTCTGTTTTTGAGAGCTCGAAACCCAAAGTTCGTCCCAATGAGAGTTTTTCATCTTGTTTGGATGAACTGGGTTCAATTTTTGCTCTGTTTTTGTTTTGGAGAGTTTGAATCTCAAAGTTCGGCCCAATTAGAGTTCTTTAGGTGGTTTGGACGAGAAAATGTCCAAACCTTGCTCCGTTTCTGTATTTGAGAGCTCGGAACCCAAAGTTCGTCCCAATGAGAGTTTTTCATCTTGTTTGGGCGAAACTTGGTGCAAACATTGCTCCGTTTGAGTTTTGGAGAGTTTGAAAGTCAAAGTTCGGCCCAATGAGAGTTCTTTAGGTCGTTTGGAAGAGAAATGGTCCAAACCTTTCTCCGTTTCTTGTTTTGAGAGCTCGGAAGCCAAAGTACGTCCCAATGAGAGTTTTTAATATTGTTTGGACGAATTGGTCCAAACTTTGCTCCATTTGAATTTTGGAGAGTTTGAAACTCAAAGTTCGGCCCAATGAGAGTTCTTTAAGTGGTTTGGACGAGAAATCGTCCAAACCTTGCTCCGTGTCTGTTTTTGAGAGCTCGAAACCCAAAGTTCGTCCCAATGAGAGTTTTTCATCTTGTTTGGACGAATTTGGTTCAATTTTTGCTCCGTTTGAGTTTTGGAGAGTTTGAAACTCAAAGTTCGGCCGAATGAGAGTTCTTTAGGTGGTTTGGACAAGAAATGGTCCAAACCTCTCTCCATTTCTAGTTTTGAGAGCTCGGAATACAATGTTCGTCCGAATGAGAGTTTCTCATCTTGTTTGGACGAACTTGGTCCCAACTATGCTCCGTTTGAGTTTTTGCGAGTTTGAATCTCAAAGTTCGGCCCAATGAGATTTCTTTAGGTGGTTTGGACGAGAAATGGTCCAAACCTTGCTCCGTTTCTGTTTTTGAGGGCTCGAAACCCAAAGTACGTCCCAATGAAAGTTTTTCATCTGGTTTGGACGAACTTGGTCCAAACTTTGCTCCGTTTGAGCTTTGGAGAGTTTGAAACTCAAAGTTCGGCCCAATGAGAGTTCTTTAGGTGGTTTTGACGAGAAATGGTCCAAACCTTGCTCTGTTTCTGTTTTTGAGAACTCGAAACCCAAAGTTCGTCCCAATGAGAGTTTTTCATCTTGTTTGCATGAACTTGGTTCAATTTTTGCTCCGTTTTTGTTTTGGAGAGTTTGAAACTCAAAGTTCGGCCCAATTAGAGTTCTTTAGGTGGTTTGGACGAGAAATGGTCCAAACCTTGCTCCATTTCTGTTTTTGAGAGCTCGGAAGCCAAAGTACGTCCCAATGAGAGTTTTTAATGTTGTTTGGACGAACTTGGTCCAAACTTTGCTCTGTTTGAGTTTTGGAGAGTTTGAAACTCAAGGTTCGGCCCAATGAGAGTTCTTTAAGTGGTTTGGACGAGAAATCGTCAGAACCTTGCTCCGTTTCTGTTTTTGAGAGCTCGGAACCAAAAGTTCGTCCCAATGAGAGTTTTTCATCTTTTTTGGACGGAACTTGCTCCAAACTTTGCTACGTTTGAGTTTTGGAGAGTTTGAAACTCAAAGTTCGGTCCAATGAGAGTTCTTTACGTGGTTTGGACGAGAAAATGTCCAAACCTTGCTCCTATTCTTTTTTTGAGACCTCGGAACCCAAAGTACGTCCCAATGAAAGTTTTTCATCTTGTTTGGACGAACTTTGTCCAAACTTTGCTCCGTTTGAGTATTGGAGAGTTTGAAACTCAAAGTTCGGCCCAATGAGAGTTATTTAGGTGGTTTGGACGTGAAATCGGCCTAACTTAGCTCCGTTTCTGTCTTTGAGAGCTCGGAACCAAAGTTCGCCCCAATGAGAGTTTTTCATCTTGTTTGGACGAACTTGGTCCAAACTTTGCTCCGTTTGACTTTTGGAGAGTTTGAACTTCAAAGTTCGGCCCGATGAAAGTTCTTTAGGTTGTTTGGACGAGAAATGGTCCAAACCTCGCTCCGTTTCTGTTTTTGAGAGGTCGGAACCCAAAGTTCGTCCCAATGTGAGTTTTTCATCTTGTTTCGACGAACTTCGTCCCAACTTTGCTTCGTTTGCGTTTTGGAGAGTTTGAAACTCAATGTTCGGCCCAATGAGAGTTCTTCAGGTGGTTTTGGACGAGAAATGGTCCAAACCTTGATCCGTTTTTTTTTAGAGCTCGGAACCGAAAGTTCGTCCCAATGAGAGTTTTTCATCTTGTTATGACGAACTTGGTTCAATTTTTGCTCCGTTTGAGTTTTGGAGAGTTTCAAACTCAAAGTTCGGCCCAATGAGAGTTCGTTAGGTGGTTTGGAGGAGAAAAGGTCCAAACCTTGCTCCGTTTCTGTTTTTGAGAGCTCGGTCCCCAAAGTTCGTCCCAAAGAGAGTTTTTCATCTTGTTTGGACCAACTTGGTCCCAACTTTGCTCCATTTGAGTTTTGGAGAGTTTGAAACTCAAAGTTCGGCCCAATGAGAGTTCTTTAGGTGGTTTGGACGAGAAAAGGTCCAAACCTTGCTCCGTTTCTGTATTTGAGAGCTCGGAACTCAAAGTTCGTCCGAATGAGAGTTTTTCATCTTGTTTCGGCGAAACTTGGTGCAAACATTGCTCCGTTTGAGTTGTGGAGAGTTTGAAAGTCAAAGTTCGGCCCAATGAGAGTTCTTTAGGTCGTTTGGAAGAGAAATGGTCCAAACCTTTCTCCGTTTCTAGTTTTGAGAGCTCGGAAGCAAAAGTACGTCCCAATGAGAGTTTTTAATATTGTTTGGACGAACTTGGTCCAAACTTTGCTCCGTTAGAATTTTGGAGAGTTTGAAACTCAAAGTTCGGCCCAATGAGAGTTCTTTAGGTGGTTTGGACAAGAAATGGTCCAAACCTCTCTCCGTTTCTAGTTTTGAGAGCTCGGAATACAAAGTTCGTCCCAATGAGAGTTTTTCATCTTGTTTGGATGAACTTGGTCCCAATGTTGCTCCGTTTTTTTTTTTGGACAGTTTGAAACTCAAAGTTCGGCCCAATGAGAGTTCTTTAGGTGGTTTGGACGAGAAATGGTCCAATCCTTGCTCCATTTTTGTTTTTGAGAGCTCGGATGCCAAAGTACGTCCCAATGAGAGTTTTTAATCTTGTTTGGACGAACTTGGTCCAAACATTGCATCGTTTGAGTTTTGGATAGTTTTAAACTCAAAGTTCGGCCCAATGAGAGTTCTTTAGGTGGTTTGGACGAGAAATCATCCAAACATTGCTCCGTTTCTGTTATTGAGATCTCGGAACCAAAAGTTCGTCCCAATGAGAGTTTTTCATCTTTTTTGGACAGAACTTGGTCCAAACTTTGCTACGTTGTAGTTTTGGAGAGTTTGAAACTCAACGTTCGGCCCAATGAGAGTTCTTTAGGTGGTTTTGGACGAGAAAAGGTCTGAACCTTGCTCCGTTTCTGTTTTTGAGAGCTCGGAACCCAAAGTACGTCCCAATGAAAGTTTTTCATCTTGTTTGGACGAACTTGGTCCAAACTTTGCTCCGTTTGAGCTTTGGAGAGTATGAAACTCAAAGTTCGGCCCAATGAGAGTTATTTAGGTGGTTTGGACGAGAAATGGTCCAAACCTTGCTCCGTTTCTGTTTTTGAGAGTTCGAAACCCAAAGTTCGTCCCAATGAGAGTTTTTCATCTTGTTTGGACGAAGTTGGTTCAATTTTTGCTCCGTTTGAGTTTTGTAGAGTTTGAAACTCAAAGTTCGGCCCAATGAGAGTTCTTTACGTGGTTTGGATGAGAAATGGTCCAAACCTTTCTCCGTTTCTGGTTTTGGGAGCTCGGAACCCAAAGTTCGTCCCAATGAGAGTTTTTCATCTTGTTTGGACGAACTTGGTCCAAACTTTGCTCCGTTTGAGCTTTGGAGAGTTTGAAACTCAAAGTTCGGCCCAATGAGAGTTATTTAGGTGGTTTTGACGAGAAATGGTCCAAACCTTGCTCCGTTTCTGTTTTTGAGAGCTGGAAACCCAAAGTTCGTCCCAATGAGAGTTTTTCATCTTGTTTGGACGAACTTGGTTCAGTTTTTGCTCCGTTTGAGTTTTGTAGAGTTTGAAACTCAAAGTTCGGCCCAATGAGAGTTCTTTAGGTGGTTTGGATGAGAAATGGTCCAAACCTTTCTCCGTTTCTGGTTTTGAGAGCTCGGAAGCCAAAGTACGTCCCAATGAGAGTTTTTAATCTTGTTTGGACGAACTTGGTCCAAACTTTGCTCTGTTTGAGTTTCGGAGAGTTTGAAACTCAAAGTTCGCCCCAATGAGAGTTCTTTAAGCGGTTTGGACGAGAAATCGTCCAAACCTTGCGCCGTTTCTGTTTTTGAGAGCTTGGAACCACAAGTTCGTCCCAATGAGAGTTTTTCATCTTTTTTGGACGGAACTTGGTCCAAACTTTGCTACGTTTGAGTTTTGGAGAGTTTGAAACTCAAAGTTCGCCCAAATGAGAGTTCTTTACGTGGTTTGGACGAGAAAAGGTCCAAACCTTGCTCCGTTTCTATTTTTGAGAGCTCGGAACCCAAAGTACGTCCCAATGAAAGTTTTTCATCTTGTTTGGAAGAACTTGGTCCAAACTTTTCTCCGTTTGAGCTTTGGAGAGTTTGAAACTCAAAGTTCGGCCCAATGAGAGTTCTTTAGGTGGTTTGGACGAGAAATGGTCCAAACCCTTCTCCGTTTTTTTTTTAGAGCTCAGAACCCAAAGTTCGTCCCAATGAGAGTTTTTCATCTTTTTTGGACGGAACTTGGTCCAAAATTTGCTACGTTTGAGTTTTGGAGAGTTTGAAACTCAAACTTCGGCCCAATGAGAGTTCTTTAAGTGGTTTGGACGAGAAATCGTCCAAACCTTGTTCCGTTTCTGTTTTTGAGAGCTCGGAACCAAAAGTTCGTCCCAATGAGAGTTTTCATCTTTTTTGGACGAAACTTGGTCCAAACTTTGCTCTGTTTGAGTTTTGGTGAGTTTGAAACTCAAACTTCGGCCCAATGAGAGTTCTTTAGGTGGTTTGGACGAGAAATGGTCCAAACCTTGCTCCGTTTCTGTTTTTGAGAGCTCGGAACCCAAAGTTCGTCCCATTGAGAGTTTTTCATCTTGTTTGGATGAAACATGGTCCAAACTTTGTTCCGTTTGTGTTTTGGAGAGTTTGAAACGCAAATTTCGGCCCAATGAGAGTTCTTTAGGTGGTTTGGACGAGAAATGGTCCAAACCTTGCTCCGTTTCTGTTTTTGAGAGCTCGGAACCCAAAGTTCGTCCCAATGAGAGTTTTTCATCTTGTTTGGATGAAACTTTGTCCAAACTTTGCTCCGTTTGAGTTTTGGTGAGTTTGAAACTCAAACTTCGGCCCAATGAGAGTTGTTTAGGTGGTGTGGACGACACATGTTCCAAACTTTGCGCTGTTTCTGTTTTTGAGAGCTCGGAACCCAAAGTTTGTCCGAATGACAGTTTTTCATCTTATTTGGGCGAAACTTGGTCCAAACTTTGCTCCATTTGAGTTTTGGAGAGTTTGAAACACAAAGTTCGGCCCAATGGGAGTTCTTTAGGTGGTTTGGATGACAAATGGTCCAAACCTTGCTCCGTTTCTGTTTTTGAGAGCTCGGAACCCAAAGTTCGTCGCAATGAGAGTTTTTTATCTTATTTGGACGAACTTGGTCCTAACTTTGCTCCGTTTGAGTTTTGGAGAGTTTGAAACTCAAAGTTCGACCCAATGAGAGTTCTTTAGGTGGTTTGGACGAGAAATGGTCCAAACTTTTCTCCGTTTTTGTTTTTGAGAGCTCGGAACCCAAAGTTCGTCCCAATGAGAGTTTTTTTATCTTGTTTGGACGAAACTTGGTCCAAACTTTGCTCCGTTTGAGTTTTGGTGAGCTTGAAACTCAAACTTCGGCGCAATGAGAGTTCTTTAGGTGGTTTGGACGAGAAATGGTCCAAACCTTGCTCCGTTTCTGTTTTTGAGAGCTTGGAACCCAAAGTTCGTCCCAATGCGAGTTTTTTAGGTGGTGTGGACGACACATGTTCCAAACTTTGCTCTGTTTCTGTTTTTGAGAGCTCCGAACACAAAGTTTCTCCCAATGAGAGTTTTTCATCTTGTTTGGACGAAACTTGGTCCAAACTTTGTTCCGTTTGAGTTTTGGAGAGTTTGAAACTCAAAGTTCGGCCCAATGGGAGTTCTTTAGGTTGTTTGGATGAGAAATGGTCCAAACCTTGCTCCGTTTCTGTTTTTGAGAGCTCGGAACCCAAAGTTCGTCCCAATGAGAGTTTTTCATCTTGTTTGGACGAACTTAGTCCTAACTTTGCTCCGTTTGAGTTTTGGAGAGTTTGAAACTCAAAGTTTGACCCAATGAGAGTTCTTTAGGTGGTTTGGACGAGAAATGGTCCAAACCTTGCTCCGTTTTTGTTTTTGAGAGCTCGGAACCAAAAGTTCGTCCCAATGAGAGTTTTTCATCTTGTTTGGACGAAACTTGGTCCAAACTTTACTACGTTTGAGTTTTAGTGAGTTTGAAACTCAAACTTCGGCGCAATGAGAGTTCTTTAGGTGGTTTGGACGAGAAATGGTCCAAACCTTGCTCCGTTTCTGTTTTTGAGAGTTTGGAACCCAAAGTTCGTCCCAATGCGAGTTTTTTAGGTGGTGTGGACGACACATGTTCCAAACTTTGCTCTGTTTCTATTTTTGAGAGCTCCGAACACAAAGTTTCTCCCAATGAGAGTTTTTCATCTTGTTTGGACGAAACTTGGTCCAAACTTTGTTCCGTTTGAGTTTTGGAGAATTTGAAACTCAAAGTTCGGCCCAATGAGAGTTCTTTAGGTGGTTTGGACGAGAAATGATCCAAACCTTGCTCCGTTTCTTTTTTTTATAGCTCGGAACCCAAAGTTCGTCCCAATGAGAGTTTTTCATCTTGTTTGGATCAAACCTTGCTCCGTTTCTTTTTTTTATAGCTCGGAACCCAAAGTTCGTCCCAATGAGAGCTTTTCATCTTGTTTGGATGAAACTTGGTCCAAACTTTGCTCCGTATGAGTTTTGGTGAGTTTGAAACTCAAACTTCGCCCCAATGAGAGTTGTTTAGGTGGTGTGGACGACACATGTTCCAAACTTTGCTCTGTTTCTGTTTTTGAGAGCTCGGAACCCAAACTTAGTCCCAATGAGAGTTTTTCATCTTGTTTGGATGAAACTTGGTCCAAACTTTGCTCCGTTTGAGTTTGGGTGAGTTTGAAACTCAAACTTCGGCCCAATGAGAGTTGTTTAGGTGGTGTGGACGACAAATGTTCCAAACTTTGCTCTGTTTCTGTTTTTGAGAGTTCGGAACCCAAAGTTCGTCCCAATGAGAGTTTTTCATCTTGTTTGGACGAAACTTGGTCCAAACTTTGTTCCGTTTGAGTTTTGGAGAGTTTGAAACTCAAAGTTCGGCCCAATGGGAGTTCTTTAAGTTGTTTGGACGAGAAATGGGCCAAACCTTGCTCCGTTTCTGTTTTTGAGAGCTCGGAACCCAAAGTTCGTCCCAATGAGAGTTTTTCATCTTGTTTGGACGAAACTTGGTCCAAACTTTGCTCCGTTTGAGTTTTGGTGAGTTTGAAACTCAAACTTCGGCCCAATGAGAGTTGTTTAGGTGGTGTGGACGACACATGTTCCAAACTTTGCTCTGTTTCTGTTTTTGAGAGCTCGGAACCCAAACTTCGTCCCAATGAGAGTTTTTCATCTTGTTTGGATGAAACTTGGTCAAAACTTTGTTCCGTTTGAGTTTTTGAGAGTTTGAAACTCAAAGACCGGCCCAATGGGAGTTCTTTAAGTTGTTTGGACGAGAAATGGTCCAAACCTTGCTCCGTTTCTGTTTTTGAGAGCTTGGAACCCAATGTTCGTCCCAATGAGAGTTTTTCATCTTGTTTGGACGAAACTTGGTCCAAACTTTGCTCCGTTTGAGTTTTGGTGAGTTTGAAACTCAAACTTCGGCCCAATGAGAGTTGTTTAGGTGGTGTGGACGACACATGTTCCTAACTTTGCTCTGTTTCTGTTTTTGAGAGCTCGGAACCCAAACTTCGTCCCAATGAGAGTTGTTTAGGTGGTGTGGACGACACATGTTCCTAACTTTGCTCTGTTTCTGTTTTTGAGAGCTCGGAACCCAAACTTCGTCCCAATGAGAGTTTTTCATCTTGTTTGGATGAAACTTGGTCCAAACTTTGCTCCGTTTGAGTTTTGGTGAGTTTGAAACTCAAACTTCGGCCCAATGAGAGTTGTTTAGGTGGTGTGGACGACACATGTTCCAAACTTTGCTCTGTTTCTGTTTTTGAGAGCTCGGAACCAAAAGTTCGTCCCAATGAGAGTTTTTCATGTTGTTTGGACGAACTTGGTCCAAACTTTGCTCCGTTTGAGTTTTGGAGAGTTTGAACTTCAAAGTTCGGCCCAATGAGAGTTCTTTAGGTTGTTTTGACGTGAAATGGTCCAAACCTCGCTCCGTTTCTGTTTTTGAGAGGTCGGAACCCAAAGTTCGTCCCAATGAGAGTTTTTCATCTTGTTTGGACGAACTTGGTCCCAACTTTGCTCCGTGTTATGAAACTCCCAAGAAATGGATCTAACAACCTTGCTAAAAAACAAGACCTTTAGATCTCAAATCTGAAAACCCCAAAACCGATTTGAAAATCAACCCAAGGAAAGTAAAAACCGGATTACCTTGTCGATCAAATATCTCAAGGCAAGAAACTTGCTTGAGATTCGAATCACTCCACAAGCATGATAGATCAAGTCAAGCTTGAATGATTCTAAGCATGCAATCTAAACTACATAGAATTGCAAAGAAACTTAGCACTAGGCTAAAGGAAAAGCTCAAAGGCTCTTTTTACTACATTTCCAAGTCTTCCTTTTTTTTTACAAAGGAATTACATGGCATTATATAGCCCTGAAATTGAAACCCTAGACCTTCCATGAGGCATTTCAAGAGTTGTAACATTCCAACTTTATGACCATAATCAGCCATTAACTAAATGTAACCTAAAAAGTAAATAAAATGACGTAAAACTGAAAATACATTCAAAAGGAACCATAAATCCGTGAATAGGAGTTTGCAATCAGCCAATTAATATTTGTAACCTCCCATGCTTGAAACCTCACTTGAAGTATCTTGAAGTCCATGTTCCATAAATGACACTTTGACTTGTCTTCAATGAAGCTTGAGTGCATTTAATGAATCTCCATTTTGAAGCTTTTCTTTAGTTTTGGATAGTATGGTAGGATTCATATCATCCTCCCCTTCTTCAAGAGAATTCGTCCTCGAATTTTGTTTTGTGAATCATTGCTGCAAAAACACTTTAAGAAAACACAAAGAACCTCACAACACTCTCTTACGTTGTTCACACTCATGGAAATTTGGGCCACTTGTGTTTGCACTCATTTTCACAAATCACTCGGTATGAACTCGCATTCTCATCTCTCAATATTGGAAGTGGAAAAGCCAAGATAATTTGCAATTCTTGTAATTGAAAGCATATATCAAACAAGCTAAACCTCTAAGAAGGATTCCAAATTAAAATTATGAAATGAGAGAAATAAATGGACAGAATGTGAGAATATGGAGGATGGAATTCTGTTAATATTGAATACAAGTGTATGGTGCTGAAGGTGATTTATAACACTTTGGAAAGTGGAAGACCGAATTTAAGACCATTGGCTAGACTTTAAACAAAGGAGTTACAATCTGAAACTAATGGCTGGAAAATTCAATGAGCAGAAATGTAACTGTCCATATTTAATGCATAACAGCCAACTCTTGCTTAAATTGAATGTGTAACTGATATAATCAGCAAGTGAAAAGCCATATTAAAACACAATTGATGAATTTATAGCAATGCAATTCGGATCTATAAGGCTTTGGAGGCAAAAATGACAAGAACAAAACAAGAACACACATTCTCGGGTATAGCAGTTTTTCCAGAACAGATTTCAAAACTTCAGACGTTTCACCCTCAAGACATTTGAATTAGAAATCCATGAAGAAGGCAAAGTTGTAGCTTAAACAAAGATCTACAATATCATAGAAGACATTAAGATGAAATACCCTTCGGAAATATGAGTTTTTGGAGCATTTAGGCAGACTACGAAACTGGACAGATTAAAAAAAACCAAAGAAAGAAAAAACAAATTCAAGAGAAACGCAAAGGAAACATATATCCGATCTTGAGCCTAAAGCTCTGATACCAAATGTTATGAAACTCCCAGGAAATGGATCTAACAACCTTGCTAAAAAACAAGACCTTTAGATCTCAAATCTGAAAACCCCAAAACCGATTTGAAAATCAACCCAAGGAAAGTAAAAACCGGATTACCTTGTCGATCAAATATCTCAAGGCAAGAAACTTGCTTGAGATTCGAATCACTCCACAAGCATGATAGATCAAGTCAAGCTTGAATGATTCTAAGCATGCAATCTAAACTACATAGAATTGCAAAGAAACTTAGCACTAGGCTAAAGGAAAAGCTCAAAGGCTCTTTTTACTACATTTCCAAGTCTTCCTTTTTTTTTACAAAGGAATTACATGGCATTATATAGCCCTGAAATTGAAACCCTAGACCTTCCATGAGGCATTTCAAGAGTTGTAACATTCCAACTTTATGACCATAATCAGCCATTAACTAAATGTAACCTAAAAAGTAAATAAAATGACGTAAAACTGAAAATACATTCAAAAGGAACCATAAATCCGTGAATAGGAGTTTGCAATCAGCCAATTAATATTTGTAACCTCCCATGCTTGAAACCTCACTTGAAGTATCTTGAAGTCCATGTTCCATAAATGACACTTTGACTTGTCTTCAATGAAGCTTGAGTGCATTTAATGAATCTCCATTTTGAAGCTTTTCTTTAGTTTTGGATAGTATGGTAGGATTCATATCACTCCGTTTGAGTTTTGGAGAGTTTGAAACTCAAAGTTCGGCCCAATGAGAGTTCTTCAGGTGGTTTGGAAGAGAAATGTTCAAAACCTTGCTCCGTTTTTTTTTTTAGAGCTCGGAACCCAAAGTTCGTCCCAATGAGAGTTTTTCATCTTGTTTGGACGAACTTGGTTCAATTTTTGCTCCGTTTGAGTTTTGGAGAGTTTCAAACTCAAAGTTCGGCCCAATGAGAGTTCTTTAGGTGGTTTGGACGAGAAATGGTCCAAACCTTGCTCCGTTTCTATTTTTGAGAGCTCGGAAGCCAAAGTATGTCCCAAAGAGTGTTTTTAATGTTGTTTGGACGAACTTGGTCCAAACTTTGCTCTGTTTGAGTTTTGGAGAGTTTGAAACTCAAAGTTCGGCCCAATGAGAGTTCTTTAGGTGGTTTGGACAAGAAAAGGTCCAAACCTTGCTCCGTTTCTGTATTTGAGAGCTCGGAACCCAAAGTTCGTCCGAATGAGAGTTTTTCGTCTTGTTTGGGCGAAACATGGTGCAAACATTGCTCCGTTTGAGTTTTGGAGAGTTTTAAAGTCAAAGTTCGGCCCAATGAGAGTTCTTTAGGTCGTTTGGAAGAGAAATGGTCCAAACCTTTCTCCGTTTCTGGTTTTGAGAGCTCGGAAGCCAAAGTACGTCCCAATGAGAGTTTTTAATATTGTTTGGACGAACTTGGTCCAAACTTTGCTCCATTTGAATTTTGGAGAGTTTGAAACTCAAAGTTCGGCCCAATGAGAGTTCTTTAAGTGGTTTGGACGAGAAATCGTCCAAACCTTGCTCCGTGTCTGTTTTTGAGAGCTCGGAACCCAAAGTTCGTCCCAATGAGAGTTTTTCATCTTGTTTGGACGAACTTGGTTCAATTTTTGCTCCGTTTGAGTTTTGGAGAGTTTGAAACTCAAAGTTCGACCGAATGAGAGTTCTTTAGGTTGTTTGGACAAGAAATGGTCGAAACCTCTCTCCGTTTCTAGTTTTGAGAGCTCGGAATACAATGTTCGTCCGAATGAGAGTTTCTCATCTTGTTTGGACGAACTTGGTCCCAACTATGCTCCATTTGAGTTTTTGCGAGTTTGAAACTCAAAGTTCGGCCCAATGAGATTTCTTTAGGTGGTTTGGACGAGAAATGGTCCAAACCTGTCTCCGTTTCTGTTTTTGAGGGCTCGAAACCCAAAGTACGTCCCAATGAAAGTTTTTCATCTTGTTTGGGCGAAACTTGGTGCAAACATTGCTCCGTTTGAATTTTGGAGAGTTTGAAAGTCAAAGTTCGGCCCAATGAGAGTTCTTTAGGTCGTTTGGAAGAGAAATGGTCCAAACCTTTCTCCGTTTCTTGTTTTGAGAGCTCGGAAGCCAAAGTAGGTCCCAATGAGAGTTTTTAATATTGTTTGGACGAACTTGGTCCAAACTTTGCTCCGTTTGAATTTTGGAGAGTTTGAAACTCAAAGTTCGGCCCAATGAGAGTTCTTTAAGTGGTTTGGACGAGAAATCGTCCAAACCTTGCTCCGTGTCTGTTTTTGAGAGCTCGGAACCCAAAGTTCGTCCCAATGAGAGTTTTTCATCTTGTTTGGACGAACTTGGTTCAATTTTTGCTCCGTTTGAGTTTTGGAGAGTTTGAAACTCAAAGTTCAGCCGAATGAGACTTCTTTAGGTTGTTTGGACAAGAAATGGTCGAAACCTCTCTCCGTTTCTAGTTTTGAGAGCTCGGAATACAATGTTCGTCCGAATGAGAGTTTCTCATCTTGTTTGGACGAACTTGGTCCCAACTATGCTCCGTTTGAGTTTTTGCGAGTTTGAAACTCAAAGTTCGGCCCAATGAGATTTCTTTAGGTGGTTTGGACGAGAAATGGTCCAAACCTTGCTCCGTTTCTGTTTTTGAGGGCTCGAAACCCAAAGTACGTCCCAATGAAAGTTTTTCATCTTGTTTGGACGAACTTGGTCCAAACTTTGCTCCGTTTGAGCTTTGGAGAGTTTGAAATTCAAAGTTCGGCCCAATGAGAGTTCTTTAGGTTGTTTTGACGAGAAATGGTCCAAACCTTGCTCCGTTTCTGTTTTTGAGAGCTCGAAACCCAAAGTTCGTCCTAATGAGAGTTTTTCATCTTGTTTGGACGAACTTGGTTCAATTTTTGCTCCGTTTTTGTTTTGGAGAGTTTGAAACTCAAAGTTCGGCCCAATTAGAGTTCTTTAGGTGGTTTGGACGAGAAATGGTCCAAACCTTGTCCATTTCTGTTTTTGAGAGCTCGGAAGCCAAAGTATGTCCCAAAGAGTGTTTTTAATGTTGTTTGGACGAACTTGGTCCAAACTTTGCTCTGTTTGAGTTTTGGAGAGTTTGAAACTCAAGGTTCGGACCAATGAGAGTTCTTTAAGTGGTTTGGACGAGAAATCGTCAGAACCTTGCTCCGTTTCTGTTTTTGAGAGCTCGGAACCAAAAGTTCGTCCCAATGAGAGTTTTTAATCTTTTTTGGACGGAACTTGCTCCAAACTTTGCTACGTTTGAGTTTTGGAGAGTTTGAAACTCAAAGTTCGGCCCAATGAGAGTTCTTTACGTGGTTTGGACGAGAAAATGTCCAAACCTTGCTGCTATTCTTTTTTTGAGAGCTCGGAACCCAAAGTACGTCCCAATGAAAGTTTTTCATCTTGTTTGGACGAACTTTGTCCAAACTTTGCTCCGTTTGAGTATTGGAGAGTTTGAAACTCAAAGTTTGGCCCAATGAGAGTTATTTAGGTGGTTTGGACGTGAAATGGGCCTAACTTAGCTCCGTTTCTGTCTTTGAGAGCTCGGAACCCAAAGTTCGTCCCAATGAGAGTTTTTCATCTTGTTTGGACGAACTTGGTCCAAACTTTGCTCCGTTTGAGTTTTGGAGAGTTTGAACTTCAAAGTTCGGCCCGACGAGAGTTCTTTAGGTTGTTTGGACGAGATATGGTCCAAACCTCGCTCCGTTTCTGTTTTGGAGAGGTCGGAACCCAAAGTTCATCCCAATGTGAGTTTTTCATCTTGTTTCGACGAACTTCGTCCCAACTTTCCTCCGTTTGCGTTTTGGAGAGTTTTAAACTCAAAGTTCGGCCCAATGAGAGTTCTTCAGGTGGTTTGGACGAGAAATGGTCCAAACCTTGCTCCGTTTTTTTTTTAGAGCTCGGAACCCAAAGTTCGTCCCAATGAGAGTTTTTCATCTTGTTTAGACGAACTTGGTTCAATTTTTGCTCCGTTTGAGTTTTGGAGAGTTTCAAACTCAAAGTTCGGCCCAATGAGAGTTCGTTGGGTGGTTTGGAGGAGAAAAGGTCCAAACCTTGCTCCGTTTCTGTTTTTGAGAGCTCGGAACCCAAAGTTCGTCCCAAAGAGAGTTTTTCATCTTGTTTGGACCAACTTCGTCCCAACTTTGCTCCATTTGAGTTTTGGAGAGTTTGAAACTCAAAGTTCGGCCCAATGAGAGTTCTTTAGGTGGTTTGGACGAGAAAAGGTCCAAACCTTGCTCCGTTTCTGTATTTTAGAGCTCGGAACCCAAAGTTCGTCCGAATGAGAGTTTTTCATCTTGTTTGGGCGAAACTTGGTGCAAACATTGCTCCGTTTGAGTTTTGGAGAGTTTGAAAGTCAAAGTTCGGCCCAATGAGAGTTCTTTAGGTCGTTTGGAAGAGAAATGGTCCAAACCTTTCTCCGTTTCTAGTTTTGAGAGCTTGGAAGCAAAAGTACGTCCCAATGAGAGTTTTTAATATTGTTTGGACGAACTTGGTCCAAACTTTGCTCCGTTTGAATTTTGGAGAGTTTGAAACTCAAAGTTCGGCCCAATGAGAGTTCTTTAGGTGGTTTGGACAAGAAACGGTCCAAACCTCTCTCCGTTTCTAGTTTTGAGAGCTCGGAATACAAAGTTCGTCCCAATGAGAGTTTTTCATCTTGTTTGGATGAACTTGGTCCCAATGTTGCTCCGTTTTTGTTTTGGACAGTTTGAAACTCAAAGTTCGGCCCAATGAGAGTTCTTTAGGTGGTTTGGACGAGAAATGGTCCAAACCTTGCTCCATTTCTGTTTTGTAGAGCTCGGAAGCCAAAGTACGTCCCAATGAGAGTTTTTAATCTTGTTTGGACGAACTTGGTCCAAACTTTGCTCTGTTTGAGTTTTGGAGAGTTTGAAACTCAAAGTTCGGCCCAATGAGAGTTCTTTAAGCGGTTTGGACGAGAAATCGTCCAAACCTTGCGCCGTTTCTGTTTTTGAGAGCTCGGAACCAAAAGTTCGTCCCAATGAGAGTTTTTCATCTTTTTTAGACGGAACTTGGTCCAAACTTTGCTACGTTTGAGTTTTGGAGAGTTTGAAACTCAAAGTTCGCCCAAATGAGAGTTCTTTACGTGGTTTGGACGAGAAAAGGTCCAAACCTTGCTCCGTTTCTATTTTTGAGAGCTCGGAACCCAAAGTACGTCCCAATGAAAGTTTTTCATCTTGTTTGGACGAACTTGGTCCAAACTTTTCTCCGTTTGAGCTTTGGAGAGTTTGAAACTCAAAGTTCGGCCCAATGAGAGTTCTTTAGGTGGTTTGGACGAGAAATGGTCCAAACCTTGCTCCGTTTTTTTTTTTAGAGCTCAGAACCCAAAGTTCGTCCCAATGAGAGTTTTTCATCTTTTTTGGACAGAACTTGGTCCAAAATTTGCTACGTTTGAGTTTTGGAGAGTTTGAAACTCAAAGTTCGGCCCAATGAGAGTTCTTTAAGTGGTTTGGACGAGAAACCTTGCTCCGTTTCTGTTTTTGAGAGCTCGGAACCAAAAGTTCGTCCCAATGAGAGTTTTTCATCTTTTTTGGACGAAACTTGGTCCAAACTTTGCTACGTTTGAGTTTTTTTTTTTGCAAAGGTTAATATATACATAGCAAAAAACTTGAGGACCTCACAGCCCGAGGTCAAGGCAAAAAGAACGAAAGCTCACAACCCGAGCCAAGGGAAACAAAGAAACACTCCCAAACAGGGGCAAAAAACCAAGCTCACAGCCCGAGCCAAGCAACAACAAAGAAAGAAAACAAACGATGGCGCATCAAGTAAACATGCTCCAGGGAGACGCCCCAGGCAGGAGAGAAGACACACCACCAAGCCAGGAGGCACAACGACCATAAATATCAGCCTGAACCACATGTAAAACAGACTGAGGAGAGCGAGGACCCGGACCATGGAGACGCAGATTCCTCTCCCTCCAAATATGATAAATCGAGGCACACCAGGCAACCCTCCACACTCGACGGCTACGACGCTTGCCACCACTAAACTGACAGATCCAAGACAGCTCAGTATCCCATGAGGCAATCCTATGAGAACAGGCACCCCAACTCAAGATCCCACCCCACACAACCTGGCTGAAAGGGCACTCAAAAAACAAATGATATCGGGACTCAGGGGCACCAAAGCACAAAAGATAATCAGTGGGGCTCGAAGAATCCCACCTATGCAACCGGTCCCTCATATAGAGCCTATCCCACACCCCAAGCCAAGCAATAAAGGAGTGTTTAGGGATATTACCCCCAAACCATAACAAGCGAAACCAAGGAACAGCCGCGAAATGAGGCCTAATAACCTCCCACGCACTGGAGACAGAGAAACCCCCAGACCTACTTAGGAGCCAAACCACACTATCCTCCCTAGCAAGACACGGTCGAACCCCTTGAACTGAAGGCAAAGGCAACAGAAGCAATAGCTCAAGCGATACACTAGGCCAACGCCAAGACCCATCAGGCAAGAGGAAATTAGCCACTGGAGCATACAACGAGCTAGCAGCATCATAAATAACCCTCTCAGAAAAATGAGGAATAATAGAGCCCTCAGGCAACAACGGATCCACCCACGTAAGACATCTCCGACCATCACCAATGCGGAAACGAATGAGTGATCGAAATTGATCCCGAAGACTAAGAATAGCTCTTCAACACCAAGACCACCGCGAGGAGGGGCGCACAGTCCACAGAGACCGCCCACACAAGATATAAGCCTCAACCCGGGCAACCCACAACGAACCAGACCTCAACATAAGCAGCCACAACAGCTTCATAACAGTTGCCTCATTCCATGAGCGAACATGCCTGATACCCAACCCCCCCTCCGCACGAGGAAGGCACACCTCCGACCAGGCAACCTTGGCCCCACCATGCAAGGCCGGATCACCCTTCCATAAATAAGAACGTAGCAACCGATCAACCTCATGGGTGACCCTAGTAGGGAGAACAAACACACTAGGCCAAAAAACCTGAAAGCTCTGAAGGACTAACTGAATAAGCTGAAGACGACCAGCATACGACAAAACCCGGGCAGACCAAGAGCTAATCCGAGCAGTGATCCGCTCCAGTAGAGGCTTACGTCCCTATACGTTAACGGACCCGAAATAAGAGGGAGGCCAAGATAACGTACAGGCAGAGAAGCTAAGGAGACCCCAATAAACGAGGCAAGATCCTCTGCAACCACCCGAGACACCCCTGCACAGAACAAGGAACTCTTCCCAGGGTTAGCCACAAGCCCCGAAAGAACCTGAAACCTGTGGAGACAAACGAAATGGAGGACCGATCCCCTGCACTGAAAATCATCAAGTCATCTGCAAAGCACAAGTGGGTCAACCCCACCTTCTCACATCGAAAGTGAAAACCAAAGCCATCTGGAGGAGCATTCAACATACGTGATAACACCTCCATCACCATCACAAACAGATAAGGAGAAAGAGGATCCCCCTGCCGCAACCCTCTCCTCCCCGGAAAGAAACCTTCAAGGGAACCATTCACCGACACAGAGAACAAAGGAGACGAAACACAAGCTCGTACCCAACTAACAAACTGGACAGGTGTACCCACTGCTAAAAGAAGCCCAAACAGAAAGTCCCACTGTACAGAATCATAAGCCTTCTGAAGATCAACCTTCAGAACACACCTGGGCGGCCCCCGATCCAGATGGTAACCCCCCACAAGCTCCTAACATAGCAGAATATTATCAACAATGCTTCTGCCCTGAACAAAAGCTGACTAGTTAGGGCTAATAAAGCGTGGAAGCCAAACCCTCAATCTGTTAGCTAAGATCTTAGTAATGCATTTATACAACACATTACAGCAAGAAATAGGTCGGTAATCACCCAACCCTTCTGGACTCGGACGCTTGGGAACTAGAGTGATAGAAGTAGCATTAATACCAGGAGGAAGGTAGCAAGTATCAAAGAAATGCAAGACAGCAGAACAAAAATCATCACCAACCACACTCCATGCTGCCTTAAAAAACCCCACAGAAAAACCATCTGGTCCCGGAGCTTTACTGCTATTCATCGAAAAAAGCACCAACTTGACCTCCTCTCTAGTCACACGGCGACACAGATCAACCCCACACTCCTCAGGCCAGACAAACCCCACAATCTCAGCAATCTGGGCTGTGAGATCTCTGTATCCAAGCAACTGAGTCCCCAAAATACCTCTATAATAATCAACCACAGCTCTCGCAATGTCAGACTGGCCAGTAAGAATATTACCCTCCTCATCCACCAAAGAATTAAGACCATTACGAATCACCCTGGCCTTAAAACACCTGTGGAAAAAAGCAGAGTTATGATCCTCCAGCGAGAGCCACTGAACCCGAGACTTCTGGCGAAGGGAAGACTCCTCCCTCCTAACCCACTCCCAAAAAGACTGAGAAGCCCTAGCTGTTGGGTTTTATGCCCTAAAACTCGTAGATAGTAAATGAAACAAATTAATCGATCTCAATAAAGTGTTATTTGAGTAATTCAGTAATTTGGTTATTGAATAATCGAGTTTGCATTAATAAACCCTAAATCCAATAAACTAAGATCCAAGGTTGTTTAAATAAAACTTGGAATAGTATGTGGGGACATACGGGGATCAGTGTCCAAGTAACAACCTAAATGGTCTACAGTATAGGGATAAGGCTGGGTACCTTATCCTGGTGACACTATGTGATACGGCCCACCTTGTATTCGATACAGATGCAATGATCCAAAGCATCCATGTAGGAGACATGCGGGTGGGGGTATCCTATGCAATGAGTTTGCATAAGACCGGACCGCGAAATAGTAACCACTAGATGTAACGTCGTTAACTAGTTTAGGTTTCTATTTCAATAGGATGACCTAGGTAACTCAATCTCAATCCTGAGTCTGTTATGAACCCCTTTCAGGAGGGACTGTCCTTAGATTTGTATGGGTGAGAGTGGCCAGTTCGCTGACTCAATAAGCCTACCATTTCAAGGGCAAGACCGAATGGGGGCTGGGAACATAACAATACAAGATGGAATTCACTCCTTCCCCTATTGGGGTAAGTAGATGTGTGTTCCCTTAAGGGCTGATTCTAGGGCTTAAACAAAGGCGCGCCGTCCTCTCCTAGCCTGAGAGGAACTCCTGTTTAGTGGTTGGACCCTAAACAACTTGTTCATTAGAGGAATCAGTGGTACTTAAGGAACCAGAGGTAACCCAGGGGTAAAACGGTAATTTGACCCAGCTGGTGTTACGAACACACGTGAAGGATTGACTTACTGCTTGGTCGATATTCGTGGACACAGAAATATTCTATAGTGAGAAGAGTGCAGCTGTGGGTCTTTAGTGGAGTGACCCACAATTAACGAATGTTGACTAAACTTGGTCAATGAGTTTGGCCAATTAGTCTCCTATCGTTGGAGCTTCTGATCTGTAGGTCCATTAGGTCCCACTGGTAGCTCGTAAAGAGACTTGAGGCAATTAAGTATAAATTGTAAATTGAAAGTGTTCAATTTATTTGGGGAATCGTATAATGTATATTGATGCATTATAATATAAAGTTTATGAAACTTTATAATATAATTTTTTAATTAATTTACAAAAAAATTAATTCTTGAGAGAGTATTTGAAAGAGTTCAAATAAATTTAATATGACTTGCATTCATATTAATTTTAATTTTAATAAAATCCCTAAGATTAAATATATGATATTTAATTTGGTAAATTAATTAATTATGGAATTAATTAATTATTTATTAAAATTAGAGACCTTTTCCTATTAGGAAAGAAAATATTTGAAAGAGTTCAAATAAATTTAATATGAATTGGATTCATATTAATTTTAATTTTAATAAAATCCCTAAGATTAAATATATGATATTTAATTGGGAAATTAATTAATTATGGAATTAATTATTTGTTTATTAAAATTAGAGACTTTTTCCTATTAGGAAAAGGTCTCCCTTTTCCTATTAGGAAAAAGGTCTTGGCCTTTACTATATATAGGACCCCTGGGGTGGGGTGAAAGGTATCCCATTCATTCTCCAACTCTCAGAGAATTCTCCCAAAGACTCCCACAAGTCTCCTGCCTCTAGAAGTCTCAGAGTCATACCGGTGGAGCCATAGTGGTGGTGTTCGCACTAGTTCGTGATTAATTCACAAGCAGTTGGTGAATTTAATCTGAGTCGTCAACGAGAGTAAGTAATTTGTTACTTTATAAATTAGATTTAGATCTAATATTTTTGTATGCTTAGCCTTAATATATATTTAGAATAGTTCTAATATTATTGCCAATGTATTGGTATTTTAGATTAAACAAAATTAATTACGAATCGGTCCCAATCACGCTTCCGCTTTACGGAATTACGGAATTCCAATCCTTCAATTGGTATCAGAGCCGATCGTAGATCTAATTTTGTTTCTCTAAAATTTGCATTGGCTATTGGTGGGATTGATTAATACATAATCAATGTATGATTTGCATTGAACTGTTTAGGTTAATTTTATGGCCATAGATTTTACTGTTTTTATGTGATTTGATCATGTAAGGGCCCGGTGTTTCGGGTATTTTATGTAAAATCGAGTCCTATGTAAGTCCGGGTCTAGAATAGGTTTTTTATGAGATAAAAATCGGAGAAATTGCGACGCTGTCACGATTACAGCACGCGCTAGAAATTCGCAACAGGACGGTTCAAGGCTGTTGGGCGGTCCGATTCACGCGGTCTGGCTGGGCTGGGACCAATTTGTTCCGGTTCAGCTGGAATTTAGCTCGGTTCGTGATTTTCGTAGTTGGTTCGAAGTGGTTCGGGTTGGTTCCGGCGGTCTAGACCAGTATTTGGAGCTGCAGAAGGACTTTAAGGATAGAATATAGCTATAATTATTGTAATTTATGCTTTATTTTATCCTAGGGGCCAAAATTAACCAGTTCAATTGCTATTTATTTGTTTTATGGATGTCATATAGCTTAAATTCCCACCATAGGTTAAGCATGTTTCATGCATATTTATGTTATAAATGTTATAATATATGATAATTATGCATGAATTTATATTTCATGAGTTATTTAGTATAATTGTTATATTAAATATATGAAATTGGAAAAGCATGATGCATGACATTAATTAGATAAATATAATTGTTATATTTTATTAATGTCAAATTTCATGTAATTTAATTTCATGGATGTTTAATTAATATAATCGATATTAATTAAATAAAATTGAAATTGCATGAAGCATGAGACCACTTTAGATTAATATAATCGTTATATTATCATTATCGGCGTCATAATAATATGGTATTGAATAATTAGAATATGATTGTTATTTTTCCAACACCATAGAAGCATGTTATAGGGCTAATCATTAAAATTTTATAATAAGTTATAAAATTGATTAGAAACCGTCAACCTATAACAAAGAGTTGCATGCAAACATAGAACCTTAGGTTAAAATGAATTAATTTTAAAATGTTTAAAATTAATTAGACCTAAGCTCATTATAATTCTAATAGGATTAGAATTATTTTCTTACTTAAAATTAAAAATAGTTTTAATTGACTAAGTAGGAAAAACATTACTATGATTATAAGGGAACTCCACCGGTTAAGTTCTGTCTAAGGCTGGGGGTACTTAAGATGACGATTTATGGAACACCTCCTACCTGGGAACTAACCTGGAATACCGGAGTTGAATTAATCATAGTTAAATGTTAGCATGCAATATCACTAGGTTTATTAAAAGAGTTTAATTCACCTAGATCTTTAGAGTAAAGAGTATACTTTACTATGGTTATAAGGGAACTCTCCCGATGAAGTTCTGTCTAAGGCTGGAGGTACTTAAGATGACGGTTTACGGAACACCTGCTACCTGGGAACTGACTCGAAACTTGAGTTGAATTAACCATAGTTATGTTAGCATGCAATATCACTAGGTCAATTAAAAGAGTTTAATTCACCTAGATCTTTAGAGTAAAGATTTATCATAACTATTGGTTATAAGGGAACTCTATGTTGGGTTTAATGTCCTATAAACTCGTAGTTTGTAAATCATTAAACATATTCTATTTCCAATAAAGACGTTATTGAGGTTATTCAGTAAAAGATGTTATTGAATATGTAAATTGCGAATGATTAACCTAAATCCAATAAACTAAGATCCTTGACTATAAAATGAATACTCGAACTATATGTAGGGACATATCGTAGGATCAAGTTCAAGTTTATAGTCAAAATAGTCTATAGTATAAGGATACGGTTGGGTGCCTTATCCTGGTGACACTATGGACGCGGCCCACTTTGTATTAAGTACAAACGATGAGATCCTAAATCGTTTATGTGGTGACATGCGAGTGGGGGCGTCCTATGCAATGAGTTTGCATAAGACTGGACCACGAAATAAGTCACTTTCTCTTTATAACGCCGTTTACTGAAGAAACTGACTATTTCTCATAGATGACCTAGGTAACTCGTTCTTAATCCCGAGCTATCTATGAACTCCTGTTTATGAGAGATTATCCTTTGATCTGCATGGGTGAGAGTGGCCAGCATCGCCGACTCGACAAGCCTACCATTTTGGGGATAAGATCGAATAGATAGCTGGGGACATAGTTTCGCAAGACGGAATTCACTCCTACCCATTTTAGGGATAGCAGAGAGGTTGTTCTCTTAAGTACTAACTCCAGGACTTGAACAAGGGGCCCCACCCTCTCGTTGGATCGAGAGGAACTTAGGTTTGATGGTTGGACCGCAAACCGATTGTTCATTAGAGGATTAGTGGAACTTAAGGAACAAGAAGTACTATAGGGGTGTAACGGTTATTTGACCTAGCTATAGCTACGAACAACCTGTGAAGGAACGACTTACTGAACATGGTTAAATCAAGTGGACGGAAATATATCTATAGTGAGGGGAGTGCAACTATCGGGCTATAGTGGAGTGTCCCGATAGTTAACGAATGTTGGCTAGCTTAGAAAATGAGATTAGTCGGTTAGCCTTGAATCGTTGGAGCCCATGATCTATAGGTCCATTAGGTCCCTCTACTAGCTCATATCGGATTAAAGCCTAGAACATATTGATAGGAATTTTTGAATCGTTCAAAAACGGGAAATAGGGTTTTTATCGTAAGACGTGTTCGACACAATGATTTAATTATGAATTAAATTAGGAATTGAGAGATGAGGTATTTGGAAGTGTTTTAAATACCATATATATGTATTAGGAATCATATATAATTCATGACATTAGGTGATAAAGATTGATTGGATCAATCATATCAAAATTACTTGGAAATGTCCCAATTAATTGCCTAGAAATCAATTTCAATTTTGAATTGAAATTGAAATGAATTGCAAGCTGAAAATTTACAATTAGGATACAATTCATAATGGATTTAGTGGCATTTCCACTCTTGCATGATGATGCATAGTGGAAAACAACACAACCATGCACTAGATGCATGTGTTGTGAAGTAGACACCTAGAATCCACTTTGAGTTGCATCTTGGCCATGTGGCTAAGTGTCATGAAGCTTGTCTTTGCATGGGAGATGTCTATAAAAGGGGCTTGAATTAGATTCAAGAAGAGCAAGCTTTCATTTAGTGTTATGCTGCAAATTTTCTCCCTCAAATTCTCTCTCATTTCATCTCCTTCCAAAAGCTTGTACCATCAAGCATTCCCTTCTATCTTTCTTCTATAGACTCCCACAAGTCTTTCTAGGCCCAAGAGAATAGTAGGGAAGACTCTAGAGGTTGTCCAAGGAGCATAGGAGAGGCAAACACCACAAGGAGTTCCACATAAGTGAGCTACAAAGGTTGGTGTTCTCTCAACTCTATATTCTGTCTTTTATAGAACATGCATGCTTTAGGAGCAAAATTGAATGTCTTAAGTGCTTCCGATCTTCAATTGCTTCCGCATGTGTTATATGAACACCTTCAATTGGTATCAGAGCATGATTAGAGCACTTAATTCGTTTTAATTTTGCTTTGGTGGGTACCATTTTGAAATTGAATTTTCTGTGTGCTAAAATGGAAGTGTTCTGGTTTGGCAATTTTTTGAGCATTCAAACCTTCATGAAATTGTAATTGCTCGGATATGTAAGAGCGTTAATGTGTGTACTATAGTCTGTAATTTTTATAGAGTCATTAGAGTCCATATAGGCTGTAAAATCGAAGAAAAACCGGAGAAGACGCAGCAGAAAAGTAAAATTCCAGCAGCAGCAGTTTTTTTTTTCTTCTTCTTTTCGGGTCCGGTTCGGTCTGCTGCAGTTTTTTTACACATATTTGAAGGCCGGTTAACTCCATGGAGGGTTGGTTCGGGTCGGTTCGTAAAGCTCGGGATCATCACAAGCAATTTTATTGATTATTATTGTAATAATTAGTTGATTGTTTGTTTTAAATTGCCAAACCATTCCATTTTAGCTTGATTTAATTTCTTTTATGCATTGAGAATGTATGGTTTAATTGGATTAAATGTATGTGCATTATGAGTATGCCATATAGTTTAAAATCCCACCATAGGAAAGCATGTTCATGCATTTTTTTAATAAGTGTTATTAATAGTTCAAATGCATGAGGGAAATTTTATGTTTAAATTGATATAAATGTTGTATTGATTTAGGGAGATTCATGCTTGAATGGTTAATTAAAATTGATTAATTGATATAAAAGTTATATTAATCAAAAGATAAAATTAACCTAGCATGAAGCATGAAATTTCCTTAGAATTTTGTTTATAAGAGTTATATTCAAAAGGCAAGTTTGTTATAGTTTAGATTTATAATTGTTATAAATCACATAGAAATTTAAAATCTATAACAAAGAAAAAGGTGCATGCTCACTTAGGGTTAATTTGATCCAACTCTCGATCGATTTCAATTAGATTCAAATAGGTCGATAAGCTTGTAAAACATAGGTTACAAGAGAACTCACCCGACGAGATGCTGTCTAAGGCTGGAGGTATTTAAGTTGACGGTTTACGGAACACCTCCTACCTGGGCATCGAGTCGGTTCTTGAGTTAAAGTTAACCCAGTTTTATGAGCATGCACGTGTGTGATGTGAGGTTTTAATCGTTATCACCTAGACATCGTAAGATTATATGAACTTAGACTTAGGGTTATTCAATTAGCCGGAATTCACCTAAGTATAAGTATACCCAAAACCGTTTAAAATACTTAGTGGGAGGGGAGAGATATATCAAATCCATTTCCCTTTTACGTTCTCCCTTTTGTTCACAAGGTGAGATTTATGCTTGGCCTCGTGTTGATTATACCTCAACTGCTCCATTCGGAAGGTGTTTGCATAAATCAATAACAAGGTGAATGGAGAAAGTATTTATAGTAAGTGAGTGAAGGAAGTGTGTCAACACATCCTGCGGTCTCCTCCGTTAGGTTGCACCGTGAGATTTCCATGTTGCGCCTGCTTGTATGCCCTGGAGCTACTAACCATTCAGAGGGTTGTAACATGGAGATCGGAACAACGCAAACTTCAGAGATGGATAGGATTACTTAGGACCATTTCCAACATTAGCTTTTCCATTCGGTAGCATTGTTGGGGCCGTTCTCTGTAATCTTAAAACGGCGGGTCACACTTACAAGGGTTACTAAGTGTTAGTAAATTCCTGACCAAACGTAACGATAACTAAACAACTATAGGAATAAGAGTTATTCTGGGATTAGTATTTAGTCAAGAACGTCTTGGTTTGGTGAAGGAGTAATTGACTGCCCCTCGGTAGCGGTTGCTCTAACTCATTAAAGTGTCGTTGCAAAATAATAATCCTGGGTACATTATTACTTTTGCTAAAACTTGATTGGATTTTGTCTAAAAATGGTTAATAAGCAATTTCTAATAGCTTTGTTTAATTTTTCAGCATGTCTAGCTCACTAGTACAATTACTCGCTTCGGATAAGCTTAACGGGGATAACTATGGAACTTGGAAGTCTAATCTAAACACAATACTAGTAATCGAGGATCTTAGATTTGTCCTTACCGAAGAGTGTCCGCCTAACCCTGGCTCGTCAACAAACCGAATTGTTCGGGAAGCATATGAGAAATGGACTCGAGCTAATGATAAAGCAAGAGTCTATATTTTAGCAAGCATTTCGGATGTCTTGTCGAAAAAACACGAGAGGATGGTCACCGCAAGGGAGATCATGACTTCGTTGCAAGGTATGTTTGGACAACCGTCCTCACAAATCAGGCACGAAGCTCTCAAGAATGTTTACAATTCCCGAATGAAGGAAGGTGCTTCAGTTAGGGAACATGTTTTGAACATGATGGTTCAGTTTAACATTGCTGAAGTAAACGGTGCTACAATTGACGAGGGTAGTCAAGTAAGTTTCATAATGGAGTCTCTTCCGAAGAGCTTCATTCAGTTCAGGACAAACGCTGTCATGAACAAAATAGACTTTAACCTGACTACTTTGCTAAACGAGCTCCAGACTTACCAAAGTCTCACTAAGAGGGAACATGAAGGGGAGGCAAATGTTGCTACAACCAAAAGGTTCCAAAAGGGATCATCCTCAGGAACCAAGTCTGGACCTTCCACTTCAAAGAATAAGAGTATTCAAATGAAGAAAAAGAAGGATAAAGGGAAAGGAAAAGCTCCAGTGGGAAGCAAGGCAAAAACTAAAGCTGCAGATAAAGGAAAATGTTTCCATTGTAATGTAGACGGACATTGGAAACGCAATTGTCCCAAGTACCTAGCAGAAAAGAAGGCTGAAAAGGAAAAACAAGGTAAATATGATTTGCTCGTTATCGAAACATGTTTAGTTGAGCAAGATAGCTCTGCCTGGATATTAGATTCAGGAGCGACTAACCATGTATGCTCTTCTTTACAGGAAATTAGTTCCTGGCATATGCTGGAAGACGGCAAAGTAACTCTCAAAGTTGGAACTGGAGAGGTCGTCACAGCCAGAGCTTCAGGAACTCTTAAGTTGTCTTTTGGAGATAGATTTTTGTTACTAGAAAATGTCTTGTACGTTCCCGATATAAAAAGGAACTTAATTTCTATCTCTTGTTTGATTGAACATGAATACCAAGTATCTTTTGATATTAATAAAGTGTTTGTTAACAAAAGAGGTATGCATATATGTTCTGCAAAACTTGAAAGCAACTTATATGTGTTAAGGCCAATTCAAGTTAAAGCTATTTTTAATACGGAAATGTTCAAAGTAGCAGAAACTCAAAACAAAAGGCGGAAAGTTTCTCCTAATACCTATCTTTGGCACTTGAGATTAGGCCACATAAATCGCAATAGGATTGAAAGATTGGTAAAGAGTGGACTACTAAACCAGTTAGAAGATGACTCGTTACCACCATGTGAGTCCTGCCTCGAGGGAAAAATGACCAAACGACCTTTTTCAGAAAAAGGTTATAGGGCCAAAGAACCTTTAGAACTCGTGCATTCGGATCTCTGTGGTCCTATGAATGTCAAAGCACGAGGAGGGTATGAATACTTCGTCAGCTTCATTGATGATTATTCAAGGTATGGCTACCTTTACCTAATGCATCACAAGTCTGAAGCCCTTGAAAAGTTCAAAGAGTACAAGACCGAGGTTGAGAACCACTTAGGTAAAACGATTAAAACACTACGATCAGATCGAGGTGGAGAATATATGGACCTACAATTCCAAGACTATTTGATAGAACATGGAATTACGTCCCAACTCTCAGCCCCTGCTACACCACAACAAAATGGTGTATCAGAGAGGAGAAACCGAACCTTGTTAGACATGGTTCGATCAATGATGAGCTATGCTCAGTTGCCTGATTCGTTCTGGGGATATGCAGTTGAGACTGCCGTATACATTTTGAACATGGTTCCCTCTAAAAGTGTTTCTGAAACACCTTATGAGCTATGGAAAGGGCGTAAAGGTAGTTTACGTCACTTCAGGATTTGGGGATGCCCGGCACACGTGTTAGTACAAAACCCAAAGAAGTTGGAACGACGTTCAAAACTGTGCTTATTTGTAGGATATCCTAAAGAAACGAAAGGTGGTCTATTTTACGATCCTCAGGATAATAAAGTGATTGTATCGACAAACGCTACGTTCCTTGAGGAAGATCACATAAAAGATCATCGACCTCGCAGTAAGCTAGTATTAGATGAGATTTCAAGAAAAACTACAAAAGAATCTACAAAAGTTGTAGATCAAGCTGGTCCATCAAAAGTTGTTGATCAAACACATCCATCTCAGGTAGTGAGAGAGCCTCGACGTAGTGGGAGGGTTATAATTCAACCTGACCGTTACATGGGTTTAACAGAAACTCAAACCATCATGTCTGATGATGGTGTAGAGGATCCATTGTCCTTTAATCAGGCAATGAATGATGTTGATAAGGACCAGTGGATCAAAGCCATGGATCTCGAAATGGAGTCAATGTACTTCAATTCGGTCTGGGATCTTGTAGAGCAGCCGGATGGGGTAAAACCTATTGGTTGCAAATGGATCTACAAGAGAAAACGAGACCAAGCCGGTAAGGTTCAAACCTTTAAGGCTCGACTTGTGGCAAAGGGTTTTACTCAGCGGGAAGGAGTCGATTTTGAAGAAACTTTTTCCCCTGTTGCCATGCTTAAGTCGATTAGAATACTCTTATCCATTGCCACATATTATGATTATGAAATATGGCAAATGGATGTTAAGACAGCCTTTTTGAACGGCAATCTTGAAGAAACTATCTATATGGCTCAACCAGAGGGATTCATAGTCCAGGGTGATGAGCAAAAGGTTTGCAAACTTAAACGATCCATTTATGGATTGAAACAAGCATCAAGATCCTGGAATATACGTTTTGACACTGCGATCAAAACGTATGGCTTTGAGCAGAATATTGACGAACCTTGTGTTTACAAGAAAATCGTCAAATCCACTGTAGCTTTTCTAGTTCTATACGTAGATGATATCCTACTTATTGGGAATAATGTAGGATTCCTGACTGACGTAAAACAATGGCTAGCGACTCAATTCCAAATGAAAGATTTGGGTGAGGCTCAATTTGTTATGGGCATTCAAATCATTAGAAATAGAAAGAACAAAACGCTAGCACTGTCTCAAGCATCATATATCGACAAAATGTTGGTACGATATTCGATGCAGAACTCCAAGAAAGGATTATTACCTTTTAGACACGGGGTTCACTTATCAAAGGAACAAAGTCCTAAGACACCTCAAGAAGTTGAGGAAATGAGACGAATTCCCTACGCATCAGCAGTTGGTAGTTTGATGTATGCCATGCTGAGTACCAGACCCGACATATGCTATGCCGTAGGAATTGTCAGCAGATTTCAGTCCAATCCTGGTCATGCGCATTGGACTGCCGTTAAAAACATCCTTAAGTATCTAAGGAGAACTAGGGATTATACGCTCGTGTATGGAGCTAAGGATCTGATCCTTACAGGATACACTGACTCAGATTTTCAGACCGATATAGATTCAAGAAAATCAACATCGGGATCTGTGTTTACTCTAAATGGAGGAGCAATAGTATGGAGGAGTATTAAGCAAGGTTGCATTGCTGACTCTACCATGGAAGCAGAGTACGTAGCCGCCTGTGAAGCAGCAAAAGAGGCAGTATGGCTAAGAAAATTCCTAACAGAGTTGGAAATTGTTCCAAATATGCAACTGCCTGTCACCCTCTATTGTGATAACAGTGGTGCAGTTGCAAACTCTAAGGAACCTCGAAGTCACAAGCGAGGAAAGCATATTGAGCGCAAATACCATCTCATCAGGGAGATCGTGCAACGAGGAGATGTGATCGTCACGCAGATTGCTTCGGAGCACAACATGGCTGACCCGTTTACAAAACCCCTCACGGCTAAAGTTTTTGAGGGTCACCTAGTTAATCTAGGATTACGAGCTTTATTAGACTAGGGCAAGTGGGAGAAATGTAAGGGTATGGTTGATGCCCTAGTTTATTGTCTTTATACTTCTCTCACACCTAACTTTATGTACCCCACTAGAGTTTCTAGTCCAAGTGGGAGTTTGTTGGGTTTAATGTCCTATAAACTCGTAGTTTGTAAATCATTAAACATATTCTATTTCCAATAAAGACGTTATTGAGGTTATTCAGTAAAAGATGTTATTGAATATGTAAATTGCGAATGATTAACCTAAATCCAATAAACTAAGATCCTTGACTATAAAATGAATACTTGAACTATATGTAGGGACATATCGTAGGATCAAGTTCAAGTTTATAGTCAAAATAGTCTATAGTATAAGGATACGGTTGGGTGCCTTATCCTGGTGACACTATGGACGCGGCCCACTTTGTATTAAGTACAAACGATGAGATCCTAAATCGTTTATGTGGTGACATGGAGTGGGGGCGTCCTATGCAATGAGTTTGCATAAGACTGGACCACGAAATAAGTCACTTTCTCTTTATAACGCCGTTTACTGAAGAAACTGACTATTTCTCATAGATGACCTAGGTAACTCGTTCTTAATCCTGAGCTATCTATGAACTCCTGTTTATGAGAGATTATCCTTTGATCTGCATGGGTGAGAGTGGCCAGCATCGCCGACTCGACAAGCCTACCATTTTGGGGATAAGATCGAATAGATAGCTGGGGACATAGTTTCGCAAGACGGAATTCACTCCTACCCATTTTAGGGATAGCAGAGAGGTTGTTCTCTTAAGTACTAACTCCAGGACTTGAACAAGGGGCCCCACCCTCTCGTTGGATCGAGAGGAACTTAGGTTTGATGGTTGGACCGCAAACCGATTGTTCATTAGAGGATTAGTGGAACTTAAGGAACAAGAAGTACTATAGGGGTGTAACGGTTATTTGACCTAGCTATAGCTACGAACAACCTGTGAAGGAACGACTTACTGAACATGGTTAAATCAAGTGGACGGAAATATATCTATAGTGAGGGGAGTGCAACTATCGGGCTATAGTGGAGTGTCCCGATAGTTAACGAATGTTGGCTAGCTTAGAAAATGAGATTAGTCGGTTAGCCTTGAATCGTTGGAGCCCATGATCTATAGGTCCATTAGGTCCCTCTACCAGCTCATATCGGATTAAAGCCTAGAACATATTGATAGGAATTTTTGAATCGTTCAAAAACGGGAAATAGGGTTTTTATCGTAAGACGTGTTCGACACAATGATTTAATTATGAATTAAATTAGGAATTGAGAGATGAGGTATTTGGAAGTGTTTTAAATACCATATATATGTATTAGGAATCATATATAATTCATGACATTAGGTGATAAAGATTGATTGGATCAATCATATCAAAATTACTTGGAAATGTCCCAATTAATTGCCTAGAAATCAATTTCAATTTTGAATTGAAATTGAAATGAATTGCAAGCTGAAAATTTACAATTAGGATACAATTCATAATGGATTTAGTGGCATTTCCACTCTTGCATGATGATGCATAGTGGAAAACAACACAACCATGCACTAGATGCATGTGTTGTGAAGTAGACACCTAGAATCCACTTTGAGTTGCATCTTGGCCATGTGGCTAAGTGTCATGAAGCTTGTCTTTGCATGGGAGATGTCTATAAAAGGGGCTTGAATTAGATTCAAGAAGAGCAAGCTTTCATTTAGTGTTATGCTGCAAATTTTCTCCCTCAAATTCTCTCTCATTTCATCTCCTTCCAAAAGCTTGTACCATCAAGCATTCCCTTCTATCTTTCTTCTATAGACTCCCACAAGTCTTTCTAGGCCCAAGAGAATAGTAGGGAAGACTCTAGAGGTTGTCCAAGGAGCATAGGAGAGGCAAACACCACAAGGAGTTCCACATAAGTGAGCTACAAAGGTTGGTGTTCTCTCAACTCTATATTCTGTCTTTTATAGAACATGCATGCTTTAGGAGCAAAATTGAATGTCTTAAGTGCTTCCGATCTTCAATTGCTTCCGCATGTGTTATATGAACACCTTCACTCTACCGGTAAAGTTCTGTCTAAGGCTGGAAGTACTTAAGATGACGGTTTACGGAACACCTGCTACCTGGGAACTGAGCCGGAACTTGAGTTGAATTAACCATAGTTATATTAGCATGCAATGTCTCTAGGTAATTAAAAGTGTTTAATTCACCTAGACATTAGTGAAAATACCTATATATATAAAAGTTTTATACAAGCATAGACTTAGATAGATTCACTTAGCCGGAATTTACCTAAGTAATAGACCCTATAATTATAAAAATACTTAGTGGGAGGAAATATATCAAAACAAGATTTTCATAAATCAAGTTTTGCTCTCACGTCCTCAAAAGTTCACAACGTGAGGTTCATGCTTGGCCTCGAGTCACCCTGGGAGTGACCCCCTACGGATGGTGTTTGCATGGATCAATATCAAGGTGAATGAGGGAGTATTTTATAGTAAGTGGGAGCAGGAACGTGTCAACGTATCCTACGGTCTCCTCCATTAGGTTGCACTGTGAGATCCCAATGATCTGCCTGCGAGTCGCCCTGGGAGTGATCACCCTACGGAGGGCTTGATCATGGGAGTCGGAACAACGCAAACTCCAGAAATGGATAGGGTTTCTTAGGTCCATTTCCAACTTTGACTTTCCCTACGGTAGCATTGTTGGGGCCGACCTTTGAAATCTGAAAAATGGAGGGTCACACTTATGGGAAATTGTTAAGGTGTTAATAATTTCCTGACCGAAAAAACGGTAGCTAAGAACTATTGGAATATGAGTTATTCCGGGAATAGGGATTCGCTGAGATTGTCTCAATTCAGAGGAGGAGTAGCTGACTACCCTACGGTAGCTGTTGTTCTAAATCTCTGAAGTATCGTTGCAAAATGAATGTTTATTCTATGGGTTGATCATTACTTTTGCTAAATTGATTGGATTAAAATAATATTTATATTTTGTGTAATGGGTTAATGTAACAATACTTATTAAGTTAGTTTGTTTGTTCTCAGCAATGAAACGTTTTTTATATTCCTCGAATAACGCCAACTACAAAACTGATATTTCTAATACAACTAAGAAAATGAACTTAAACACTAAATGCGTGGAATTGATCTTAACTGAGGACGGTCCTCAAGCCCATATGTCTAATTTATCCGAAATTGTTCATGATGAATATGACATAGACTGCTTAGCACATCTCAATTAAAATAAATTTGATTTATTGATCATTGAAACGTGTATAGTGGAAAATGATGACACAGCCTGGATCCCAGATTCAGGTGCCACTCATCACGTATGCTCTTCCTTTGAGGGAATGAGCTCCTGGCAACAGTTGGATGCTGGGGAAATGACTCTCAGAGTTGGGACTGGGGAGCTCATTTCAGCTAAAGCAGTGGGAGATATTAAAATGTTCTTCTTCAGGGAACGCTATATGTTATTAGATAACATATATATAGTTCCCAGAATAAAAAGAAATTTGATTTCTATTTCTTGTTTGCTAGAACAAGGGTATTCAGTGTCCTTTTCTGTGAATGAAGCTTTCATTACTAAAAGGGGTGCTGATATATGTTTTGCAAAAATGGAGAACAATTTGTATGACTTAAGACCAATAGAGTCTAGGGCTATTTTGAACAATGAAATGTTTAAAACAGCTGAGACTCAACCAAAAAGTCAAAAAGTTTCTCAAAGTACCTATCTTTGGCACTTGAGACTTGGCCACATAAATCTCAATAGGATTGGGAGATTGGTTAAGAACGGACTTCTAAGCCAGTTAGAAGATGGTACTTTACCTCCATGTGAGTCATGTCTCGAAGGTAAGATGACCAAACGACCTTTTACTGGAAAAGGTTATCGTGCGAAGGAGCCCTTAGAACTCGTACATACGGATCTCTGTGGTCCAATGAATGTAAGAGCTCGAGGAGGGTATGAATATTTCATCTCTTTCATAGATGATTATTCAAGGTATGATTATTTATACCTAACGAGTCATAAGTCTGAAGCCCTTGAAAAGTTCAAGGAGTACAGGACTGAAGTTGAGAACTTGTTAGGTAAGAACATTAAAACACTTCGATCTGATCGAGGTGGATAGTATTTGGACTTAAAATTCCAAAACTATTTGATAGAACATGGAATATCGTCCCAACTCTCAGCACCAGGTACACCTCAACAGAATGGTGTATCTGAAAGGAGAAACAGAATCTTGTTAGACATGGTTCGATCTATTATGAGCTATGCTCAGTTGCCTAGGTCTTTTTGGGGTTATGCAGTAGAGACTGCAGTTTATATTTTGAATGTTGTTCCCTCAAAGAGTGTTTCTGAAACACCATTTGAGCTTTGGAAAGGGCGTAAAGCTAGTTTACGTCATTTCAGAATTTGGGGCTGCCCTGCACATGTGTTAGTAGCAAAGCCAAAGAAATTGGATTCACGTTCAAAATTATGCCTATTCGTAGGCTACCCAAAAGAAACAAGAGGTGGATACTTCTTTGATCCAAAAGAAAATAAAGTGTTTGTATCGACAAATGCTACTTTCTTGGAAGAAGACCACGTTAAAGAACACATACCACGCAATAAAATTGTGTTAAGTGAACTTTCTGGTAAAGCTACAAATAAATCAACAAGAGTTGTTGATGAGGCTAGACCTTCAACAAGAGTTGTTGATGAGCCCAGTTCAGAGGCTGGACCTTCAACAAGAGTTATTGATGAGCCTAGTACATCTGGTCAAGCCCATCATTCTCAAGAGTTGAGAATGCCTCGACGTAGCTGGGAGGGTTGTTATTCAACCTGAACGCTATCTGGGTTTAGCAGAAACTCCAACTGTCATACCTAATGATGGGGTTGAGGATCCATCGACCTTTAGACAGGCAATGAATGATGTGGACCATGACCAGTGGGTCAAAGCTATGGACCTAAAGATGGAGTCTATGTACTTCAATCAAGTCTGGGATCTTGTAGACCTACCTGAAGGGGTTAAACCCACAGGGTGCAAATGGATCTACAAGAGAAAACGAGACGCAGCTGGGAAAGTACAGACTTTCAAAGCTCGACTTGTGGCAAAGGGTTATACCCAAAAGTAGGGGGTGGACTATGAGGAAACCTTCTCCCCAATTGCCATGTTAAAGTCGATAAGAATTCTCTTGTCCATTGCCACCTTTTATGATTATGAGATTTGGCAAATGGACGACAAGACTGCCTTTCTGAATGGCAATCTTGATGAGAACATCTTTATGTCTCAACCAGAGGGGTTCGTTGCTCAAGGTCAAGAGCAAAAAGTTTGCAAGCTTAGACGATCCATTTATGGCTTGAAGCAAGCTTCCAGATCTTGGAATATAAAGTTTTGACACTGCTGTCAAATCTTATGGCTTTGACCAGAACGTTGATGAGCCTTGTGTTTACAAAAGGATTATCAACAGTTCAGTAGCTTTTCTGGTGTTGTATGTAGATGATATTCTTCTCATTGGATATGATGTAGAATATCTAGCTGACATTAAAAAATGGCTATCGACTGAGTTCCAAATGAAAGATTTGGGTGAAGCTCAGTATGTTCTAGGGATTCAAATTATCAGGAATCGTAAGAATAGAACGTTAGCCCTGTCTCAAGCATCATATATAGACAAGATGTTGTCTAGATATAAGATGCAGAATTCCAAGAGGGGTTTACTACCCTTTAGACATGGAGTTCATTTGTCTAAGAAACAATGTCCTAAGACACCTCAAGAAATTGAGGATATGAGACACATCCCTTATGCTTCAGCTGTGGGCAGTCTTATGTACGCCATGTTGTGTACTAGGCCTGACATTTGCTATGCAGTTGGGATAGTCAGCAGGTACCAGTCCAATCCAGGGTTAGACCACTGGACTGCAGTTAAAAACATCCTCAAGTATCTTCGGAGAACGAGGGGCTATCAGCTTGTGTATGGCTCTAAGGATTTGATCCTTACAGGATACACAGACTCTGACTTTCAGACTGATAAGGATTCCAGGAAATCCACATCAGGGTCAGTATTTACCCTCAACGGGGGAGCTGTAGTCTGGCGTAGCATCAAGCAAGGATGCATTGCAGACTCCACCATGGAGACCAAATATGTCGCTGCTTGTGAAGCAGCTAAGGAGGCTGTATGGCTACGGAAGTTCTTGATGGATTTGGAAGTTGTTCCAAATATGAACTTGCCAATCACCCTTTACTGTGATAATAGTGGTGCAGTGGCAAATTCTAAAGAACCTCGCAATCATAAAAGAGGCAAGCACATAGAGAGCAAATATCATCTCATCAGAGAGATCGTGCAACGAGGGGACGTGATCGTCACGAAGGTAGCCTCTGAGCACAATATTGCTGATCCATTTACGAAGGCTCTCACGGCTAAAGTGTTCGAGGGTCATCTAGAGGGTCTAGGTCTGCGAGATATGTACATAGAATAATCTAGGGCAAGTGGGAGAAGTGTAATGGGTATTGTGAATGCCCTAGTTTATTGTATTTATCTGTATTTTTACTTTTCATGTATTATACAGTATTAATACAAACTACTATTCCTACTTCAATGATTATTCATTCAATTTTGATTGTTGATGTACATTGCCCACTAGAGTTTTAGTTCAAGTGGGAGTTGTTGGGTTTTATGCCCTAAAACTCGTAGATAGTAAATGAAACAAATTAATCGATCTCAATAAAGTGTTATTTGAGTAATTCAGTAATTTGGTTATTGAATAATCGAGTTTGCATTAATAAACCGTAAATCCAATAAACTAAGATCCAAGGTTGTTTAAATAAAACTTGGACTAGTATGTGGGGACATACGGGGATCAGTGTCCAAGTAACAACCTAAATGGTCTATAGTATAGGGATAAGGCTGGGTACCTTATCCTGGTGACACTATGTGATACGGCCCACCTTGTATTCGATACAGATGCAATGATCCAAAGCATCCATGTAGGAGACATGCGAGTGGGGGTATCCTATGCAATGAGTTTGCATAAGACCGAACCGCGAAATAGTAACCACTAGATGTAACGCCGTTAACTAGTTTAGGTTTCTATTTCAATAGGATGACCTAGGTAACTCAATCTCAATCCTGAGTCTGTTATGAACCCCTTTCAGGAGGGACTGTCCTTAGATTTGTATGGGTGAGAGTGGCCAGTTCGCCGACTCAATAAGCCTACCATTTCAGGGGCAAGACCGAATGGGGTCTGGGAACATAACAATACAAGATGGAATTCACTCCTTCCCCTATTGGGGTAAGTAGATGTGTGTTCCCTTAAGGGCTGATTCTAGGGCTTGAACAAAGGTGCGCCGTCCTCTCCTAGCCTGAGAGGAACTCCTGTTTAGTGGTTGGACCCTAAACAACTTGTTCATTAGAGGAATCAGTGGTACTTAAGGAACCAGAGGTAACCCAGGGGTAAAACGGTAATTTGACCCAGCTGGTGTTACGAACACACGTGAAGGATTGACTTACTGCTTGGTCGATATCTGTGGACACAGAAATATTCTATAGTGAGAAGAGTGCAGCTGTGGGTCTTTAGTGGAGTGACCCACAGTTAACGAATGTTGACTAAACTTGGTCAATGAGTTTGGCCAATTAGTCTCGTATCGTTGGAGCTTCTGATCTGTAGGTCCATTAGGTCCCACTGGTAGCTCGAAAAAAGACTTAAGGCAATTAAGTATAAATTGTAAATTGAAACTGTTCAATTTATTTGGGAAATCGTATAATGTAAATTGATGCATTATAATATAAAGTTTATGAAACTTTATAATATAATTTTTGGATTAATTTAAAAAAAAAAATTAATTCTTGAGAGAAAGTATTTGAAAGAGTTCAAATAAATTTAATATGAATTGGATTCATATTAATTTTAATTTTAATAAAAATCCCTAACATTAAATATATGATATTTAATTGGGTAAATTAATTAATTATGGAATTAATTAATTATTTATTAAAATTAGAGACATTTTCCTATTAGGAAAGAAAATATTTGAAAGAGTTCAAATAAATTTAATATGAATTGGATTCATATTAATTTTAATTTTAATAAAATCCCTAAGATTAAATATATGATATTTAATTGGGAAATTAATTAATTATGGAATTAATTAATAAATTAGAGACTTTTTCCTATTAGGAAAAAGGTATTGGCCTTTACTATATATAGGACCCCTGGGGTGGGGTGAAAGGGATCCCATTCATTCTCCTACTCTCAGAGAATTCTCCCAAAGGCTCCCACAAGTCTCCTGCCACTAGAAGTCTCAGAGTCATACCGGTGTAGCCATAATGGTGGTGTTCGCACTAGTTCGTGATTAATTCACAAGCAGTTGGTGAATTTAATTTGAGTCGTCAACGAGAGTAAGTAATTTGTTATTTTATAAATTAGATTTAGATCTAATATTTTTGTATGCTTAGCTTTAATATATATTTAGAACAGTTCTAATATTATTGCCAATGTATTGGTATTTTAGATTAAACAAAATTAATTACGAATCGGTCCCAATCACGCTTCCGCTTTACAGAATTACGGAATTCCATCCCTTCAACATGTTCCAAACTTTGCTCTATTTCTGTTTTTGAGAGCTCGGAACCCAAAGTTTCTCCCAATGAGAGTTTTTCATCCTATTTGGACGAAACTTGGTCCAAAATTCGTTTCGTTTGAGTTTAGGAGAGTTTAAAACTCAAAGTTCGGCCCAATGAGAGTTCTTTAGGTGGTTTGGACTAGAAATTGTCCAAACCTTGCTCCGTTTCTGTTTTTGAGAGTTCGGAACCCAAAGTTCGTCCCAATGAGAGTTTTTCATATTCTTTGGATGAAACTTGGTCCAAACTTTGCTCCGTTTTAGTTTTGGTGAGTTTGAAACTCAAACTTCGGCCCAATGAGAGTTGTTTAGGTGGTGTGGACGACACATGTTCCAAACTTTGCTCTGTTTCTGTTTTTGAGAGCTCGGAACCCAAAGTTTCTCCGAATGAGAGTTTTTCATCTTATTTGGACGAAACTTGGTCCAAACTTTGTTCCGTTTGTGTTTTGGAGAGTTTGAAACGCAAATTTCGGCCCAATGAGAGTTCTTTAGGTTGTTTGGACGAGAAATGGTCCAAACCTTGCTCCGTTTCTGTTTTTGAGAGCTCGGAACCCAAATTTCGTCCCAATGAGAGTTTTTCATCTTGTTTGGATGAAACTTGGTCCAAACTTTGCTCCGTTTGAGTTTTGGTGAGTTTGAAACTTAAATTTCGGCCCAATGAGAGTTGTTTAGGTGGTGTGGACGACACATGTTCCAAACTTTGCTCTGTTTCTGTTTTTGAGAGCTCGGAAGCCAAAGTTTCTCCCAATGAGAGTTTTTCATCTTGTTTTGGACGAAACTTGGTCCAAACTTTGTTCCGTTTGAGTTTTGGAGAGTTTAAAACTCAAAGTTCGGCCCAATGAGAGTTTTTTAGGGTGTTTGGACGAGAAATGGTCCAAACCTTTCTCGGTTTCTGTTTTTGAGAGCTCGGAACCCAAAGTTCGTCCCAATGAGAGTTTTTCATCTTGTTTGGATGAAACTTGGTCCAAACTTTGCTCCGTTTGCGTCTTGGTGAGTTTGAAACGCAAATTTCGGCCCAATGAGAGTTCTTTAGGTGGTTTGGACGAGAAATGGTCCAAACCTTTCTCCGTTTCTGTTTTTGAGAGCTCAGAACTGAAAGTTCGTCACAATGAGAGTTTTTCATCTTGTTTGGATGAAACTTGGTCCAAACTTTGCTCCGTTTGAGTTTGGTGAGTTTGAAACTCAAACTTCGGCCCAATGAGAGTTGTTTAGGTGGTGTGGACGACACATGTTCCAAACTTTGCTCTGTTTCTGTTTTTGAGAGCTCGGAACCCAAAGTTTCTCCGAATGAGAGTTTTTCATCTTTTTTGGACGAAACGTGGTCCAAACTTTGTTCCGTTTGTGTTTTGGAGAGTTTGAAACGCAAATTTCGGCCCAATGAGAGTTCTTTAGGTGGTTTGGATGAGAAATGGTCCAAACCTTGCTCCGTTTCTGTTTTTGAGAGCTCGGAACCCAAAGTTCGTCCCAATGAGAGTTTTTCATCTTGTTTGGATGAAATTTGGTCCAAACTTTGCTCCGTTTTAGTTTTGGTGAGTTTGAAACTCACACTTCGGCCCAATGAGAGTTTTTTAGGTGCTGTGGACAACACATGTTCCAAACTTTGCTCTGTTTCTGTTTTTGAGAGCTCGAAACCCAAAGTTTCTCCGTATGAGAGTTTTTCATCTTGTTTGGACGAAACTTGGTCCAAACTTTGTTCCGTTGGAGTTTTGGAGAGTTTAAAACTCAAAGTTCGGCCCAATGAGAGTTTTTTAGGGTGTTTGGACTAGAAAAGGTCCAAACCTTTCTCCGTTTCTGTTTTTGAGAGCTCGGAACCCAAAGTTCGTCCCAATGAGAGTTTTTCATCTTGTTTGGATGAAACTTGGTCCAAACTTTGCTCCATTTGAGTTTGGTGAGTTTGAAACTCAAACTTCGGCCCAATGAGAGTTTTTCATCTTGTTTGGATGAAACTTGGTCCAAACTTTGCTCCATTTGAGTTTGGTGAGTTTGAAACTCAAACTTCGGCCCAATGAGAGTTGTTTAGGTGGTGTGGATGACACATGTTCCAAACTTTGCTCTGTTTCTGTTTTTGAGAGCTCGGAACCCAAAATTTCTCCGAATGAGAGTTTTTCATCTTGTTTGGACGAAACTTGGTCCAAACTTTGTTCCGTTTGTGTTTTGGAGAGTTTGAAACGCAAATTTCGGCCCAATGAGAGTTCTTTAGGTGGTTTGGACGAGAAATGGTCCAAACCTTGCTCCGTTTCTGTTTTTGAGAGCTCGGAACCCAAAGTTCGTCCCAATGAGAGTTTTTCATCTTGTTTGGATGAAACTTGGTCCAAACTTTGCTCCGTTTGAGTTTTGGTGAGTTTGAAACTCAAACTTCGGCCCAATGAGAGTTGTTTAGGTGGTGTGGACGACACATGTTCCAAACTTTGGTCTGTTTCTGTTTTTGAGAGATCGGAACCCAAAGTTTCTCCCAATGAGAGTTTTTCATCTTGTTTGGACGAAACATGGTCCAAACTTTGTTCCGTTTGTGTTTTGGAGAGTTTGAAACACAAATTTCGGCCCAATGAGAGTTCTTTAGGTGGTTTGGACGAGAAATGGTCCAAACCTTGCTCCGTTTCTGTTTTTGAGAGCTCGGAACCCAAAGTTCGTCCCAATGAGAGTTTTTCATCTTGTTTGGATGAAATTTGGTCCAAACTTTGCTCCGTTTGAGTTTTGGTGAGTTTGAAACTCACACTTCGGCCCAATGAGAGTTGTTTAGGTGGTGTGGACGACACATGTTCCAAACTCTACTCTGTTTCTGTTTTTTTGAGCTCGGAACCCAAAGTTTCTCCCAATGAGAGTTTTTCATCTTGTTTTGGACGAAACTTGGTCCAAACTTTGTTCCGTTTGAGTTTTTGAGAGTTTAAAACTCAAAGTTCGGCCCAATGAGAGTTTTTTAGGGTGTTTGGACGAGAAATGGTCCAAACCTTGTTCCATTTCTGTTTTTTAGAACTCGGAACCCAAAGTTCGTCCCAATGAGAGTTTTTCATCTTGTTTGGACGAACTTGGTCCCAACTTCACTCCGATTGAGTTTTGTAGAGTTTAAAACTCAAAGATCGGCCCTATGAGAGTTCTTTAGGTGGTTTGGACGAGAAATGGTCCAAACCTTTCTCCGTTTCTGTTTTTGAGAGCTCAGAACCGAAAGTTCGTCACAATGAAAGTTTTTCATCTTGTTTGGATGAAACTTGGTCCAAACTTTGCTCCGATGAGAGTTTTTCATCTTGTTTTGGACGAAACTTGGTCCAAACTTTTTTCCGTTTGAGTTTTGGAGAGTTTAAAACTCAAAGTTCGGCCCAATGAGAGTTTTTTAGGGTGTTTGGACGAGAAAAGGTCCAAACCTTTCTCCGTTTCTGTTTTTGAGAGCTCGGAACCCAAAGTTCGTCCCAATGAGAGTTTTTCATCTTGTTTGGATGAAACTTGGTCCAAACTTTGCTCCATTTGAGTTTGGTGAGTTTGAAACTCAAACTTCGGCCCAATGAGAGTTTTTCATCTTGTTTGGATGAAACTTGGTCCAAACTTTGCTCCATTTGAGTTTGGTGAGTTTGAAACTCAAACTTCGGCCCAATGAGAGTTGTTTAGGTGGTGTGGATGACACATGTTCCAAACTTTGCTCTGTTTCTGTTTTTGAGAGCTCGGAACCCAAAATTTCTCCGAATGAGAGTTTTTCATCTTGTTTGGACGAAACTTGGTCCAAACTTTGTTCCGTTTGTGTTTTGGAGAGTTTGAAACGCAAATGTCGGCCCAATGAGAGTTCTTTAGGTGGTTTGGACGAGAAATGGTCCAAACCTTGCTCCGTTTCTGTTTTTGAGAGCTCGGAACCCAAAGTTCGTCCCAATGAGAGTTTTTCATCTTGTTTGGATGAAACTTGGTCCAAACTTTGCTCCGTTTGAGTTTTGGTGAGTTTGAAACTCAAACTTCGGCCCAATGAGAGTTGTTTAGGTGGTGTGGACGACACATGTTCCAAACTTTGGTCTGTTTCTGTTTTTGAGAGATCGGAACCCAAAGTTTCTCCCAATGAGAGTTTTTCATCTTGTTTGGACGAAACATGGTCCAAACTTTGTTCCGTTTGTGTTTTGGAGAGTTTGAAACACAAATTTCGGCCCAATGAGAGTTCTTTAGGTGGTTTGGACGAGAAATGGTCCAAACCTTGCTCCGTTTCTGTTTTTGAGAGCTCGGAACCCAAAGTTCGTCCCAATGAGAGTTTTTCATCTTGTTTGGATGAAACTTGGTCCAAACTTTGCTCCGTTTGAGTTTGGTGAGTTTGAAACTCAAACTTCGGCCCAATGAGAGTTGTTTAGGTGGTGTGGACGACACATGTTCCAAACTTTGCTCTGTTTCTGTTTTTGAGAGCTCGGAACCCAAAGTTTCTCCGAATGAGAGTTTTTCATCTTTTTTTGACGAAACTTGGTCCAAACTTTGTTCTGTTTGAGTTTTGGAGAGTTTAAAACTCAAAGTTCGGCCCAATGAGAGTTTTTTAGGGTGTTTGGACGAGAAATGTTCCAAACCTTTCTCTGTTTCTGTTTTTGAGAGCTCGGAACCCAAAGTTCGTCCCAATGAGAGTTTTTCATCTTGTTTGGATGAAACTTGGTCCAAACTTTGCTCCGTTTGAGTTTGGTGAGTTTGAAACTCAAACTTCGGCCCAATGAGAGTTGTTTAGGTGGTGTGGACGACACATGTTCCAAACTTTGCTCTGTTTCTGTTTTTTAGAGCTCGGAACCCAAAGTTTCTCCGAATGAGAGTTTTTCATCTTTTTTTTACGAAACTTGGTCCAAACTTTGTTCTGTTTGAGTTTTGGAGAGTTTAAAACTCAAAGTTCGGCCCAATGAGAGTTTTTTAGGGTGTTTGGACGAGAAATGTTCCAAACCTTTCTCTGTTTCTGTTTTTGAGAGCTCGGAACCCAAAGTTCGTCCCAATGAGAGTTTTTCATCTTGTTTGGATGAAACTTGGTCCAAACTTTGCTCCGTTTGAGTTTGGTGAGTTTGAAACTCAAACTTCGGCCCAATGAGAGTTGTTTAGGTGGTGTGGACGACACATGTTCCAAACTTTGCTCTGTTTCTGTTTTTTAGAGCTCGGAACCCAAAGTTTCTCCGAATGAGAGTTTTTCATCTTGTTTGGACGAAACTTGGTCCAAACTTTGTTCCGTTTGTGTTTTGGAGAGTTTGAAACGCAAATTTCGGCCCAATGAGAGTTCTTTAGGTGGTTTGGACGAGAAATGGTCCAAATCTTGCTCTGTTTCTGTTTTTGAGAGCTCGAAACCCAAAATTCGTCCTAATGAGAGTTTTTCATCTTGTTTGGATGAAACTTGGTCCAAACTTTGCTCCGTTTGAGTTTGGTGAGTTTGAAACTCAAACTTCGGCCCAATGAGAGTTGTTTAGGTGGTGTGGACGACACATGTTCCAAACTTTGCTCTGTTTCTGTTTTTGAGAGCTCGGAACCCAAAGTTTCTCTGAATGAGAGTTTTTCATCTTTTTTTGACGAAACTTGGTCCAAACTTTGTTCTGTTTGAGTTTTGGAGAGTTTAAAACTCAAAGTTCGGCCCAATGAGAGTTTTTTAGGGTGTTTGGACGAGAAATGTTCCAAACCTTTCTCTGTTTCTGTTTTTGAGAGCTCGGAACCCAAAGTTCGTCCCAATGAGAGTTTTTCATCTTGTTTGGATGAAACTTGGTCCAAACTTTGCTCCGTTTGAGTTTGGTGAGTTTGAAACTCAAACTTCGGCCCAATGAGAGTTGTTTAGGTGGTGTGGACGACACATGTTCCAAACTTTGCTCTGTTTCTGTTTTTTAGAGCTCGGAACCCAAAGTTTCTCCGAATGAGAGTTTTTCATCTTGTTTGGACGAAACTTGGTCCAAACTTTGTTCCGTTTGTGTTTTGGAGAGTTTGAAACGCAAATTTCGGCCCAATGAGAGTTCTTTAGGTGGTTTGGACGAGAAATGGTCCAAACCTTGCTCTGTTTCTGTTTTTGAGAGCTCGAAACCCAAAATTCGTCCCAATGAGAGTTTTTCATCTTGTTTCGATGAAACTTGGTCCAAACTTTGCTCCGTTTGAGTTTTGGTGAGTTTGAAACTCAAACTTCGGCCCAATGAGAGTTGTTTAGGTGGTGTGGACGACACATGTTCCAAACTTTGGTCTGTTTCTGTTTTTGAGAGATCGGAACCCAAAGTTTCTCCCAATGAGAGTTTTTCATCTTGTTTGGACGAAACATGGTCCAAACTTTGTTCCGTTTGTGTTTTGGAGAGTTTGAAACACAAATTTCGGCCCAATGAGAGTTCTTTAGGTGGTTTGGACGAGAAATGGTCCAAACCTTGCTCCGTTTCTGTTTTTGAGAGCTCGGAACCCAAAGTTCGTCCCAATGAGAGTTTTTCATCTTGTTTGGATGAAACTTGGTCCAAACTTTGCTCCGTTTGAGTTTTGGTGAGTTTGAAACTCAAACTTCGGCCCAATGAGAGTTGTTTAGGTGGTGTGGACGACACATGTTCCAAACTTTGCTCTGTTTCTGTTTTTGAGAGCTCGGAACCCAAAGTTTCTCCGAATGAGAGTTTTTCATCTTTTTTTGACGAAACTTGGTCCAAACTTTGTTCTGTTTGAGTTTTGGAGAGTTTAAAACTCAAAGTTCGGCCCAATGAGAGTTTTTTAGGGTGTTTGGACGAGAAATGTTCCAAACCTTTCTCTGTTTCTGTTTTTGAGAGCTCGGAACCCAAAGTTCGTCCCAATGAGAGTTTTTCATCTTGTTTGGATGAAACTTGGTCCAAACTTTGCTCCGTTTGAGTTTGGTGAGTTTGAAACTCAAACTTCGGCCCAATGAGAGTTGTTTAGGTGGTGTGGACGACACATGTTCCAAACTTTGCTCTGTTTCTGTTTTTTAGAGCTCGGAACCCAAAGTTTCTCCGAATGAGAGTTTTTCATCTTTTTTGGACGAAACGTGGTCCAAACTTTGTTCCGTTTGTGTTTTGGAGAGTTTGAAACGCAAATTTCGGCCCAATGAGAGTTCTTTAGGTGGTTTGGATGAGAAATGGTCCAAACCTTGCTCTGTTTCTGTTTTTGAGAGCTCGGAACCCAAAGTTCGTCCCAATGAGAGTTTTTCATCTTGTTTGGATGAAATTTGGTCCAAACTTTGCTCCGTTTTAGTTTTGGTGAGTTTGAAACTCACACTTCGGCCCAATGAGAGTTTTTTAGGTGCTGTGGACAACACATGTTCCAAACTTTGCTCTGTTTCTGTTTTTGAGAGCTCGAAACCCAAAGTTTCTCCGTATGAGAGTTTTTCATCTTGTTTGGACGAAACTTGGTCCAAACTTTGTTCCGTTGGAGTTTTGGAGAGTTTAAAACTCAAAGTTCGGCCCAATGAGAGTTTTTTAGGGTGTTTGGACTAGAAAAGGTCCAAACCTTTCTCCGTTTCTGTTTTTGAGAGCTCGGAACCCAAAGTTCGTCCCAATGAGAGTTTTTCATCTTGTTTGGATGAAACTTGGTCCAAACTTTGCTCCATTTGAGTTTGGTGAGTTTGAAACTCAAACTTCGGCCCAATGAGAGTTTTTCATCTTGTTTGGATGAAACTTGGTCCAAACTTTGCTCCATTTGAGTTTGGTGAGTTTGAAACTCAAACTTCGGCCCAATGAGAGTTGTTTAGGTGGTGTGGATGACACATGTTCCAAACTTTGGTCTGTTTCTGTTTTTGAGAGATCGGAACCCAAAGTTTCTCCGAATGAGAGTTTTTCATCTTGTTTGGACGAAACATGGTCCAAACTTTGTTCCGTTTGTGTTTTGGAGAGTTTGAAACACAAATTTCGGCCCAATAAGAGTTCTTTAGGTGGTTTGGACGAGAAATGGTCCAAACCTTGCTCCGTTTCTGTTTTTGAGAGCTCGGAACCCAAAGTTCGTCCCAATGAGAGTTTTCCATCTTGTTTGGATGAAATTTGGTCCAAACTTTGCTCCGTTTGAGTTTTGGTGAGTTTGAAACTCACACTTCGGCCCAATGAGAGTTGTTTAGGTGGTGTGGACGACACATGTTCCAAACTTTGCTCTGTTTCTGTTTTTGAGAGCTCGGAACCCAAAGTTTCTCCCAATGAGAGTTTTTCATCTTGTTTTGGACGAAACTTGGTCCAAACTTTGTTCCGTTTGAGTTTTTGAGAGTTTAAAACTCAAAGTTCGGCCCAATGAGAGTTTTTTAGGGTGTTTGGACGAGAAATGGTCCAAACCTTGTTCCATTTCTGTTTTTTAGAACTCGGAACCCAAAGTTCGTCCCAATGAGAGTTTTTCATCTTGTTTGGACGAACTTGGTCCCAACTTTGCTCCGATTGAGTTTTGGAGAGTTTGAAACTCAAAGATCTGGCTTATGAGAGTTCTTTAGGTGGTTTCGACGAGAAATGGTCCAAACCTTTCTCCGTTTCTGTTTTTGAAAGCTCGGAACCCAAAGTTTGTCCCAATGAGAGTTTTTCATCTTGTTTGGACGAACTTGGTCCCAACTTTGCTCCCTTTGAGTTTTGGAGAGTTTGAAACTCAATTTTCGGCCCAATGAGAGTTCTTTAGGTCGTTTCGACGAGAAATGGTCCAAACCTTGTTCCATTTCTGTTTTTTAGAACTCGGAACCCAAATTCGTCCCAATGAGAGTTTTTCATCTTGTTTGGACGAACTTGGTCCCAACTTTGCTCCGATTGAGTTTTGGAGAGTTTGAAACTCAAAGATCGGGCTTATGAGAGTTCTTTAGGTGGTTTCGACGAGAAATGGTCCAAACCTTTCTCCGTTTCTGTTTTTGAGAGCTCGGAACCCAAAGTTTGTCCCAATGAGAGTTTTTCATCTTGTTTGGACGAACTTGGTCCCAACTTTGCTCCGTTTGAGTTTTGGGGAGTTTGAAACTCAATTTTCGGCCCAATGAGAGTTCTTTAGGTCGTTTCGACGAGAAATGGTCCAAACCTTGTTCCATTTCTGTTTTTTAGAGCTCGGAACCCAAAGTTCGTCCCAATGAGAGTTTTTCATCTTGTTTGGACGAACTTGGTCCCAACTTTTGTTCGTTTGAGTTTTGGAGAGTTTGATACTCAAAGATCGGCCCAATGAGAGTTCTTTAGGTGGTTTGGACGAGAAATGATCCAAACCTTTCTCCGTTTCTGTTTTTGAGAGCTCGGAACCCAAAGTTTGTCCCAATGAGAGTTTTTCATCTTGTTTGGACGAACTTGGTCCCAACTTTGCTCCGTTTGAGTTTTGGATAGTTTGAAACTCAATTTTCGGCCAATTGAGAGTTCTTTAGGTTGTTTCGACGAGAAATCGTCCAAACCTTGTTCCATTTATGTTTTTTAGAGCTCGGAACCCAAAGTTCCTCCCAATGAGAGTTTTTCATCTTGTTTGGATGAACTTGGTCCCAACTTTTCTCCGTTTGAGTTTTGGAGAGTTTGAAACTCAAAGATCGGATCTATGAGAGTTCTTTAGGTGGTTTGGACGAGAAATGGTCCAAACCTCTCTCCGTTTCTGTTTTTGAGAGCTCGGAACCCAAAGTTTGTCCCAATGAGAGTTTTTCATCTTGTTTGGACGAACTTGGTCCCAACTTTGCTCCGTTTGAGTTTTGGATAGTTTGAAACTCAATTTTCGGCCCAATGAGAGTTCTTTAGGTCGTTTCGACGAGAAATGGTCCAAACCTTGTTCCATTTCTGTTTTTTAGAACTCGGAACCCAAAGTTCGTCCCAATGAGAGTTTTTCATCTTGTTTGGACGAACTTGGTCCCAACTTCACTCCGATTGAGTTTTGTAGAGTTTAAAACTCAAAGATCGGCCCTATGAGAGTTCTTTAGGTGGTTTGGACGAGAAATGGTCCAAACCTTTCTCCGTTTCTGTTTTTGAGAGCTCGGAACCCAAAGTTTGTCCCAATGAGAGTTTTTCATCTTGTTTGGACGAACTTGGTCCCAACTTTGCTCCGTTTGAGTTTTGGATAGTTTGAAACTCAATTTTCGGCCCAATGAGAGTTCTTTAGGTCGTTTCGACGAGAAATGGTCAAAACCTTGTTCCATTTCTGTTTTTTAGAACTCGGAACCCAAAGTTCGTCCCAATGAGAGTTTTTCATCTTGTTTGGACGAACTTGGTCCCAACTTTGCTCCGATTGAGTTTTGGAGAGTTTGAAACTCAAAGATCGGGCTTATGAGAGTTCTTTAGGTGGTTTCGACGAGAAATGGTCCAAACCTTTCTCCGTTTCTGTTTTTGAGAGCTCGGAACCCAAAGTTTGTCCCAATGAGAGTTTTTCATCTTGTTTGGACGAACTTGGTCCCAACTTTGCTCCGTTTGAGGTTTGGAGAGTTTGAAACTCAATTTTCGGCCCAATGAGAGTTCTTTAGGTCGTTTCGACGAGAAATCGTCCAAACCTTATTCCCTTACTGTTTTTTAGAGCTCGGAAGCCAAAGTTCGTCCCAATGAGAGTTTTTCATCTTTTTTGGATGAACTTGGTCCCAACTTTTCTCCGTTTGAGTTTTGGAGAGTTTGAAACTCAAAGTTCTGCCCAATGAGAGTTCCTTACGTGGTTTGGACGAGAAATGGTCCACACCTTTCTCCGTTTCTGCTTTTGATTGCTCGGAACCCAAAGTTTTTCCCAATGAGAGTTTTTCATCTTGTTTGGACGAACTTGGTCCCAACTTTTCTCCGTCTGAGTTTTGGATAGTTTGAAACTCAATTTTCGGACCCAATGAGAGTTCTTTAGGTCGTTTCGACGAGAAATCGTCCAAACCTTGTCCATTTCTGTTTTTTAGAGCTCGGAACCCAAAGTTCGTCCCAATGAGAGTTTTTCATCTTGTTTGGATGAACTTGGTCCCAACTTTTCTCCGTTTGAGTTTTGGAGAGTTTGAAACTCAAAGTTCGGCCCAATGAGAGTTCTTTAGGTGGTTTGGACGAGAAATGGTCCAAACCTTTCTCCGTTTCTGTTTTTGAGAGCTCGGAACCCAAAGTTTTTCCCAATGAGAGTTTTTCATCTTGTTTGGACGAACTTGGTCCCAACTTTTCTCCGTTTGAGTTTTGGAGAGTTTGAAACTCAATTTTCGGCTCAATGAGAGTTCTTTAGGTCGTTTCGACGAGAAATGGTCCAAACCTTGTTCCATTTCTATTTTTTAGAGCTCGGAACCCAAAGTTCGTCCCAATGAGAGTTTTTCATCTTGTTTGGATGAACTTGGTCCCAACTTTTCTCCGTTTGAGTTTTGGAGAGTTTGAAACTCAAAGTTCGGCCCAATGAGAGTTCTTTAGGTGGTTTGGACGAGAAATGGTCCAAACCTTTCTCCGTTTCTGTTTTTGAGAGCTCGGAACCCAAAGTTTTTCCCAATGAGAGTTTTTCATCTTGTTTGGACGAACTTGGTCCCAACTTTGCTCCGTTTGAGTTTTGGATAGTCTGAAACTCAATTTTCGGCCCAACGAGAGTTCTTTAGGTCGTTTCGACGAGAAATGGTCCAAACCTTGTTCCATTTCTATTTTTTAGAGCTCGGAACCCAAAGTTCGTCCCAATGAGAGTTTTTCATCTTGTTTGGACGAACTTGGTCCCAACTTTGGTCCGTTTGAGTTTTGGAGAGTTTGATACTCAAAGATCGGCCCAAAGAGAGTTCTTTAGGTGGTTTGGACGAGAAATGGTCCAAACTCTTCTCCGCTTCTGTTTTTGATTACTCGGAACCCAAAGTTCGTCCCAATGAGAGTTTTTCATCTTGTTTGGACGAACTTGGTCCCAACTTTGCTCCGATTGAGTTTTAGAGAGTTTGAAACTCAAAGATCGGGCCTATGAGAGTTCTTTTGGTGGTTTGTTCGAGAAATGGTCCAAACCTTTCTCCGTTTATGTTTTTGAGAGCTCGGAACCCAAAGTTTGTCCCAATGAGAGTTTTTCATCTTGTTTGGACGAAAATGGTCCGAACTTTGCTCCGTTTGAGTTTTGGAGAGTTTTAAACTCAAAGTTCGGCCCAATGAGAGTTCTTTAGGTGGTTTGGACGAGAAATGGTCCAAACCTTTCTCCGTTTCTGTTTTTGAGAGCTCGGAACCCAAAGTTTGTCCCAATGAGAGTTTTTCATCTTGTTTGGACGAACTTGGTCCCAACTTTGCTCCGATTGAGTTTTGGAGAGTTTGAAACTCAAAGATCGGGCCTATGAGAGTTCTTTAGCTGGTTTGGACGAGAAATTGTCCAAACCTTTCTCCGTTTCTGTTTTTGAGAGCTCGGAACCCAAAGTGTGTCCCAATGAGAGTTTTTCATCTTGTTTGGACGAATTTGGTCCCAACTTTGCTCCGTTTGAGTTTTGGATAGTTTGAAACTCAATTTTCGGCCCAATGAGAGTTCTTTAGGTCGTTTCGACGAGAAATGGTCCAAACCCTGTTCCATTTTTGTTTTTTAGAGCTCGGAACCTAAAGTTCGTCCCAATGAGAGTTTTTCATCTTGTTTGGATGAACTTGGTCCCAACTTTCCTCCGTTTGAGTTTTGGAGAGTTTGAAACTCAAAGTTCGGCCCAATGAGAGTTCTTTAGGTGGTTTGGACGAGAAATGGTCCAAACCTTTCTCCGTTTCTGCTTTTGAGAGCTCGGAACCCAAAGTTTGTCCCAATTGAGAGTTTTTAATCTTGTTTGGACGAACTTGGTCCCAACTTTTCTCCGTTTGAGTTTTGGATAGTTTTAAACTCAATTTTCGGCCCAATGAGAGTTCTTTACGTCGTTTCGACGAGAAATGGTCCAAACCTTGTTCCATTTCTGTTTTTTAGAGCTCGGAACCCAAAGTTCGTCCCAATGAGAGTTTTTCATCTTGTTTGGACGAACTTGGTCCCAACTTTGCTCCGATTGAGTTTTTGAGAGTTTGAAACTCAAAGATCGGCCCTATGAGAATTCTTTAGGTGGTTTGGACGAGAAATTGTCCAAACCTTTCTCCATTTCTGTTTTTGAGAGTTGGAACCCAAAGTGTGTCCCAATGAGAGTTTTTCATCTTGTTTGGACGAACTTGGTCCCAACTTTGCTCCGTTTGAGTTTTGGATAGATTGAAACTCAATTTTCAGCCCAATGAGAGTTCTTTAGGTCGTTTCGACGAGAAATCGTCCAAACCTTGTTCCATTTATGTTTTTTAGTGATATGAAACCCTTGATGATTGGATCTAAAAACCTTGCTAGCAAACAAGACCCATAGAACTCAATATCAAAAACCCCAAAACCAAGATGATTTCATCCCAAGGAAGAAGATAGAAACGGATTTACCTTGATGATCAAGATCAAGAGTAGAGAAAACTCGTTTCTAAACTCGAGATTCGAATCACTCCACAAGTAGTTCGATCAAAGCTACTTGAATGATCCTAGCATGCAAATCTAAACACAAGATATGCAAAGAAAGTTGCTCATGGCCTTTAGGCTCAAAAGACTCAATTTCATTGAAACATCATCAAAATCTGATTTGTGGTTACATCAAAGATGGCTTTTTATAGCCTCCAATATATAACCTAAATTCAGCCACTAGGTCACCTTAAAGTGTGTAACCTTCTTAACTTTAATGTATTAAAGAGCCACTAACAAAAGTAACCTAAGTAACATTGAAAAGACTCAAAAAACTGAAAAATTACATAATGGACTCCATAAATCCGAGAATTGAAGTCTTGGTCAATCTTCATTTTATGTGTAACATTCCATGAATTAATGAAGCTTCCTTTTGATGTAGCTTAAAGTATAGTTCCATTAATTGATGCTTGATTTGCATTAAATGCAGCTTTCATGAACCCGGAGTGCATTTAATGCGTTCCATCTTGAAGCTCTTCTACCAATAAAGTAACTGAAATCAATACCTTCAACTCTATTGGAATTCTTTATTGGTAGAATTCATATCATTTAGAGTTCGGAACCCAAAGTTCGTCCCAATGAGAGTTTTTCATCTTTTTTGGAAGAACTTGGTCCCAACTTTTCTCCGTTTGAGTTTTGGAGAGTTTTAAACTCAATGTTCGGCCCAATGAGAGTTCTTTAGGTGGTTTGGACGAGAAATGGTCCAAACCTTTCTCCGTTTCTGTTCTTGAGAGCTCGGAACCCAAATTTGTCCCAATGAGAGTTTTTCATCTTGTTTGGACGAGAAATGGTCCAAACCTTGTTCCATTTCTGTTTTTTAGAGCTCGGAACCCAAAGTTCGTCTCAATGAGAGTTTTTCATCTTGTTTGGACGAACTTGGTCCCAACTTTGCTCCGATTGAGTTTTGGAGAGTTTGAAACTCAAAGATCGGCCCTATGAGAGTTCTTTAGGTGGTTTGGACGAGAAATGGTCCAAACCTTTCTCCGTTTCTGTTTTTGAGAGCTTGGAACCCAAAGTTCGTCCCAATGAGAGTTTTTCATCTTGTTTGGATGAACTTGGTCCGAACTTTTCTCCGTTTGAGTTTTGGAGAGTTTGAAACTCAAAGTTCGGCCCAATGAGAGTTCTGTAGGTGGTTTGGACGAGAAATTGTCCAAACCTTTCTCCATTTCTGTTTTTGAGAGCTCGGAACCCAAAGTTTGTCCGATTGAGAGTTTTTCATCTTGTTTGGACGAACTTGGTCCCAACTTTGCTTCGTTTGAGTTTTGGAGAGTTTGAAACTCAATTTTCGGCCCAATGAGTGTTCTTTAGGTCGTTTCGACGAGAAATGGTCCAAACCTTGTTCCATTTCTGTTTTTTAGAGCTCGGAACCCAAAGTTCGTCCCAATGAGAGTTTTTCATCTTGTTTGGACGAACTTGGTCCCAACTTTGCTCCGTTTTAAGTTTTGGAGAGTTTGAAACTCAAAGATCGGCCCAATGAGAGTTCTTTAGGTTGTTTGGACGAGAAATGGTCCAAACCTTGCTCCGTTTCTGTTTTTTAGAGCTCGGAACCCAAAGTTCGTCATAATGAGAGTTTTTTAGGGTGTTTGGACGAGAAATGGTCCAAACCTTGTTCCATTTCTGTTTTTTAGAACTCGGAACCCAAAGTTCGTCCCAATGAGAGTTTTTCATCTTGTTTGGACGAACTTGGTCCCAACTTTGCTCCGTTTGAGTTTTGGATAGGTTGAAACTCAATTTTCGGCCCAATGAGAGTTCTTTACGTCGTTTCGACGAGAAATGGACCAAACCTTATTCCATTTCTGTTTTTTAGAGCTCGGAACCCAAAGTTCGTCCCAATGAGAGTTTTTCATCCTGTTTGGATGAACTTGGTCCCAACTTTTCTCCGTTTGAGTTTTGGAGAGTTTGAAACTCAAAGTTCGGCCCAATGAGAATTCTTTAGGTGGTTTAGACGAGAAATGGTCCAAACCTTGCTCCGTTTCAAGTTTGGGGAGTTTGAAACTCAAAGTTCGGCCCAATGAGAGTTCTTTAGGTGGTTTGGACGAGAAATGGTCCAAACCTTGCTCCGTTTCTGTTTTTGAGAGCTCGGAACCCAAAGTTCGTCCCAATGAGAGTTTTTCATCTTGTTTGGACGAACTTCATCCCAACTTTGCTCCGTTTGAGTTTTGGAGGGTTTGAAACTCAATGTTCGGCCCAATGAGAGTTCTTTAGGTCGTTTCGACGAGAAATGGTCCAAACCCTTCTCCGTTTCTGTTTTTGAGAGCTCGGAACCAAAAGTTCGTCCTTATGAGAGTTTTTCATCTTGTTTGGACGAACTTTGTCCCAACTTTGCTCCGTTTCAAGTTTGGAGAGTTTGAAACCCCAAGTTCGGCCCAATGAGAGTTCTTTAGGTGGTTGGGACGAGAAATGGTCCAAACCTTGCTCTGTTTCTTTATTTGAGAGCTCCAAACCCAAAGTTCGTCTCAATGAGAGTTTTTCATCATGTTTGGACGAAGTTGGTCGAAACTTTGCTCCGTTTGAGTTTTGGAGAGTTTGAAACTCAAAGTTCGGCCCAATGAGAGTTCTTTCGGTGGTTTGGACGAGAAATGGTCCAAACCTTGATCCGTTTTTGTTTTTTTGAGCTCGGAACCCAAAGTTCGTCCCAATGAGAGTTTTTCATCTTTTTTGGACGAAGTTGGTCCCAACTTTGCTCCGTTTCAGTTTTGGAGAGTTTGAAACTCAAAGATCGGCCCTATGAGAGTTCTTTAGGTGGTTTGGACGAGAAATGGTCAAAACCTTACTCCGTTTCTGTTTTTGAGAGCTCGGAACCCAAAGTTCGTCCCAATGAGAGTTTTTCATCTTGTTAGGACGAACTTCGTCCCAACTTTGCTGCATTTGAGTTTTGGAGGGTTTGAAACTCAATGTTCGGCCCAATGAGAGTTCTTTAGGTCGTTTCAACGAGAAATGGTCCAAACCTTGCTCCGTTTCTGTTTTTGAGAGCTCGGAACCCAAAGTTCGTCTCAATGAGAGTTTTTCATCTTCTTTGGACGAAGTTGGTCCAAACTTTGCTCCGTTTGAGTTTAGGAGAGTTTGAAACTAAAAGATCGGCCCAATGAGAATTCTTTAGGTGGTTTGGACGAGAAATGGTCCAAACCTTGCTCCGTTTCTATTTTTGAGAGCTCGGAACCCAAAGTTCGTCCCAATGAGATTTTTTCATCTTGTTTGGACGAACTTGGTCCCAACTTTGCTCCGTTTGAGTTTTGGAGAGTTTGAAACTCAAAGTTCAGCCCAATGAGAGTTCTTTAGGTGGTTGGGACGAGAAATGGTCCAAACCTTGCTCTGTTTCTTTTTTTGAGAGCTCGAAACCCAAAGTTCGTCCCAATGAGAGTTTTTCATCTTGTTTGGACGAACTTGGTCCCAACTTTGCTCCGTTTTAAGTTTTGGAGAGTTTGAAACTCAAAGATCGGCCCAATGAGAGTTCTTTAGGTTGTTTGGACGAGAAATGGTCCAAACCTTGCTCCGTTTCTGTTTTTTAGAGCTCGGAACCCAAAGTTCGTCCCAATGAGAGTTTTTCATCTTGTTTGGACGAACTTGGTCCCAACTTTGCTCCGTTTGAGTTTTGGATAGGTTGAAACTCAATTTTCGGCCCAATGAGAGTTCTTTACGTCGTTTCGACGAGAAATGGACCAAACCTTATTCCATTTCTGTTTTTTAGAGCTCGGAACCCAAAGTTCGTCCCAATGAGAGTTTTTCATCCTGTTTGGATGAACTTGGTCCCAACTTTTCTCCGTTTGAGTTTTGGAGAGTTTGAAACTCAAAGTTCGGCCCAATGAGAATTCTTTAGGTGGTTTAGACGAGAAATGGTCCAAACCTTGCTCCGTTTCAAGTTTGGGGAGTTTGAAACTCAAAGTTCGGCCCAATGAGAGTTCTTTAGGTGGTTTGGACGAGAAATGGTCCAAACCTTGCTCCGTTTCTTTTTTTGAGAGCTCGGAACCCAAAGTTCGTCCCAATGAGAGTTTTTCATCTTGTTTGGACGAACTTCATCCCAACTTTGCTCCGTTTGAGTTTTGGAGGGTTTGAAACTCAATGTTCGGCCCAATGAGAGTTCTTTAGGTCGTTTCGACGAGAAATGGTCCAAACCCTTCTCCGTTTCTGTTTTTGAGAGCTCGGAACCAAAAGTTCGTCCTTATGAGAGTTTTTCATCTTGTTTGGACGAACTTTGTCCCAACTTTGCTCCGTTTCAAGTTTGGAGAGTTTGAAACCCCAAGTTCGGCCCAATGAGAGTTCTTTAGGTGGTTGGGACGAGAAATGGTCCAAACCTTGCTCTGTTTCTTTATTTGAGAGCTCCAAACCCAAAGTTCGTCTCAATGAGAGTTTTTCATCTTCTTTGGACGAAGTTGGTCCAAACTTTGCTCCGTTTGAGTTTTGGAGAGTTTGAAACTAAAAGATCGGCCCAATGAGAATTCTTTAGGTGGTTTGGACGAGAAATGGTCCAAACCTTGCTCCGTTTCTATTTTTGAGAGCTCGGAACCCAAAGTTCGTCCCAATGAGATTTTTTCATCTTGTTTGGACGAACTTGGTCCCAACTTTGCTCCGATTGAGTTTTGGAGAATTTGAAACTCAAAGATCGGCCCTATGAGAGTTCTTTAGGTGGTTTGGACGAGAAATGGTGCAAACCTTACTCCGTTACTGTTTGTGAGAGCTCGGAACCCAAAGTTCGTCTCAATGAGAGTTTTTCATCTTGTTTGGACGAACTTGGTCCCAACTTTGCTCCGTTTGAGTTTTGGAGAGTTTGAAACTCAAAGTTCAGCCCAATGAGAGTTCTTTAGGTGGTTGGGACGAGAAATGGTCCAAACCTTGCTCTGTTTCTTTTTTTGAGAGCTCGAAACCCAAAGTTCGTCCCAATGAGAGTTTTTCATCTTGTTTGGACGAACTTGGTCCCAACTTTGCTCCGTTTTAAGTTTTGGAGAGTTTGAAACTCAAAGATCGGCCCAATGAGAGTTCTTTAGGTTGTTTGGACGAGAAATGGTCCAAACCTTGCTCCGTTTCTGTTTTTTAGAGCTCGGAACCCAAAGTTCGTCCCAATGAGAGTTTTTCATCTTGTTTGGACGAACTTGGTCCCAACTTTGCTCCTGTTATGAAACTCCCAAGAAATGGATCTAACAACCTTGCTAAAAAACAAGACCTTTAGATCTCAAATCTGAAAACCCCAAAGAACAATATGGAACCAACCCAAGGAAAAGTTTTGAAACGGATTACCTTGATGATCAATATCAAGAGTAAAGAAAACTTGTTTCTAAACTCGTGATTCGAATCACTCCACAAGAGGTTTGATCAACACCACTTGAATGACTCTAGCATGCAAGATCTAAACACAAGAAATTGCACAATTTGAAAAAAACTCAGCTCAACACAAAGCTAAGAGAAAACCCAATATATTTCACTCAAAATATTCTGGTTTGTGTTACATCCAAGATGGCTTTTTATAGCCTTCAAAATATAACCTAAATTCAGCTTAAATGACATATTTAAGAGTGTAACCTCCACAATATTAAAGCCCATAATCAGCCACTACTCAAATGTAACCTATAAGTTATGAAAAAGACTTAAAAACTGAAAATTATATAATGGAGGGCCATAAATCCGAGAATTGAACTCCAATGGTCAGCTTTGAGTTGTTTGTAACCTCCCATATTAATTGAAGCTTCACTTGGAGTAGTTTAAGCTTAAGTTCCATAAAGCCAACTATAGTTCATTAAATGCAAGTGAAAATGCATTTAACGTGTCTCCATCTTGAATCTCAATTTTGGAAATAGTGTAGGGAAATAGTCCAACATCTCCTTGAACGTCCTTTGTCGAGCTCACCATAGCTTGAATATAGGTGATTAATGCTTGTTGTATCTTCTTGGCTCTCGACCTTGTAATTGGACCTTGAGGCATGACAATAGATGTAGCTTGGTTCACATCAGCTCCGTTTGAGTTTTGGATAGGTTGAAACTCAATTTTCAGCCCAATGAGAGTTCTTTACGTCGTTTCGACGAGAAATGGACCAAACCTTATTCCATTTCTGTTTTTTAGAGCTCGGAACCCAAAGTTCGTCCCAATGAGAGTTTTTCATCCTGTTTGGATGAACTTGGTCCCAACTTTTCTCCGTTTGAGTTTTGGAGAGTTTGAAACTCAAAGTTCGGCCCAATGAGAATTCTTTAGGTGGTTTAGACGAGAAATGGTCCAAACCTTGCTCCGTTTCAAGTTTGGGGAGTTTGAAACTCAAAGTTCGGCCCAATGAGAGTTCTTTAGGTGGTTTGGACGAGAAATGGTCCAAACCTTGCTCCGTTTCTGTTTTTGAGAGCTCGGAACCCAAAGTTCGTCCCAATGAGAGTTTTTCATCTTGTTTGGACGAACTTCATCCCAACTTTGCTCCGTTTGAGTTTTGGAGGGTTTGAAACTCAATGTTCGGCCCAATGAGAGTTCTTTAGGTCGTTTCGACGAGAAATGGTCCAAACCCTTCTCCGTTTCTGTTTTTGAGAGCTCGGAACCAAAAGTTCGTCCTTATGAGAGTTTTTCATCTTGTTTGGACGAACTTTGTCCCAACTTTGCTCCGTTTCAAGTTTGGAGAGTTTGAAACCCCAAGTTCGGCCCAATGAGAGTTCTTTAGGTGGTTGGGACGAGAAATGGTCCAAACCTTGCTCTGTTTCTTTATTTGAGAGCTCCAAACCCAAAGTTCGTCTCAATGAGAGTTTTTCATCATGTTTGGACGAAGTTGGTCGAAACTTTGCTCCGTTTGAGTTTTGGAGAGTTTGAAACTCAAAGTTCGGCCCAATGACAGTTCTTTCGGTGGTTTGGACGAGAAATGGTCCAAACCTTGATCCGTTTTTGTTTTTTTTGAGCTCGGAACCCAAAGTTCGTCCCAATGAGAGTTTTTCATCTTTTTTGGACGAAGTTGGTCCCAACTTTGCTCCGTTTCAGTTTTGGAGAGTTTGAAACTCAAAGATCGGCCCTATGAGAGTTCTTTAGGTGGTTTGGACGAGAAATGGTCAAAACCTTACTCCGTTTCTGTTTTTGAGAGCTCGGAACCCAAAGTTCGTCCCAATGAGAGTTCTTCATCTTGTTAGGACGAACTTCGTCCCAACTTTGCTGCATTTGAGTTTTGGAGGGTTTGAAACTCAATGTTCGGCCCAATGAGAGTTCTTTAGGTCGTTTCGACGAGAAATGGTCCAAACCTTGCTCCGTTTCTGTTTTTGAGAGCTCGGAACCCAAAGTTCGTCTCAATGAGAGTTTTTCATCTTCTCTGGACGAAGTTGGTCCAAACTTTGCTCCGTTTGAGTTTTGGAGAGTTTGAAACTAAAAGATCGGCCCAATGAGAATTCTTTAGGTGGTTTGGACGAGAAATGGTCCAAACCTTGCTCCGTTTCTATTTTTGAGAGCTCGGAACCCAAAGTTCGTCCCAATGAGATTTTTTCATCTTGTTTGGACGAACTTGGTCCCAACTTTGCTCCGATTGAGTTTTGGAGAATTTGAAACTCAAAGATCGGCCCTATGAGAGTTCTTTAGGTGGTTTGGACGAGAAATGGTGCAAACCTTACTCCGTTACTGTTTGTGAGAGCTCGGAACCCAAAGTTCGTCTCAATGAGAGTTTTTCATCTTGTTTGGACGAACTTGGTCCCAACTTTGCTCCGTTTGAGTTTTGGAGAGTTTGAAACTCAAAGTTCAGCCCAATGAGAGTTCTTTAGGTGGTTGGGACGAGAAATGGTCCAAACCTTGCTCTGTTTCTTTTTTTGAGAGCTCGAAACCCAAAGTTCGTCCCAATGAGAGTTTTTCATCTTGTTTGGACGAACTTGGTCCCAACTTTGCTCCGTTTTAAGTTTTGGAGAGTTTGAAACTCAAAGATCGGCCCAATGAGAGTTCTTTAGGTTGTTTGGACGAGAAATGGTCCAAACCTTGCTCCGTTTCTGTTTTTTAGAGCTCGGAACCCAAAGTTCGTCCCAATGAGAGTTTTTCATCTTGTTTGGACGAACTTGGTCCCAACTTTGCTCCTGTTATGAAACTCCCAAGAAATGGATCTAACAACCTTGCTAAAAAACAAGACCTTTAGATCTCAAATCTGAAAACCCCAAAGAACAATATGGAACCAACCCAAGGAAAAGTTTTGAAACGGATTACCTTGATGATCAATATCAAGAGTAAAGAAAACTTGTTTCTAAACTCGTGATTCGAATCACTCCACAAGAGGTTTGATCAACACCACTTGAATGACTCTAGCATGCAAGATCTAAACACAAGAAATTGCACAATTTGAAAAAAACTCAGCTCAACACAAAGCTAAGAGAAAACCCAATATATTTCACTCAAAATATTCTGGTTTGTGTTACATCCAAGATGGCTTTTTATAGCCTTCAAAATATAACCTAAATTCAGCTTAAATGACATATTTAAGAGTGTAACCTCCACAATATTAAAGCCCATAATCAGCCACTACTCAAATGTAACCTATAAGTTATGAAAAAGACTTAAAAACTGAAAATTATATAATGGAGGGCCATAAATCCGAGAATTGAACTCCAATGGTCAGCTTTGAGTTGTTTGTAACCTCCCATATTAATTGAAGCTTCACTTGGAGTAGTTTAAGCTTAAGTTCCATAAAGCCAACTATAGTTCATTAAATGCAAGTGAAAATGCATTTAACGTGTCTCCATCTTGAATCTCAATTTTGGAAATAGTGTAGGGAAATAGTCCAACATCTCCTTGAACGTCCTTTGTCGAGCTCACCATAGCTTGAATATAGGTGATTAATGCTTGTTGTATCTTCTTGGCTCTCGACCTTGTAATTGGACCTTGAGGCATGACAATAGATGTAGCTTGGTTCACATCAGCTCCGTTTGAGTTTTGGATAGGTTGAAACTCAATTTTCAGCCCAATGAGAGTTCTTTACGTCGTTTCGACGAGAAATGGACCAAACCTTATTCCATTTCTGTTTTTTAGAGCTCGGAACCCAAAGTTCGTCCCAATGAGAGTTTTTCATCCTGTTTGGATGAACTTGGTCCCAACTTTTCTCCGTTTGAGTTTTGGAGAGTTTGAAACTCAAAGTTCGGCCCAATGAGAATTCTTTAGGTGGTTTAGACGAGAAATGGTCCAAACCTTGCTCCGTTTCAAGTTTGGGGAGTTTGAAACTCAAAGTTCGGCCCAATGAGAGTTCTTTAGGTGGTTTGGACGAGAAATGGTCCAAACCTTGCTCCGTTTCTGTTTTTGAGAGCTCGGAACCCAAAGTTCGTCCCAATGAGAGTTTTTCATCTTGTTTGGACGAACTTCATCCCAACTTTGCTCCGTTTGAGTTTTGGAGGGTTTGAAACTCAATGTTCGGCCCAATGAGAGTTCTTTAGGTCGTTTCGACGAGAAATGGTCCAAACCCTTCTCCGTTTCTGTTTTTGAGAGCTCGGAACCAAAAGTTCGTCCTTATGAGAGTTTTTCATCTTGTTTGGACGAACTTTGTCCCAACTTTGCTCCGTTTCAAGTTTGGAGAGTTTGAAACCCCAAGTTCGGCCCAATGAGAGTTCTTTAGGTGGTTGGGACGAGAAATGGTCCAAACCTTGCTCTGTTTCTTTATTTGAGAGCTCCAAACCCAAAGTTCGTCTCAATGAGAGTTTTTCATCATGTTTGGACGAAGTTGGTCGAAACTTTGCTCCGTTTGAGTTTTGGAGAGTTTGAAACTCAAAGTTCGGCCCAATGACAGTTCTTTCGGTGGTTTGGACGAGAAATGGTCCAAACCTTGATCCGTTTTTGTTTTTTTTGAGCTCGGAACCCAAAGTTCGTCCCAATGAGAGTTTTTCATCTTTTTTGGACGAAGTTGGTCCCAACTTTGCTCCGTTTCAGTTTTGGAGAGTTTGAAACTCAAAGATCGGCCCTATGAGAGTTCTTTAGGTGGTTTGGACGAGAAATGGTCAAAACCTTACTCCGTTTCTGTTTTTGAGAGCTCGGAACCCAAAGTTCGTCCCAATGAGAGTTCTTCATCTTGTTAGGACGAACTTCGTCCCAACTTTGCTGCATTTGAGTTTTGGAGGGTTTGAAACTCAATGTTCGGCCCAATGAGAGTTCTTTAGGTCGTTTCGACGAGAAATGGTCCAAACCTTGCTCCGTTTCTGTTTTTGAGAGCTCGGAACCCAAAGTTCGTCTCAATGAGAGTTTTTCATCTTCTCTGGACGAAGTTGGTCCAAACTTTGCTCCGTTTGAGTTTTGGAGAGTTTGAAACTAAAAGATCGGCCCAATGAGAATTCTTTAGGTGGTTTGGACGAGAAATGGTCCAAACCTTGCTCCGTTTCTATTTTTGAGAGCTCGGAACCCAAAGTTCGTCCCAATGAGATTTTTTCATCTTGTTTGGACGAACTTGGTCCCAACTTTGCTCCGATTGAGTTTTGGAGAATTTGAAACTCAAAGATCGGCCCTATGAGAGTTCTTTAGGTGGTTTGGACGAGAAATGGTGCAAACCTTACTCCGTTACTGTTTGTGAGAGCTCGGAACCCAAAGTTCGTCTCAATGAGAGTTTTTCATCTTGTTTGGACGAACTTGGTCCCAACTTTGCTCCGTTTGAGTTTTGGAGAGTTTGAAACTCAAAGTTCAGCCCAATGAGAGTTCTTTAGGTGGTTGGGACGAGAAATGGTCCAAACCTTGCTCTGTTTCTTTTTTTGAGAGCTCGAAACCCAAAGTTCGTCCCAATGAGAGTTTTTCATCTTGTTTGGACGAACTTGGTCCCAACTTTGCTCCGTTTTAAGTTTTGGAGAGTTTGAAACTCAAAGATCGGCCCAATGAGAGTTCTTTAGGTTGTTTGGACGAGAAATGGTCCAAACCTTGCTCCGTTTCTGTTTTTTAGAGCTCGGAACCCAAAGTTCGTCCCAATGAGAGTTTTTCATCTTGTTTGGACGAACTTGGTCCCAACTTTGCTCCTGTTATGAAACTCCCAAGAAATGGATCTAACAACCTTGCTAAAAAACAAGACCTTTAGATCTCAAATCTGAAAACCCCAAAGAACAATATGGAACCAACCCAAGGAAAAGTTTTGAAACGGATTACCTTGATGATCAATATCAAGAGTAAAGAAAACTTGTTTCTAAACTCGTGATTCGAATCACTCCACAAGAGGTTTGATCAACACCACTTGAATGACTCTAGCATGCAAGATCTAAACACAAGAAATTGCACAATTTGAAAAAAACTCAGCTCAACACAAAGCTAAGAGAAAACCCAATATATTTCACTCAAAATATTCTGGTTTGTGTTACATCCAAGATGGCTTTTTATAGCCTTCAAAATATAACCTAAATTCAGCTTAAATGACATATTTAAGAGTGTAACCTCCACAATATTAAAGCCCATAATCAGCCACTACTCAAATGTAACCTATAAGTTATGAAAAAGACTTAAAAACTGAAAATTATATAATGGAGGGCCATAAATCCGAGAATTGAACTCCAATGGTCAGCTTTGAGTTGTTTGTAACCTCCCATATTAATTGAAGCTTCACTTGGAGTAGTTTAAGCTTAAGTTCCATAAAGCCAACTATAGTTCATTAAATGCAAGTGAAAATGCATTTAACGTGTCTCCATCTTGAATCTCAATTTTGGAAATAGTGTAGGGAAATAGTCCAACATCTCCTTGAACGTCCTTTGTCGAGCTCACCATAGCTTGAATATAGGTGATTAATGCTTGTTGTATCTTCTTGGCTCTCGACCTTGTAATTGGACCTTGAGGCATGACAATAGATGTAGCTTGGTTCACATCAGCTCCGTTTGAGTTTTGGATAGGTTGAAACTCAATTTTCAGCCCAATGAGAGTTCTTTACGTCGTTTCGACGAGAAATGGACCAAACCTTATTCCATTTCTGTTTTTTAGAGCTCGGAACCCAAAGTTCGTCCCAATGAGAGTTTTTCATCCTGTTTGGATGAACTTGGTCCCAACTTTTCTCCGTTTGAGTTTTGGAGAGTTTGAAACTCAAAGTTCGGCCCAATGAGAATTCTTTAGGTGGTTTAGACGAGAAATGGTCCAAACCTTGCTCCGTTTCAAGTTTGGGGAGTTTGAAACTCAAAGTTCGGCCCAATGAGAGTTCTTTAGGTGGTTTGGACGAGAAATGGTCCAAACCTTGCTCCGTTTCTGTTTTTGAGAGCTCGGAACCCAAAGTTCGTCCCAATGAGAGTTTTTCATCTTGTTTGGACGAACTTCATCCCAACTTTGCTCCGTTTGAGTTTTGGAGGGTTTGAAACTCAATGTTCGGCCCAATGAGAGTTCTTTAGGTCGTTTCGACGAGAAATGGTCCAAACCCTTCTCCGTTTCTGTTTTTGAGAGCTCGGAACCAAAAGTTCGTCCTTATGAGAGTTTTTCATCTTGTTTGGACGAACTTTGTCCCAACTTTGCTCCGTTTAGAGTTTGGAGAGTTTGAAACCCCAAGTTCGGCCCAATGAGAGTTCTTTAGGTGGTTGGGACGAGAAATGGTCCAAACCTTGCTCTGTTTCTTTATTTGAGAGCTCCAAACCCAAAGTTCGTCTCAATGAGAGTTTTTCATCATGTTTGGACGAAGTTGGTCGAAACTTTGCTCCGTTTGAGTTTTGGAGAGTTTGAAACTCAAAGTTCGGCCCAATGACAGTTCTTTCGGTGGTTTGGACGAGAAATGGTCCAAACCTTGATCCGTTTTTGTTTTTTTGAGCTCGGAACCCAAAGTTCGTCCCAATGAGAGTTTTTCATCTTTTTTGGACGAAGTTGGTCCCAACTTTGCTCCGTTTCAGTTTTGGAGAGTTTGAAACTCAAAGATCGGCCCTATGAGAGTTCTTTAGGTGGTTTGGACGAGAAATGGTCAAAACCTTACTCCGTTTCTGTTTTTGAGAGCTCGGAACCCAAAGTTCGTCCCAATGAGAGTTCTTCATCTTGTTAGGACGAACTTCGTCCCAACTTTGCTGCATTTGAGTTTTGGAGGGTTTGAAACTCAATGTTCGGCCCAATGAGAGTTCTTTAGGTCGTTTCGACGAGAAATGGTCCAAACCTTGCTCCGTTTCTGTTTTTGAGAGCTCGGAACCCAAAGTTCGTCTCAATGAGAGTTTTTCATCTTCTCTGGACGAAGTTGGTCCAAACTTTGCTCCGTTTGAGTTTTGGAGAGTTTGAAACTAAAAGATCGGCCCAATGAGAATTCTTTAGGTGGTTTGGACGAGAAATGGTCCAAACCTTGCTCCGTTTCTATTTTTGAGAGCTCGGAACCCAAAGTTCGTCCCAATGAGATTTTTTCATCTTGTTTGGACGAACTTGGTCCCAACTTTGCTCCGATTGAGTTTTGGAGAATTTGAAACTCAAAGATCGGCCCTATGAGAGTTCTTTAGGTGGTTTGGACGAGAAATGGTGCAAACCTTACTCCGTTACTGTTTGTGAGAGCTCGGAACCCAAAGTTCGTCCCAATGAGAGTTTTTCATCTTGTTTGGACGAACTTGGTCCCAACTTTGCTCCGTTTGAGTTTTGGAGAGTTTGAAACTCAAAGTTCAGCCCAATGAGAGTTCTTTAGGTGGTTGGGACGAGAAATGGTCCAAACCTTACTCTGTTTCTTTTTTTGAGAGCTCGAAACCCAAAGTTCGTCCCAATGAGAGTTTTTCATCTTGTTTGGACGAACTTGGTCCCAACTTTGCTCCGTTTTAAGTTTTGGAGAGTTTGAAACTCAAAGATCGGCCCAATGAGAGTTCTTTAGGTTGTTTGGACGAGAAATGGTCCAAACCTTGCTCCGTTTCTGTTTTTTAGAGCTCGGAACCCAAAGTTCGTCCCAATGAGAGTTTTTCATCTTGTTTGGACGAACTTGGTCCCAACTTTGCTCCGTTTGAGTTTTGGATAGGTTGAAACTCAATTTTCGGCCCAATGAGAGTTCTTTACGTCGTTTCGACGAGAAATGGACCAAACCTTATTCCATTTCTGTTTTTTAGAGCTCGGAACCCACAGTTCGTCCCAATGAGAGTTTTTCATCCTGTTTGGATGAACTTGGTCCCAACATTTCTCCGTTTGAGTTTTGGAGAGTTTGAAACTCAAAGTTCGGCCCAATGAGAATTCTTTAGGTGGTTTAGACGAGAAATGGTCCAAACCTTGCTCCGTTTCAAGTTTGGGGAGTTTGAAACTCAAAGTTCGGCCCAATGAGAGTTCTTTAGGTGGTTTGGACGAGAAATGGTCCAAACCTTTCTCCGTTTCTGTTTTTGAGAGCTCGGAACCCAAAGTTCGTCCCAATGAGAGTTTTTCATCTTGTTTGGACGAACTTCATCCCAACTTTGCTCCGTTTGAGTTTTGGAGGGTTTGAAACTCAATGTACGGCCCAATGAGAGTTCTTTAGGTCGTTTCGACGAGAAATGGTCCAAACCCTTCTCCGTTTCTGTTTTTGAGAGCTCGGAACCAAAAGTTCGTCCTTATGAGAGTTTTTCATCTTGTTTGGACGAACTTTGTCCCAACTTTTCTCCGTTTCAAGTTTGGAGAGTTTGAAACCCCAAGTTCGGCCCAATGAGAGTTCTTTAGGTGGTTGGGACGAGAAATGGTCCAAACCTTGCTCTGTTTCTTTATTTGAGAGCTCCAAACCCAAAGTTCGTCTCAATGAGAGTTTTTCATCATGTTTGGACGAAGTTGGTCGAAACTTTGCTCCGTTTGAGTTTTGGAGAGTTTGAAACTCAAAGTTCGGCCCAATGACAGTTCTTTCGGTGGTTTGGACGAGAAATGGTCCAAACCTTGATCCGTTTTTGTTTTTTTGAGCTCGGAACCCAAAGTTCGTCCCAATGAGAGTTTTTCATCTTTTTTGGACGAAGTTGGTCCCAACTTTGCTCCGTTTCAGTTTTGGAGAGTTTGAAACTCAAAGATCGGCCCTATGAGAGTTCTTTAGGTGGTTTGGACGAGAAATGGTCAAAACCTTACTCCGTTTCTGTTTTTGAGAGCTCGGAACCCAAAGTTCGTCCCAATGAGAGTTCTTCATCTTGTTAGGACGAACTTCGTCCCAACTATGCTGCATTTGAGTTTTGGAGGGTTTGAAACTCAATGTTCGGCCCAATGAGAGTTCTTTAGGTCGTTTCGACGAGAAATGGTCCAAACCTTGCTCCGTTTCTGTTTTTGAGACCTCGGAACCCAAAGTTCGTCTCAATGAGAGTTTTTCATCTTCTTTGGACGAAGTTGGTCCAAACTTTGCTCCGTTTGAGTTTTAGAGAGTTTGAAACTAAAAGATCGGCCCAATGAGAATTCTTTAGGTGGTTTGGACGAGAAATGGTCCAAACCTTGCTCCGTTTCTATTTTTGAGAGCTCGGAACCCAAAGTTCGTCCCAATGAGATTTTTTCATCTTGTTTGGACGAACTTGGTCCCAACTTTGCTCCGATTGAGTTTTGGAGAATTTGAAACTCAAAGATCGGCCCTATGAGAGTTCTTTAGGTGGTTTGGACGAGAAATGGTGCAAACCTTACTCCGTTACTGTTTGTGAGAGCTCGGAACCCAAAGTTCGTCTCAATGAGAGTTTTTCATCTTGTTTGGACGAACTTGGTCCCAACTTTGCTCCGTTTGAGTTTTGGAGAGTTTGAAACTCAAAGTTCAGCCCAATGAGAGTTCTTTAGGTGGTTGGGACGAGAAATGGTCCAAACCTTGCTCTGTTTCTTTTTTTGAGAGCTCGAAACCCAAAGTTCGTCCCAATGAGAGTTTTTCATCTTGTTTGGACGAACTTGGTCCCAACTTTGCTCCGTTTTAAGTTTTGGAGAGTTTGAAACTCAAAGATCGGCCCAATGAGAGTTCTTTAGGTTGTTTGGACGAGAAATGGTCCAAACCTTGCTCCGTTTCTGTTTTTTAGAGCTCGGAACCCAAAGTTCGTCCCAATGAGAGTTTTTCATCTTGTTTGGACGAACTTGGTCCCAACTTTGCTCCTGTTATGAAACTCCCAAGAAATGGATCTAACAACCTTGCTAAAAAACAAGACCTTTAGATCTCAAATCTGAAAACCCCAAAGAACAATATGGAACCAACCCAAGGAAAAGTTTTGAAACGGATTACCTTGATGATCAATATCAAGAGTAAAGAAAACTTGTTTCTAAACTCGTGATTCGAATCACTCCACAAGAGGTTTGATCAACACCACTTGAATGACTCTAGCATGCAAGATCTAAACACAAGAAATTGCACAATTTGAAAAAAACTCAGCTCAACACAAAGCTAAGAGAAAACCCAATATATTTCACTCAAAATATTCTGGTCTGTGTTACATCCAAGATGGCTTTTTATAGCCTTCAAAATATAACCTAAATTCAGCTTAAATGACATATTTAAGAGTGTAACCTCCACAATATTAAAGCCCATAATCAGCCACTACTCAAATGTAACCTATAAGTTATGAAAAAGACTTAAAAACTGAAAATTATATAATGGAGGGCCATAAATCCGAGAATTGAACTCCAATGGTCAGCTTTGAGTTGTTTGTAACCTCCCATATTAATTGAAGCTTCACTTGGAGTAGTTTAAGCTTAAGTTCCATAAAGCCAACTATAGTTCATTAAATGCAAGTGAAAATGCATTTAACGTGTCTCCATCTTGAATCTCAATTTTGGAAATAGTGTAGGGAAATAGTCCAACATCTCCTTGAACGTCCTTTGTCGAGCTCACCATAGCTTGAATATAGGTGATTAATGCTTGTTGTATCTTCTTGGCTCTCGACCTTGTAATTGGACCTTGAGGCATGACAATAGATGTAGCTTGGTTCACATCAGCTCCGTTTGAGTTTTGGATAGGTTGAAACTCAATTTTCAGCCCAATGAGAGTTCTTTACGTCGTTTCGACGAGAAATGGACCAAACCTTATTCCATTTCTGTTTTTTAGAGCTCGGAACCCAAAGTTCGTCCCAATGAGAGTTTTTCATCCTGTTTGGATGAACTTGGTCCCAACTTTTCTCCGTTTGAGTTTTGGAGAGTTTGAAACTCAAAGTTCGGCCCAATGAGAATTCTTTAGGTGGTTTAGACGAGAAATGGTCCAAACCTTGCTCCGTTTCAAGTTTGGGGAGTTTGAAACTCAAAGTTCGGCCCAATGAGAGTTCTTTAGGTGGTTTGGACGAGAAATGGTCCAAACCTTGCTCCGTTTCTGTTTTTGAGAGCTCGGAACCCAAAGTTCGTCCCAATGAGAGTTTTTCATCTTGTTTGGACGAACTTCATCCCAACTTTGCTCCGTTTGAGTTTTGGAGGGTTTGAAACTCAATGTTCGGCCCAATGAGAGTTCTTTAGGTCGTTTCGACGAGAAATGGTCCAAACCCTTCTCCGTTTCTGTTTTTGAGAGCTCGGAACCAAAAGTTCGTCCTTATGAGAGTTTTTCATCTTGTTTGGACGAACTTTGTCCCAACTTTGCTCCGTTTCAAGTTTGGAGAGTTTGAAACCCCAAGTTTGGCCCAATGAGAGTTCTTTAGGTGGTTGGGACGAGAAATGGTCCAAACCTTGCTCTGTTTCTTTATTTGAGAGCTCCAAACCCAAAGTTCGTCTCAATGAGAGTTTTTCATCATGTTTGGACGAAGTTGGTCGAAACTTTGCTCCGTTTGAGTTTTGGAGAGTTTGAAACTCAAAGTTCGGCCCAATGACAGTTCTTTCGGTGGTTTGGACGAGAAATGGTCCAAACCTTGATCCGTTTTTGTTTTTTTGAGCTCGGAACCCAAAGTTCGTCCCAATGAGAGTTTTTCATCTTTTTTGGACGAAGTTGGTCCCAACTTTGCTCCGTTTCAGTTTTGGAGAGTTTGAAACTCAAAGATCGGCCCTATGAGAGTTCTTTAGGTGGTTTGGACGAGAAATGGTCAAAACCTTACTCCGTTTCTGTTTTTGAGAGCTCGGAACCCAAAGTTCGTCCCAATGAGAGTTCTTCATCTTGTTAGGACGAACTTCGTCCCAACTTTGCTGCATTTGAGTTTTGGAGGGTTTGAAACTCAATGTTCGGCCCAATGAGAGTTCTTTAGGTCGTTTCGACGAGAAATGGTCCAAACCTTGCTCCGTTTCTGTTTTTGAGAGCTCGGAACCCAAAGTTCGTCTCAATGAGAGTTTTTCATCTTCTCTGGACGAAGTTGGTCCAAACTTTGCTCCGTTTGAGTTTTGGAGAGTTTGAAACTAAAAGATCGGCCCAATGAGAATTCTTTAGGTGGTTTGGACGAGAAATGGTCCAAACCTTGCTCCGTTTCTATTTTTGAGAGCTCGGAACCCAAAGTTCGTCCCAATGAGATTTTTTCATCTTGTTTGGACGAACTTGGTCCCAACTTTGCTCCGATTGAGTTTTGGAGAATTTGAAACTCAAAGATCGGCCCTATGAGAGTTCTTTAGGTGGTTTGGACGAGAAATGGTGCAAACCTTACTCCGTTACTGTTTGTGAGAGCTCGGAACCCAAAGTTCGTCCCAATGAGAGTTTTTCATCTTGTTTGGACGAACTTGGTCCCAACTTTGCTCCGTTTGAGTTTTGGAGAGTTTGAAACTCAAAGTTCAGCCCAATGAGAGTTCTTTAGGTGGTTGGGACGAGAAATGGTCCAAACCTTACTCTGTTTCTTTTTTTGAGAGCTCGAAACCCAAAGTTCGTCCCAATGAGAGTTTTTCATCTTGTTTGGACGAACTTGGTCCCAACTTTGCTCCGTTTTAAGTTTTGGAGAGTTTGAAACTCAAAGATCGGCCCAATGAGAGTTCTTTAGGTTGTTTGGACGAGAAATGGTCCAAACCTTGCTCCGTTTCTGTTTTTTAGAGCTCGGAACCCAAAGTTCGTCCCAATGAGAGTTTTTCATCTTGTTTGGACGAACTTGGTCCCAACTTTGCTCCGTTTGAGTTTTGGATAGGTTGAAACTCAATTTTCGGCCCAATGAGAGTTCTTTACGTCGTTTCGACGAGAAATGGACCAAACCTTATTCCATTTCTGTTTTTTAGAGCTCGGAACCCACAGTTCGTCCCAATGAGAGTTTTTCATCCTGTTTGGATGAACTTGGTCCCAACATTTCTCCGTTTGAGTTTTGGAGAGTTTGAAACTCAAAGTTCGGCCCAATGAGAATTCTTTAGGTGGTTTAGACGAGAAATGGTCCAAACCTTGCTCCGTTTCAAGTTTGGGGAGTTTGAAACTCAAAGTTCGGCCCAATGAGAGTTCTTTAGGTGGTTTGGACGAGAAATGGTCCAAACCTTTCTCCGTTTCTGTTTTTGAGAGCTCGGAACCCAAAGTTCGTCCCAATGAGAGTTTTTCATCTTGTTTGGACGAACTTCATCCCAACTTTGCTCCGTTTGAGTTTTGGAGGGTTTGAAACTCAATGTTCGGCCCAATGAGAGTTCTTTAGGTCGTTTCGACGAGAAATGGTCCAAACCCTTCTCCGTTTCTGTTTTTGAGAGCTCGGAACCAAAAGTTCGTCCTTATGAGAGTTTTTCATCTTGTTTGGACGAACTTTGTCCCAACTTTTCTCCGTTTCAAGTTTGGAGAGTTTGAAACCCCAAGTTCGGCCCAATGAGAGTTCTTTAGGTGGTTGGGACGAGAAATGGTCCAAACCTTGCTCTGTTTCTTTATTTGAGAGCTCCAAACCCAAAGTTCGTCTCAATGAGAGTTTTTCATCATGTTTGGACGAAGTTGGTCGAAACTTTGCTCCGTTTGAGTTTTGGAGAGTTTGAAACTCAAAGTTCGGCCCAATGACAGTTCTTTCGGTGGTTTGGACGAGAAATGGTCCAAACCTTGATCCGTTTTTGTTTTTTTGAGCTCGGAACCCAAAGTTCGTCCCAATGAGAGTTTTTCATCTTTTTTGGACGAAGTTGGTCCCAACTTTGCTCCGTTTCAGTTTTGGAGAGTTTGAAACTCAAAGATCGGCCCTATGAGAGTTCTTTAGGTGGTTTGGACGAGAAATGGTCAAAACCTTACTCCGTTTCTGTTTTTGAGAGCTCGGAACCCAAAGTTCGTCCCAATGAGAGTTCTTCATCTTGTTAGGACGAACTTCGTCCCAACTATGCTGCATTTGAGTTTTGGAGGGTTTGAAACTCAATGTTCGGCCCAATGAGAGTTCTTTAGGTCGTTTCGACGAGAAATGGTCCAAACCTTGCTCCGTTTCTGTTTTTGAGACCTCGGAACCCAAAGTTCGTCTCAATGAGAGTTTTTCATCTTCTTTGGACGAAGTTGGTCCAAACTTTGCTCCGTTTGAGTTTTGGAGAGTTTGAAACTAAAAGATCGGCCCAATGAGAATTCTTTAGGTGGTTTGGACGAGAAATGGTCCAAACCTTGCTCCGTTTCTATTTTTGAGAGCTCGGAACCCAAAGTTCGTCCCAATGAGATTTTTTCATCTTGTTTGGACGAACTTGGTCCCAACTTTGCTCCGATTGAGTTTTGGAGAATTTGAAACTCAAAGATCGGCCCTATGAGAGTTCTTTAGGTGGTTTGGACGAGAAATGGTGCAAACCTTACTCCGTTACTGTTTGTGAGAGCTCGGAACCCAAAGTTCGTCTCAATGAGAGTTTTTCATCTTGTTTGGACGAACTTGGTCCCAACTTTGCTCCGTTTGAGTTTTGGAGAGTTTGAAACTCAAAGTTCAGCCCAATGAGAGTTCTTTAGGTGGTTGGGACGAGAAATGGTCCAAACCTTGCTCTGTTTCTTTTTTTGAGAGCTCGAAACCCAAAGTTCGTCCCAATGAGAGTTTTTCATCTTGTTTGGACGAACTTGGTCCCAACTTTGCTCCGTTTTAAGTTTTGGAGAGTTTGAAACTCAAAGATCGGCCCAATGAGAGTTCTTTAGGTTGTTTGGACGAGAAATGGTCCAAACCTTGCTCCGTTTCTGTTTTTTAGAGCTCGGAACCCAAAGTTCGTCCCAATGAGAGTTTTTCATCTTGTTTGGACGAACTTGGTCCCAACTTTGCTCCTGTTATGAAACTCCCAAGAAATGGATCTAACAACCTTGCTAAAAAACAAGACCTTTAGATCTCAAATCTGAAAACCCCAAAGAACAATATGGAACCAACCCAAGGAAAAGTTTTGAAACGGATTACCTTGATGATCAATATCAAGAGTAAAGAAAACTTGTTTCTAAACTCGTGATTCGAATCACTCCACAAGAGGTTTGATCAACACCACTTGAATGACTCTAGCATGCAAGATCTAAACACAAGAAATTGCACAATTTGAAAAAAACTCAGCTCAACACAAAGCTAAGAGAAAACCCAATATATTTCACTCAAAATATTCTGGTTTGTGTTACATCCAAGATGGCTTTTTATAGCCTTCAAAATATAACCTAAATTCAGCTTAAATGACATATTTAAGAGTGTAACCTCCACAATATTAAAGCCCATAATCAGCCACTACTCAAATGTAACCTATAAGTTATGAAAAAGACTTAAAAACTGAAAATTATATAATGGAGGGCCATAAATCCGAGAATTGAACTCCAATGGTCAGCTTTGAGTTGTTTGTAACCTCCCATATTAATTGAAGCTTCACTTGGAGTAGTTTAAGCTTAAGTTCCATAAAGCCAACTATAGTTCATTAAATGCAAGTGAAAATGCATTTAACGTGTCTCCATCTTGAATCTCAATTTTGGAAATAGTGTAGGGAAATAGTCCAACATCTCCTTGAACGTCCTTTGTCGAGCTCACCATAGCTTGAATATAGGTTATTAATGCTTGTTGTATCTTCTTGGCTCTCGACCTCGTAATTGGACCTTGAGGCATGACAATAGATGTAGCTTGGTTCACATCAGCTCCGTTTGAGTTTTGGATAGGTTGAAACTCAATTTTCAGCCCAATGAGAGTTCTTTACGTCGTTTCGACGAGAAATGGACCAAACCTTATTCCATTTCTGTTTTTTAGAGCTCGGAACCCAAAGTTCGTCCCAATGAGAGTTTTTCATCCTGTTTGGATGAACTTGGTCCCAACTTTTCTCCGTTTGAGTTTTGGAGAGTTTGAAACTCAAAGTTCGGCCCAATGAGAATTCTTTAGGTGGTTTAGACGAGAAATGGTCCAAACCTTGCTCCGTTTCAAGTTTGGGGAGTTTGAAACTCAAAGTTCGGCCCAATGAGAGTTCTTTAGGTGGTTTGGACGAGAAATGGTCCAAACCTTGCTCCGTTTCTGTTTTTGAGAGCTCGGAACCCAAAGTTCGTCCCAATGAGAGTTTTTCATCTTGTTTGGACGAACTTCATCCCAACTTTGCTCCGTTTGAGTTTTGGAGGGTTTGAAACTCAATGTTCGGCCCAATGAGAGTTCTTTAGGTCGTTTCGACGAGAAATGGTCCAAACCCTTCTCCGTTTCTGTTTTTGAGAGCTCGGAACCAAAAGTTCGTCCTTATGAGAGTTTTTCATCTTGTTTGGACGAACTTTGTCCCAACTTTGCTCCGTTTCAAGTTTGGAGAGTTTGAAACCCCAAGTTCGGCCCAATGAGAGTTCTTTAGGTGGTTGGGACGAGAAATGGTCCAAACCTTGCTCTGTTTCTTTATTTGAGAGCTCCAAACCCAAAGTTCGTCTCAATGAGAGTTTTTCATCATGTTTGGACGAAGTTGGTCGAAACTTTGCTCCGTTTGAGTTTTGGAGAGTTTGAAACTCAAAGTTCGGCCCAATGACAGTTCTTTCGGTGGTTTGGACGAGAAATGGTCCAAACCTTGATCCGTTTTTGTTTTTTTGAGCTCGGAACCCAAAGTTCGTCCCAATGAGAGTTTTTCATCTTTTTTGGACGAAGTTGGTCCCAACTTTGCTCCGTTTCAGTTTTGGAGAGTTTGAAACTCAAAGATCGGCCCTATGAGAGTTCTTTACGTGGTTTGGACGAGAAATGGTCAAAACCTTACTCCGTTTCTGTTTTTGAGAGCTCGGAACCCAAAGTTCGTCCCAATGAGAGTTCTTCATCTTGTTAGGACGAACTTCGTCCCAACTTTGCTGCATTTGAGTTTTGGAGGGTTTGAAACTCAATGTTCGGCCCAATGAGAGTTCTTTAGGTCGTTTCGACGAGAAATGGTCCAAACCTTGCTCCGTTTCTGTTTTTGAGAGCTCGGAACCCAAAGTTCGTCTCAATGAGAGTTTTTCATCTTCTCTGGACGAAGTTGGTCCAAACTTTGCTCCGTTTGAGTTTTGGAGAGTTTGAAACTAAAAGATCGGCCCAATGAGAATTCTTTAGGTGGTTTGGACGAGAAATGGTCCAAACCTTGCTCCGTTTCTATTTTTGAGAGCTCGGAACCCAAAGTTCGTCCCAATGAGATTTTTTCATCTTGTTTGGACGAACTTGGTCCCAACTTTGCTCCGATTGAGTTTTGGAGAATTTGAAACTCAAAGATCGGCCCTATGAGAGTTCTTTAGGTGGTTTGGACGAGAAATGGTGCAAACCTTACTCCGTTACTGTTTGTGAGAGCTCGGAACCCAAAGTTCGTCCCAATGAGAGTTTTTCATCTTGTTTGGACGAACTTGGTCCCAACTTTGCTCCGTTTGAGTTTTGGAGAGTTTGAAACTCAAAGTTCAGCCCAATGAGAGTTCTTTAGGTGGTTGGGACGAGAAATGGTCCAAACCTTACTCTGTTTCTTTTTTTGAGAGCTCGAAACCCAAAGTTCGTCCCAATGAGAGTTTTTCATCTTGTTTGGACGAACTTGGTCCCAACTTTGCTCCGTTTTAAGTTTTGGAGAGTTTGAAACTCAAAGATCGGCCCAATGAGAGTTCTTTAGGTTGTTTGGACGAGAAATGGTCCAAACCTTGCTCCGTTTCTGTTTTTTAGAGCTCGGAACCCAAAGTTCGTCCCAATGAGAGTTTTTCATCTTGTTTGGACGAACTTGGTCCCAACTTTGCTCCGTTTGAGTTTTGGATAGGTTGAAACTCAATTTTCGGCCCAATGAGAGTTCTTTACGTCGTTTCGACGAGAAATGGACCAAACCTTATTCCATTTCTGTTTTTTAGAGCTCGGAACCCACAGTTCGTCCCAATGAGAGTTTTTCATCCTGTTTGGATGAACTTGGTCCCAACATTTCTCCGTTTGAGTTTTGGAGAGTTTGAAACTCAAAGTTCGGCCCAATGAGAATTCTTTAGGTGGTTTAGACGAGAAATGGTCCAAACCTTGCTCCGTTTCAAGTTTGGGGAGTTTGAAACTCAAAGTTCGGCCCAATGAGAGTTCTTTAGGTGGTTTGGACGAGAAATGGTCCAAACCTTTCTCCGTTTCTGTTTTTGAGAGCTCGGAACCCAAAGTTCGTCCCAATGAGAGTTTTTCATCTTGTTTGGACGAACTTCATCCCAACTTTGCTCCGTTTGAGTTTCGGAGGGTTTGAAACTCAATGTTCGGCCCAATGAGAGTTCTTTAGGTCGTTTCGACGAGAAATGGTCCAAACCCTTCTCCGTTTCTGTTTTTGAGAGCTCGGAACCAAAAGTTCGTCCTTATGAGAGTTTTTCATCTTGTTTGGACGAACTTTGTCCCAACTTTTCTCCGTTTCAAGTTTGGAGAGTTTGAAACCCCAAGTTCGGCCCAATGAGAGTTCTTTAGGTGGTTGGGACGAGAAATGGTCCAAACCTTGCTCTGTTTCTTTATTTGAGAGCTCCAAACCCAAAGTTCGTCTCAATGAGAGTTTTTCATCATGTTTGGACGAAGTTGGTCGAAACTTTGCTCCGTTTGAGTTTTGGAGAGTTTGAAACTCAAAGTTCGGCCCAATGACAGTTCTTTCGGTGGTTTGGACGAGAAATGGTCCAAACCTTGATCCGTTTTTGTTTTTTTGAGCTCGGAACCCAAAGTTCGTCCCAATGAGAGTTTTTCATCTTTTTTGGACGAAGTTGGTCCCAACTTTGCTCCGTTTCAGTTTTGGAGAGTTTGAAACTCAAAGATCGGCCCTATGAGAGTTCTTTAGGTGGTTTGGACGAGAAATGGTCAAAACCTTACTCCGTTTCTGTTTTTGAGAGCTCGGAACCCAAAGTTCGTCCCAATGAGAGTTTTTCATCTTGTTAGGACGAACTTCGTCCCAACTTTGCTGCATTTGAGTTTTGGAGGGTTTGAAACTCAATGTTCGGCCCAATGAGAGTTCTTTAGGTCGTTTCGACGAGAAATGGTCCAAACCTTGCTCCGTTTCTGTTTTTGAGAGCTCGGAACAAAAGTTCGTCTCAATGAGAGTTTTTCATCTTCTTTGGACGAAGTTGGTCCAAACTTTGCTCCGTTTGAGTTTTGGAGAGTTTGAAACTAAAAGATCGGCCCAATGAGAATTCTTTAGGTGGTTTGGACGAGAAATGGTCCAAACCTTGCTCCGTTTCTATTTTTGAGAGCTCGGAACCCAAAGTTCGTCCCAATGAGATTTTTTCATCTTGTTTGGACGAACTTGGTCCCAACTTTGCTCCGATTGAGTTTTGGAGAATTTGAAACTCAAAGATCGGCCCTATGAGAGTTCTTTAGGTGGTTTGGACGAGAAATGGTGCAAACCTTACTCCGTTACTGTTTGTGAGAGCTCGGAACCCAAAGTTCGTCCCAATGAGAGTTTTTCATCTTGTTTGGACGAACTTGGTCCCAACTTTGCTCCGTTTGAGTTTTGGAGAATTTGAAACTCAAAGTTCAGCCCAATGAGAGTTCTTTAGGTGGTTGGGACGAGAAATGGTCCAAACCTTGCTCTGTTTCTTTTTTTGAGAGCTCGAAACCCAAAGTTCGTCCCAATGAGAGTTTTTCATCTTGTTTGGACGAACTTGGTCCCAACTTTGCTCCGTTTTAAGTTTTGGAGAGTTTGAAACTCAAAGATCGGCCCAATGAGAGTTCTTTAGGTTGTTTGGACGAGAAATGGTCCAAACCTTGCTCCGTTTCTGTTTTTTAGAGCTCGGAACCCAAAGTTCGTCCCAATGAGAGTTTTTCATCTTGTTTGGACGAACTTGGTCCCAACTTTGCTCCGTTTGAGTTTTGGATAGGTTGAAACTCAATTTTCGGCCCAATGAGAGTTCTTTACGTCGTTTCGACGAGAAATGGACCAAACCTTATTCCATTTCTGTTTTTTAGAGCTCGGAACCCAAAGTTCGTCCCAATGAGAGTTTTTCATCCTGTTTGGATGAACTTGGTCCCAACTTTTCTCCGTTTGAGTTTTGGAGAGTTTGAAACTCAAAGTTCGGCCCAATGAGAATTCTTTAGGTGGTTTAGACGAGAAATGGTCCAAACCTTGCTCCGTTTCAAGTTTGGGGAGTTTGAAACTCAAAGTTCGGCCCAATGAGAGTTCTTTAGGTGGTTCGGACGAGAAATGGTCCAAACCTTGCTCCGTTTCTTTTTTTGAGAGCTCGGAACCCAAAGTTCGTCCCAATGAGAGTTTTTCATCTTGTTTGGACGAACTTCATCCCAACTTTGCTCCGTTTGAGTTTTGGAGGGTTTGAAACTCAATGTTCGGCCCAATGAGAGTTCTTTAGGTCGTTTCGACGAGAAATGGTCCAAACCCTTCTCCGTTTCTGTTTTTGAGAGCTCGGAACCAAAAGTTCGTCCTTATGAGAGTTTTTCATCTTGTTTGGACGAACTTTGTCCCAACTTTGCTCCGTTTCAAGTTTGGAGAGTTTGAAACCCCAAGTTCGGCCCAATGAGAGTTCTTTAGGTGGTTGGGACGAGAAATGGTCCAAACCTTGCTCTGTTTCTTTATTTGAGAGCTCCAAACCCAAAGTTCGTCTCAATGAGAGTTTTTCATCATGTTTGGACGAAGTTGGTCGAAACTTTGCTCCGTTTGAGTTTTGGAGAGTTTGAAACTCAAAGTTCGGCCCAATGACAGTTCTTTCGGTGGTTTGGACGAGAAATGGTCCAAACCTTGATCCGTTTTTGTTTTTTTGAGCTCGGAACCCAAAGTTCGTCCCAATGAGAGTTTTTCATCTTTTTTGGACGAAGTTGGTCCCAACTTTGCTCCGTTTCAGTTTTGGAGAGTTTGAAACTCAAAGATCGGCCCTATGAGAGTTCTTTAGGTGGTTTGGACGAGAAATGGTCAAAACCTTACTCCGTTTCTGTTTTTGAGAGCTCGGAACCCAAAGTTCGTCCCAATGAGAGTTCTTCATCTTGTTAGGACGAACTTCGTCCCAACTATGCTGCATTTGAGTTTTGGAGGGTTTGAAACTCAATGTTCGGCCCAATGAGAGTTCTTTAGGTCGTTTCGACGAGAAATGGTCCAAACCTTGCTCCGTTTCTGTTTTTGAGAGCTCGGAACCCAAAGTTCGTCTCAATGAGAGTTTTTCATCTTCTTTGGACGAAGTTGGTCCAAACTTTGCTCCGTTTGAGTTTTGGAGAGTTTGAAACTAAAAGATCGGCCCAATGAGAATTCTTTAGGTGGTTTGGACGAGAAATGGTCCAAACCTTGCTCCGTTTCTATTTTTGAGAGCTCGGAACCCAAAGTTCGTCCCAATGAGATTTTTTCATCTTGTTTGGACGAACTTGGTCCCAACTTTGCTCCGATTGAGTTTTGGAGAATTTGAAACTCAAAGATCGGCCCTATGAGAGTTCTTTAGGTGGTTTGGACGAGAAATGGTGCAAACCTTACTCCGTTACTGTTTGTGAGAGCTCGGAACCCAAAGTTCGTCCCAATGAGAGTTTTTCATCTTGTTTGGACGAACTTGGTCCCAACTTTGCTCCGTTTGAGTTTTGGAGAGTTTGAAACTCAAAGTTCAGCCCAATGAGAGTTCTTTAGGTGGTTGGGACGAGAAATGGTCCAAACCTTGCTCTGTTTCTTTTTTTGAGAGCTCGAAACCCAAAGTTCGTCCCAATGAGAGTTTTTCATCTTGTTTGGACGAACTTGGTCCCAACTTTGCTCCGTTTTAAGTTTTGGAGAGTTTGAAACTCAAAGATCGGCCCAATGAGAGTTCTTTAGGTTGTTTGGACGAGAAATGGTCCAAACCTTGCTCCGTTTCTGTTTTTTAGAGCTCGGAACCCAAAGTTCGTCCCAATGAGAGTTTTTCATCTTGTTTGGACGAACTTGGTCCCAACTTTGCTCCTGTTATGAAACTCCCAAGAAATGGATCTAACAACCTTGCTAAAAAACAAGACCTTTAGATCTCAAATCTGAAAACCCCAAAGAACAATATGGAACCAACCCAAGGAAAAGTTTTGAAACGGATTACCTTGATGATCAATATCAAGAGTAAAGAAAACTTGTTTCTAAACTCGTGATTCGAATCACTCCACAAGAGGTTTGATCAACACCACTTGAATGACTCTAGCATGCAAGATCTAAACACAAGAAATTGCACAATTTGAAAAAAACTCAGCTCAACACAAAGCTAAGAGAAAACCCAATATATTTCACTCAAAATATTCTGGTTTGTGTTACATCCAAGATGGCTTTTTATAGCCTTCAAAATATAACCTAAATTCAGCTTAAATGACATATTTAAGAGTGTAACCTCCACAATATTAAAGCCCATAATCAGCCACTACTCAAATGTAACCTATAAGTTATGAAAAAGACTTAAAAACTGAAAATTATATAATGGAGGGCCATAAATCCGAGAATTGAACTCCAATGGTCAGCTTTGAGTTGTTTGTAACCTCCCATATTAATTGAAGCTTCACTTGGAGTAGTTTAAGCTTAAGTTCCATAAAGCCAACTATAGTTCATTAAATGCAAGTGAAAATGCATTTAACGTGTCTCCATCTTGAATCTCAATTTTGGAAATAGTGTAGGGAAATAGTCCAACATCTCCTTGAACGTCCTTTGTCGAGCTCACCATAGCTTGAATATAGGTGATTAATGCTTGTTGTATCTTCTTGGCTCTCGACCTTGTAATTGGACCTTGAGGCATGACAATAGATGTAGCTTGGTTCACATCATCTTCTCCCTCTTCAGAAGGATTCGTCCTCGAATCATAGCCATCACCTACATCAAAAGGACTCAAGTCAGCAACATTAAAGGTTGCACTAACACCATACTCACCTGGTAAATCAATTTTATAAGCATTGTCATTGATGCGCTCAAGAACTTGGAAAGGACCATCTCCTCTGGGCAAAAGTTTCGATCTTCTTTGTGTAGGAAACCTTTCTTTTCGAAAATGCACCCAAACCCAATCTCCAGGTTTGAAGACTAAAAGCTTGCGTCCCTTATTAATTCTTGAAGCAACCTTGGAATTATGCTTCTCAATGTTCTCTTTCACTTTTTGGTGCAGCTTATGAACAAAGTCAACCTTTGCATTGGCATCAAAACTCACAAACTCATTAGGGGGCATAGGTAATAAATCAATAGGAGTTAGAGGATTAAAGCCATAAACAATTTCAAAAGGAGTGCATTTAGTAGTGCTATGTACAGCCCTATTATATGCAAATTCTATGAATGGCAAACAATCCTCCCAAGTCTTAAGATTCTTGTCGATAATAGCTCTAAGCATAGTAGTCATGGTCCGATTAACAACCTCAGTTTGTCCATCCGTTTGTGGATGACATGTAGTTGAATACACTAGCTTAGTTCCCAATTTACCCCACAAAACACGCCAAAAGTGACTTAAAAATTTAACATCACGATCACTTACTATGCTTTTAGGAATACCATGCAATCTCACAACCTCCCTAAAAAATAAATCAGCAATATGCTTTGCATCATCAGTTTTGTGACAAGGAATAAAATGAGCCATTTTACTAAATCTATCAACCACAACAAAGATGCTATCCCTACCTTTCCTAGTTCTAGGTAAGCCTAAAACAAAATCCATTGATATATCAATCCAAGGACCATTAGGAATGGGCAAAGGTGAATACAAACCATGTGGTTGAAGCCTAGACTTAGCTTGTTTACATGTTATGCATCGTGCACACACTTTATTAACATCATGTCTCATTTTAGGCCAGTAAAAGTGTTCAGCAAGCATATCATAAGTTTTAGAAACTCCAAAATGAGCCATTAAGCCACCTCCATGAGCTTCCCTTACAAGTAACTCACGAATGGAACAAAATGGTATGCAAAGTTTCCCTTTTCTAAACAAAAATCCATCAAACAACATGTAATCATCCACAACAAGTCCTTTTTCACAAGATTCAACAAAAGGAGCAAAGAACACATCATGATAATACAAAGACTTTATATGCTCAAAACCCAAAAACTTAGCATTCAATCGGTTAAAAAGAGCATACCTTCGAGACAAAGCATCAGCAACAACATTCTCTTTACCTTGTTTATACTTAATGACATAAGGAAATGACTCGATGAACTCCACCCATTTAGCATGGCGACGATTGAGCTTATCTTGACCTCTCAAGTGTTTTAAACTCTCATGATCAGTATGAATAACAAACTCTTTAGGCCAAAGATAATGTTGCCAAGTTTGTAATGCACGAACCAAAGCATAAAGTTCTTTGTCATAAGTCGGATACTTCAAAGAAGCACCATTCAATTTTTCACTAAAGAACATTAAAGGTCTTTGATTTTGCATTAAAACAGCCCCTATTCCAACACCACTAGCATCACATTCAATTTCAAAAGTTAAGTCAAAATTAGGTAATGCCAGTAATGGAGCAGAACTCAATTTTTCTTTCAAAGTATTAAAAGCAAGTTCTTGATCTTTTCCCCATTCAAAAGAAACATTTTTTTTAACAAGTTCATTCAAAGGTGAAGCAATAGTACTAAAATCCTTTATGAACCTACGATAAAATCCTGCAAGACCATGAAAACTTCTTACCTCACTTACACTTTTAGGTGTAGGCCAATCTCGTATTGCCTTTACCTTCTCCTCGTCAACCTCAACACCATTAGATGAAACGACAAATCCAAGAAAATTAACTTTTTCCATACAAAAGCTACATTTTTTAAAATTTGCATACAAGCATTCTTTTCGCAAAGTAATCAAAACAGAACGCACATGCTCAACATGCTCATCTAAGGATTTAGAATAAACAAGTATGTCATCAAAATACACAACCACAAACTTCCCTAAGTATTCACGCAAGACATGATTCATTAACCTCATGAATGTACTAGGTGCATTAGTCAATCCAAAAGGCATAACTAACCACTCATAAAGGCCATACTTAGTTTTGAAAGCGGTTTTCCATTCATCACCAATATGCATGCGAATTTGATGATAACCTGATTTCAAATCAATTTTAGTAAATAGACTACATCCATGCAACTCATCAAGCATATCATCTAATCTAGGAATTGGATGCCTATACTTAATAGTTATCTTGTTTATAGCCCTACAATCAACACACATCCGCCATGATCCATCTTTCTTAGGCACAAGAATAACCGGAACAGAACATGGACTCAAACTCTCACGCACATACCCTTTATCAAGGAGTTCACTTACTTGCCTTTGTATTTCTTCAGCCTCCTTTGGATTAGTCCTATATGCTGGACGATTTGGAATGGTCGCTCCCGGAATGAAGTCAATCTTGTGCTCAATTCCTCTAAGTGGTGGCAAACCACTTGGCATCTCCTCGGGAAATAAATCTTCAAACTCCTGCAAAAGTGTAACAAAAACACTAGGCAAAGAAGGGTTAAGCTCGTTAGTAAGAAAACAAGACCCTTTGTACAAAAGTACAAGAATGGTCCGGTTAGAGAGCAAAACATTCCTAGCCTCACTTGATCTAACATACAAGCTCACTATTTTGGCTTTTCTCTCATTTTTCTCTCTAGGCCGATTGCTAGTCACTTGCTTTTCACTCAACTCTTTTTTTTCTCTCAATTCTTTTTCTTTCATTTCTTTTGAACCTTTTGCTTTTGCATCGACCTCTTGCCTTTTCTTTTCAAGTTTACATTGATCAATATACACGTCTGTTGGAGACAAAGGTACAAGAGTAGTTTTTCTCCCATTATGAGTAAAAGAGTAACGATTAGCATACCCATCATAGACTACCCGACGATCAAATTGCCAAGGTCTCCCCAACAATAAATCCCCAGCATGCATGGATACAACATCACACAAAACATCATCAGCATACTTCCCAATGGTAAAAGAAACAAGAGCTTGCCTACTTACCCTTACCTCCCCACAATCATTCAACCATTGAAGCCTATATGGTTTAGGATGGGGTTTGGTTTCTAAATTAAGTCTCTTGACCAGAATGGAACTCACAACATTGGTACAACTACCACTATCGATAACCACACTACAAGGTACAGATTGAACAAGACACCTAGTGTGAAATAAGTTCTCCCGTTGGTCTAGACTATCCTCCTTAATTTGGGTGTTTAAAGCTCTCCTAGTGACTAAGGACATATAAGTAGGATCCTCTTCACTAAACTCATCACTTTCACACTCTACTTTTCCTTCCTCTATGACCTCATCTTCCTCTTCATCCTCCGTCACAAACTCTCCCTCTCGAAGGATCATCGTTCTCCTATTTGGGCAATCTCTACTATAATGACCTACCCCTTGACATTTCCAGCACTTCAAATCCCTATTTCGCACATTAGATTCATCTACCTTCTCTTTCCCCTTCTTGGAACTCTCCCCCTTTTCAAACTTCTCTTTAGGTTTCTCATACCCCTCTCGATTTCTAGGCTTATAATCAATACTCTTACTATCCCTTTTCCATGATGAGCTAGAGTTGGAAAAGTGTTTAGAAGAATACCGTCGTGACTTTCGTTGGAGTTGCCTCTCAATTTTGATTGCAATATGCAGCATCTCTTCCATGTCAAAATAAGGTTGTAGATCAACCTTGTCCGCAATCTCCGTGTTTAGCCCATTAAGAAACCGTGCCATGAGATTCTCCATGTCTTCATCTATATCAAGTCGATCCATCAACGTATCCATCTCCTTGTAATAATCCTCCACGGACTTACTTCCTTGTTTCAATGCTTGAAGCTTTTGCGCCATGTCCCGTTGAAAATGTTTTGGAACAAAACGCTTCCTCATGGCCTCCTTGAACTCGTACCAATCATCGATCGGTGCCTCAAGATTTCTTCTCCTACTTGACATCAACTTATCCCACCATGTTTGAGCATATTGTTTAAATTGAGCAACACATAATATTACCTTCTTTTCATCACTGAAATTATGGCAATTGAATACGGACTCCACTGACTTCTCCCATTCAAGGTATTCCTCCGGATCGGTTTTGCCATAGAACTTTGGAAGCTTCAATTTGATGTTACCCACATTTCGATCAACTCCCTCATATTGAGGAACTCGTTGTTGGAAAATATGATGTCCTCGTCCACGACCTCGCCCTCTTTCCATGCCACGACCAGCACGTCTTTGTCTTCCTCTTGGAACCGCTACCAAGGTAACTTGGTCATCATCTGGTTGATCGGAACCATCATCCTCATAGTCATCCTCTCGATCATTGTCAATACGTGGTGGTGGAACTCTCTCACGAGGTTGGTACTGAGCCTCCAACCTTCCCATGCGTTCGGACAACTCTTCTATACCACGAATCATTCTTTCCATGGTTCCTTGTTGTGCCTCTCTCATCCGTGCTTCAGTAATGTTAGGATCATTCTCATGATTTGCCATACTACAAAACAAAGTTAAGTGACAAAAAAAAAAATAATAATGGACCTCACAAGCGCTCCCTCACACGTTTCACTCGTTAATGAAGACCACTCGTGTTTAACACTCAACACTCAAAACAATGTACCACTCCCTTACAATCACACCCTCACAAATTGGCACACAGAAATCACACTCCAAAACAGATTGGTATTAAGTCTAGCAAAGTTAAAGAGCTAAGCAGTGCAATTCAAGTGATTAGTCCACACACTTAGAACACAATCAAAGGTATTAAAGGAGCAATCCGAATAACAACAAAGAAACAAGTTTAAGAAAAAAAAATATTGGAATATGATTAGGGAAGAAAGAAACAAACTTAGAACAAAGAGAAACAAAGTTGGACAGAATTGAAATGGTATGCAAAGTAGTTACTAAGTTGAATTCAAAAAAATTGATAAAGATGATGTTAACTCCGGGCAAATGATGAATAATGGTGTTTAATTCAGCCTTAGTAACAGATAGGAGTTAAATATAACAGCAACAAAAGAGAATTGACTAAGCCCAATTGTAACTGCCACATTTAATGCCCAACGGTTTTCTTTTGTTTGAATTCTGGATGTAACTGATATGTTGGAACTTTAAACGGTCAAATCTGAATCTAAGAAGAGAGTATTAACATTAGAACATTCAGATGAACATGCTTTCAAACAATGAATACAAAGAAGTCAGCAAGAATTTGCTCTCGGGCTGTACAGATTTCCTTTGACAGATTTTCAAAATATGCCTAAATCACCCTGAAGCAAACCGATTTAGAAGTTCTCAATGAAGGAAAAGTTGTAGATAAGACTTCAATCTAAAACTTTGTAGAAGACAAGAACATGAAATGAAGAACGGAAATGATATATTTTTTTTCTTTTTTAAGACAGCAGAATAGCATGCCCAGATTTACGAAAACTGAAGAAAAAAAACAAATAGAACAAAAAGATAAACGCAAGGAAACATATGTCCGATCAAAGAGCCTAATGCTCTGATACCAAATGTTATGAAACTCCCAAGAAATGGATCTAACAACCTTGCTAAAAAACAAGACCTTTAGATCTCAAATCTGAAAACCCCAAAGAACAATATGGAACCAACCCAAGGAAAAGTTTTGAAACGGATTACCTTGATGATCAATATCAAGAGTAAAGAAAACTTGTTTCTAAACTCGTGATTCGAATCACTCCACAAGAGGTTTGATCAACACCACTTGAATGACTCTAGCATGCAAGATCTAAACACAAGAAATTGCACAATTTGAAAAAAACTCAGCTCAACACAAAGCTAAGAGAAAACCCAATATATTTCACTCAAAATATTCTGGTTTGTGTTACATCCAAGATGGCTTTTTATAGCCTTCAAAATATAACCTAAATTCAGCTTAAATGACATATTTAAGAGTGTAACCTCCACAATATTAAAGCCCATAATCAGCCACTACTCAAATGTAACCTATAAGTTATGAAAAAGACTTAAAAACTGAAAATTATATAATGGAGGGCCATAAATCCGAGAATTGAACTCCAATGGTCAGCTTTGAGTTGTTTGTAACCTCCCATATTAATTGAAGCTTCACTTGGAGTAGTTTAAGCTTAAGTTCCATAAAGCCAACTATAGTTCATTAAATGCAAGTGAAAATGCATTTAACGTGTCTCCATCTTGAATCTCAATTTTGGAAATAGTGTAGGGAAATAGTCCAACATCTCCTTGAACGTCCTTTGTCGAGCTCACCATAGCTTGAATATAGGTGATTAATGCTTGTTGTATCTTCTTGGCTCTCGACCTTGTAATTGGACCTTGAGGCATGACAATAGATGTAGCTTGGTTCACATCAGCTCCGTTTGAGTTTTGGATAGGTTGAAACTCAATTTTCAGCCCAATGAGAGTTCTTTACGTCGTTTCGACGAGAAATGGACCAAACCTTATTCCATTTCTGTTTTTTAGAGCTCGGAACCCAAAGTTCGTCCCAATGAGAGTTTTTCATCCTGTTTGGATGAACTTGGTCCCAACTTTTCTCCGTTTGAGTTTTGGAGAGTTTGAAACTCAAAGTTCGGCCCAATGAGAATTCTTTAGGTGGTTTAGACGAGAAATGGTCCAAACCTTGCTCCGTTTCAAGTTTGGGGAGTTTGAAACTCAAAGTTCGGCCCAATGAGAGTTCTTTAGGTGGTTTGGACGAGAAATGGTCCAAACCTTGCTCCGTTTCTGTTTTTGAGAGCTCGGAACCCAAAGTTCGTCCCAATGAGAGTTTTTCATCTTGTTTGGACGAACTTCATCCCAACTTTGCTCCGTTTGAGTTTTGGAGGGTTTGAAACTCAATGTTCGGCCCAATGAGAGTTCTTTAGGTCGTTTCGACGAGAAATGGTCCAAACCCTTCTCCGTTTCTGTTTTTGAGAGCTCGGAACCAAAAGTTCGTCCTTATGAGAGTTTTTCATCTTGTTTGGACGAACTTTGTCCCAACTTTGCTCCGTTTCAAGTTTGGAGAGTTTGAAACCCCAAGTTCGGCCCAATGAGAGTTCTTTAGGTGGTTGGGACGAGAAATGGTCCAAACCTTGCTCTGTTTCTTTATTTGAGAGCTCCAAACCCAAAGTTCGTCTCAATGAGAGTTTTTCATCATGTTTGGACGAAGTTGGTCGAAACTTTGCTCCGTTTGAGTTTTGGAGAGTTTGAAACTCAAAGTTCGGCCCAATGACAGTTCTTTCGGTGGTTTGGACGAGAAATGGTCCAAACCTTGATCCGTTTTTGTTTTTTTGAGCTCGGAACCCAAAGTTCGTCCCAATGAGAGTTTTTCATCTTTTTTGGACGAAGTTGGTCCCAACTTTGCTCCGTTTCAGTTTTGGAGAGTTTGAAACTCAAAGATCGGCCCTATGAGAGTTCTTTAGGTGGTTTGGACGAGAAATGGTCAAAACCTTACTCCGTTTCTGTTTTTGAGAGCTCGGAACCCAAAGTTCGTCCCAATGAGAGTTCTTCATCTTGTTAGGACGAACTTCGTCCCAACTTTGCTGCATTTGAGTTTTGGAGGGTTTGAAACTCAATGTTCGGCCCAATGAGAGTTCTTTAGGTCGTTTCGACGAGAAATGGTCCAAACCTTGCTCCGTTTCTGTTTTTGAGAGCTCGGAACCCAAAGTTCGTCTCAATGAGAGTTTTTCATCTTCTCTGGACGAAGTTGGTCCAAACTTTGCTCCGTTTGAGTTTTGGAGAGTTTGAAACTAAAAGATCGGCCCAATGAGAATTCTTTAGGTGGTTTGGACGAGAAATGGTCCAAACCTTGCTCCGTTTCTATTTTTGAGAGCTCGGAACCCAAAGTTCGTCCCAATGAGATTTTTTCATCTTGTTTGGACGAACTTGGTCCCAACTTTGCTCCGATTGAGTTTTGGAGAATTTGAAACTCAAAGATCGGCCCTATGAGAGTTCTTTAGGTGGTTTGGACGAGAAATGGTGCAAACCTTACTCCGTTACTGTTTGTGAGAGCTCGGAACCCAAAGTTCGTCCCAATGAGAGTTTTTCATCTTGTTTGGACGAACTTGGTCCCAACTTTGCTCCGTTTGAGTTTTGGAGAGTTTGAAACTCAAAGTTCAGCCCAATGAGAGTTCTTTAGGTGGTTGGGACGAGAAATGGTCCAAACCTTACTCTGTTTCTTTTTTTGAGAGCTCGAAACCCAAAGTTCGTCCCAATGAGAGTTTTTCATCTTGTTTGGACGAACTTGGTCCCAACTTTGCTCCGTTTTAAGTTTTGGAGAGTTTGAAACTCAAAGATCGGCCCAATGAGAGTTCTTTAGGTTGTTTGGACGAGAAATGGTCCAAACCTTGCTCCGTTTCTGTTTTTTAGAGCTCGGAACCCAAAGTTCGTCCCAATGAGAGTTTTTCATCTTGTTTGGACGAACTTGGTCCCAACTTTGCTCCGTTTGAGTTTTGGATAGGTTGAAACTCAATTTTCGGCCCAATGAGAGTTCTTTACGTCGTTTCGACGAGAAATGGACCAAACCTTATTCCATTTCTGTTTTTTAGAGCTCGGAACCCACAGTTCGTCCCAATGAGAGTTTTTCATCCTGTTTGGATGAACTTGGTCCCAACATTTCTCCGTTTGAGTTTTGGAGAGTTTGAAACTCAAAGTTCGGCCCAATGAGAATTCTTTAGGTGGTTTAGACGAGAAATGGTCCAAACCTTGCTCCGTTTCAAGTTTGGGGAGTTTGAAACTCAAAGTTCGGCCCAATGAGAGTTCTTTAGGTGGTTTGGACGAGAAATGGTCCAAACCTTTCTCCGTTTCTGTTTTTGAGAGCTCGGAACCCAAAGTTCGTCCCAATGAGAGTTTTTCATCTTGTTTGGACGAACTTCATCCCAACTTTGCTCCGTTTGAGTTTTGGAGGGTTTGAAACTCAATGTTCGGCCCAATGAGAGTTCTTTAGGTCGTTTCGACGAGAAATGGTCCAAACCCTTCTCCGTTTCTGTTTTTGAGAGCTCGGAACCAAAAGTTCGTCCTTATGAGAGTTTTTCATCTTGTTTGGACGAACTTTGTCCCAACTTTTCTCCGTTTCAAGTTTGGAGAGTTTGAAACCCCAAGTTCGGCCCAATGAGAGTTCTTTAGGTGGTTGGGACGAGAAATGGTCCAAACCTTGCTCTGTTTCTTTATTTGAGAGCTCCAAACCCAAAGTTCGTCTCAATGAGAGTTTTTCATCATGTTTGGACGAAGTTGGTCGAAACTTTGCTCCGTTTGAGTTTTGGAGAGTTTGAAACTCAAAGTTCGGCCCAATGAGAGTTCTTTCGGTGGTTTGGATGAGAAATGGTCCAAACCTTGATCCGTTTTTGTTTTTTTGAGCTCGGAACCCAAAGTTCGTCCCAATGAGAGTTTTTCATCTTTTTTGGACGAAGTTGGTCCCAACTTTGCTCCGTTTCAGTTTTGGAGAGTTTGAAACTCAAAGATCGGCCCTATGAGAGTTCTTTAGGTGGTTTGGACGAGAAATGGTCAAAACCTTACTCCGTTTCTGTTTTTGAGAGCTCGGAACCCAAAGTTCGTCCCAATGAGAGTTTTTCATCTTGTTAGGACGAACTTCGTCCCAACTTTGCTGCATTTGAGTTTTGGAGGGTTTGAAACTCAATGTTCGGCCCAATGAGAGTTCTTTAGGTCGTTTCGACGAGAAATGGTCCAAACCTTGCTCCGTTTCTGTTTTTGAGAGCTCGGAACAAAAAGTTCGTCTCAATGAGAGTTTTTCATCTTCTTTGGACGAAGTTGGTCCAAACTTTGCTCCGTTTGAGTTTTGGAGAGTTTGAAACTAAAAGATCGGCCCAATGAGAATTCTTTAGGTGGTTTGGACGAGAAATGGTCCAAACCTTGCTCCGTTTCTATTTTTGAGAGCTCGGAACCCAAAGTTCGTCCCAATGAGATTTTTTCATCTTGTTTGGACGAACTTGGTCCCAACTTTGCTCCGATTGAGTTTTGGAGAATTTGAAACTCAAAGATCGGCCCTATGAGAGTTCTTTAGTTGGTTTGGACGAGAAATGGTGCAAACCTTACTCCGTTACTGTTTGTGAGAGCTCGGAACCCAAAGTTCGTCCCAATGAGAGTTTTTCATCTTGTTTGGACGAACTTGGTCCTAACTTTTCTCCGTTTGAGTTTTGGAGAGTTTGAAACTCAAAGTTCAGCCCAATGAGAGTTCTTTAGGTGGTTGGGACGAGAAATGGTCCAAACCTTGCTCTGTTTCTTTTTTTGAGAGCTCGAAACCCAAAGTTCGTCCCAATGAGAGTTTTTCATCTTGTTTGGACGAACTTGGTCCCAACTTTGCTCCGTTTTAAGTTTTGGAGAGTTTGAAACTCAAAGATCGGCCCAATGAGAGTTCTTTACGTTTTTTGGACGAGAAATGGTCCAAACCTTGCTCCGTTTCTGTTTTTTAGAGCTCGGAACCCAAAGTTCGTCCCAATGAGAGTTTTTCATCTTGTTTGGACGAACTTGGTCCCAACTTTGCTCCGTTTGAGTTTTGGATAGGTTGAAACTCAATTTTCGGCCGAATGAGAGTTCTTTACGTCGTTTCGACGAGAAATGGACCAAACCTTATTCCATTTCTGTTTTTTAGAGCTCGGAACCCAAAGTTCGTCCCAATGAGAGTTTTTCATCCTGTTTGGATGAACTTGGTCCCAACTTTTCTCCGTTTGAGTTTTGGAGAGTTTGAAACTCAAAGTACGGCCCAATGAGAATTCTTTAGGTGGTTTAGACGAGAAATGGTCCAAACCTTGCTCCGTTTCAAGTTTGGGGAGTTTGAAACTCAAAGTTCGGCCCAATGAGAGTTCTTTAGGTGGTTTGGACGAGAAATGGTCCAAACCTTTCTCCGTTTCTGTTTTTGAGAGCTCGGAACCCAAAGTTCGTCCCAATGAGAGTTTTTCATCTTGTTTGGACGAACTTCATCCCAACTTTGCTCCGTTTGAGTTTTGGAGGGTTTGAAACTCAATGTTCGGCCCAATGAGAGTTCTTTAGGTCGTTTCGACGAGAAATGGTCCAAACCCTTCTCCGTTTCTGTTTTTGAGAGCTCGGAACCAAAAGTTCGTCCTTATGAGAGTTTTTCATCTTGTTTGGACGAACTTTGTCCCAACTTTTCTCCGTTTCAAGTTTGGAGAGTTTGAAACCCCAAGTTCGGCCCAATGAGAGTTCTTTAGGTGGTTGGGACGAGAAATGGTCCAAACCTTGCTCTGTTTCTTTATTTGAGAGCTCCAAACCCAAAGTTCGTCTCAATGAGAGTTTTTCATCATGTTTGGACGAAGTTGGTCGAAACTTTGCTCCGTTTGAGTTTTGGAGAGTTTGAAACTCAAAGTTCGGCCCAATGAGAGTTCTTTCGGTGGTTTGGATGAGAAATGGTCCAAACCTTGATCCGTTTTTGTTTTTTTGAGCTCGGAACCCAAAGTTCGTCCCAATGAGAGTTTTTCATCTTTTTTGGACGAAGTTGGTCCCAACTTTGCTCCGTTTCAGTTTTGGAGAGTTTGAAACTCAAAGATCGGCCCTATGAGAGTTCTTTAGGTGGTTTGGACGAGAAATGGTCAAAACCTTACTCCGTTTCTGTTTTTGAGAGCTCGGAACCCAAAGTTCGTCCCAATGAGAGTTTTTCATCTTGTTAGGACGAACTTCGTCCCAACTTTGCTGCATTTGAGTTTTGGAGGGTTTGAAACTCAATGTTCGGCCCAATGAGAGTTCTTTAGGTCGTTTCGACGAGAAATGGTCCAAACCTTGCTCCGTTTCTGTTTTTGAGAGCTCGGAACAAAAAGTTCGTCTCAATGAGAGTTTTTCATCTTCTTTGGACGAAGTTGGTCCAAACTTTGCTCCGTTTGAGTTTTGGAGAGTTTGAAACTAAAAGATCGGCCCAATGAGAATTCTTTAGGTGGTTTGGACGAGAAATGGTCCAAACCTTGCTCCGTTTCTATTTTTGAGAGCTCGGAACCCAAAGTTCGTCCCAATGAGATTTTTTCATCTTGTTTGGACGAACTTGGTCCCAACTTTGCTCCGATTGAGTTTTGGAGAATTTGAAACTCAAAGATCGGCCCTATGAGAGTTCTTTAGTTGGTTTGGACGAGAAATGGTGCAAACCTTACTCCGTTACTGTTTGTGAGAGCTCGGAACCCAAAGTTCGTCCCAATGAGAGTTTTTCATCTTGTTTGGACGAACTTGGTCCTAACTTTTCTCCGTTTGAGTTTTGGAGAGTTTGAAACTCAAAGTTCAGCCCAATGAGAGTTCTTTAGGTGGTTGGGACGAGAAATGGTCCAAACCTTGCTCTGTTTCTTTTTTTGAGAGCTCGAAACCCAAAGTTCGTCCCAATGAGAGTTTTTCATCTTGTTTGGACGAACTTGGTCCCAACTTTGCTCCGTTTTAAGTTTTGGAGAGTTTGAAACTCAAAGATCGGCCCAATGAGAGTTCTTTACGTTTTTTGGACGAGAAATGGTCCAAACCTTGCTCCGTTTCTGTTTTTTAGAGCTCGGAACCCAAAGTTCGTCCCAATGAGAGTTTTTCATCTTGTTTGGACGAACTTGGTCCCAACTTTGCTCCGTTTGAGTTTTGGATAGGTTGAAACTCAATTTTCGGCCGAATGAGAGTTCTTTACGTCGTTTCGACGAGAAATGGACCAAACCTTATTCCATTTCTGTTTTTTAGAGCTCGGAACCCAAAGTTCGTCCCAATGAGAGTTTTTCATCCTGTTTGGATGAACTTGGTCCCAACTTTTCTCCGTTTGAGTTTTGGAGAGTTTGAAACTCAAAGTACGGCCCAATGAGAATTCTTTAGGTGGTTTAGACGAGAAATGGTCCAAACCTTGCTCCGTTTCAAGTTTGGGGAGTTTGAAACTCAAAGTTCGGCCCAATGAGAGTTCTTTAGGTGGTTTGGACGAGAAATGGTCCAAACCTTGCTCCGTTTCTGTTTTTGAGAGCTCGGAACCCAAAGTTCGTCCCAATGAGAGTTTTTCATCTTGTTTGGACGAACTTCATCAAACTTTGATCCGTTTGAGTTTTGGAGGGTTTGAAACTCAATGTTCGGCCCAATGAGAGTTCTTTAGGTCGTTTCGACGAGAAATGGTCCAAACCCTTCTCCGTTTCTGTTTTTGAGAGCTCGGAACCAAAAGTTCGTCCTTATGAGAGTTTTTCATCTTGTTTGGACGAACCTTGTCCCAACTTTGCTCCGTTTCAAGTTTGGAGAGTTTGAAACCCCAAGTTCGGCCCAATGAGAGTTCTTTAGGTGGTTGGGACGAGAAATGGTCCAAACCTTGCTCTGTTTCTTTATTTGAGAGCTCCAAACCCAAAGTTCGTCTCAATGAGAGTTTTTCATCATGTTTGGACGAAGTTGGTCGAAACTTTGCTCCGTTTGAGTTTTGGAGAGTTTGAAACTCAAAGTTCGGCCCAATGAGAGTTCTTTCGGTGGTTTGGATGAGAAATGGTCCAAACCTTGATCCGTTTTTGTTTTTTTGAGCTCGGAACCCAAAGTTCGTCCCAATGAGAGTTTTTCATCTTTTTTGGACGAAGTTGGTCCCAACTTTGCTCCGTTTCAGTTTTGGGGAGTTTGAAACTCAAAGATCGGCCCTATGAGAGTTCTTTAGGTGGTTTGGACGAGAAATGGTCAAAACCTTACTCCGTTTCTGTTTTTGAGAGCTCGGAACCCAAAGTTCGTCCCAATGAGAGTTTTTCATCTTGTTAGGACGAACTTCGTCCCAACTTTGCTGCATTTGAGTTTTGGAGGGTTTGAAACTCAATGTTCGGCCCAATGAGAGTTCTTTAGGTCGTTTCGACGAGAAATGGTCCAAACCTTGCTCCGTTTCTGTTTTTGAGAGCTCGGAACCCAAAGTTCGTCTCAATGAGAGTTTTTCATCTTCTTTGGACGAAGTTGGTCCAAACTTTGCTCCGTTTGAGTTTTGGAGAGTTTGAAACTAAAAGATCGGCCCAATGAGAATTCTTTAGGTGGTTTGGACGAGAAATGGTCCAAACCTTGCTCCGTTTCTATTTTTGAGAGCTCGGAACCCAAAGTTCGTCCCAATGAGATTTTTTCATCTTGTTTGGACGAACTTGGTCCCAACTTTGCTCCGATTGAGTTTTGGAGAATTTGAAACTCAAAGATCGGCCCTATGAGAGTTCTTTAGGTGGTTTGGACGAGAAATGGTGCAAACCTTACTCCGTTACTGTTTGTGAGAGCTCGGAACCCAAAGTTCGTCCCAATGAGAGTTTTTCATCTTGTTTGGACGAACTTGGTCCCAACTTTGCTCCGTTTGAGTTTTGGAGAGTTTGAAACTCAAAGTTCAGCCCAATGAGAGTTCTTTAGGTGGTTGGGACGAGAAATGGTCCAAACCTTGCTCTGTTTCTTTTTTTGAGAGCTCGAAACCCAATGTTCGTCCCAATGAGAGTTTTTCATCTTGTTTGGACGAACTTGGTCCCAACTTTGCTCCGTTTTAAGTTTTGGAGAGTTTGAAACTCAAAGATCGGCCCAATGAGAGTTCTTTAGGTTGTTTGGACGAGAAATGGTCCAAACCTTGCTCCGTTTCTGTTTTTTAGAGCTCGGAACCCAAAGTTCGTCCCAATGAGAGTTTTTCATCTTGTTTGGACGAACTTGGTCCCAACTTTGCTCCGTTTGAGTTTTGGATAGGTTGAAACTCAATTTTCGGCCCAATGAGAGTTCTTTACGTCGTTTCGACGAGAAATGGACCAAACCTTATTCCATTTCTGTTTTTTAGAGCTCGGAACCCAAAGTTCGTCCCAATGAGAGTTTTTCATCCTGTTTGGATGAACTTGGTCCCAACTTTTCTCCGTTTGAGTTTTGGAGAGTTTGAAACTCAAAGTTCGGCCCAATGAGAATTCTTTAGGTGGTTTAGACGAGAAATGGTCCAAACCTTGCTCCGTTTCAAGTTTGGGGAGTTTGAAACTCAAAGTTCGGCCCAATGAGAGTTCTTTAGGTGGTTTGGACGAGAAATGGTCCAAACCTTGCTCCGTTTCTTTTTTTGAGAGCTCGGAACCAAAAGTTCGTCCCAATGAGAGTTTTTCATCATGTTCGGACGAACTTGGTCCCAACTTTGCTCCATTTGAGTTTTGGAGAGTTTCAAACTCAATGTTCGGCCCAATGAGAGTTCTTTAGGTCGTTTCGACGAGAAACGGTCCAAACCTTGCTCCGTTTATGTCTTTTAGAGCTCGGAACCCAAAGTTCGTCCCAATGAGAGTTTTTCATCTTGTTTGGACGAACTTGGTCCGAACTTTGCTCCGTTTGAGTTTTGGAGAGTTTGAAACTCAATGTTCGGCCCAATCAGAGTTCTTTAGGTCGTTTCGACGAGAAATGGTCCAAACCTTGCTCCGTTTATGTCTTTTAGAGCTCGAAACCCAAAGTTCGTCCCAATGAGAGTTTTTCATCTTGTTTGGACGAACATGGTCCCAACTTTGCTCCGTTTGAGTTTTGGAGAGTTTGAAACTCAATGTTCGGCCCAATGAGAGTTCTTTAGGTCGTTTCGACGAGAAACGGTCCAAACCTTGCTCCGTTTATGTCTTTTAGAGCTCGGAACCAAAAGTTCGTCCCAATGAGAGTTTTTCATCTTGTTTGGACGAACTTGGTCCCAACTTTGCTCCATTTGAGTTTTGGAGAGTTTGAAACTCAATGTTCGGCCCAATGAGAGTTCTTTAGGTCGTTTCGACGAGAAACGGTCCAAACCTTGCTCCGTTTATGTCTTTTAGAGCTCGGAACCCAAAGTTCGTCCCAATGAGAGTTTTTCATCTTGTTTGGACGAACTTGGTCCGAACTTTGCTCCGTTTGAGTTTTGGAGAGTTTGAAACTCAATGTTCGGCCCAATCAGAGTTCTTTAGGTCGTTTCGACGAGAAATGGTCCAAACCTTGCTCCGTTTATGTCTTTTAGAGCTCGGAACCCAAAGTTGGTCCCAATGAGAGTTTTTCATCTTGTTTGGACGAACTTTGTCCCATCTTTGCTCCGTTTGAGTTTTGGACAGTTTGAAACTCAATGTTCGGCCCAATGAGAGTTCTTTAGGTCGTTTCGACGAGAAACGGTCCAAACCTTGCTCCGTTTATGTCTTTTAGAGCTCGGAACCAAAAGTTCGTCCCAATGAGAGTTTTTCATCTTGTTTGGACGAACTTTGTCCCAACTTTGCTCCGTTTGAGTTTTGGAGAGTTTGAAACTCAATGTTCGGCCCAATGAGAGTTCTTTAGGTCGTTTCGACGAGAAACGGTCCAAACCTTGCTCCGTTTATGTCTTTTAGAGCTCGGAACCAAAAGTTCGTCCCAATGAGAGTTTGTCATCTTGTTTGGACGAACTTGGTCCCAACTTTGCTCCATTTGAGTTTTGGAGAGTTTGAAACTCAATGTTCGGCCCAATGAGAGTTCTTTAGGTCGTTTCGACGAGAAACGGTCCAAACCTTGCTCCGTTTATGTCTTTTAGAGCTCGGAACCCAAAGTTCGTCCCAATGAGAGTTTTTCATCTTGTTTGGACGAACTTGGTCCGAACTTTGCTCCGTTTGAGTTTTGGAGAGTTTGAAACTCAATGTTCGGCCCAATCAGAGTTCTTTAGGTCGTTTCGACGAGAAATGGTCCAAACCTTGCTCCGTTTATGTCTTTTAGAGCTCGAAACCCAAAGTTCGTCCCAATGAGAGTTTTTCATCTTGTTTGGACGAACATGGTCCCAACTTTGCTCCGTTTGAGTTTTGGAGAGTTTGAAACTCAATGTTCGGCCCAATGAGAGTTCTTTAGGTCGTTTCGACGAGAAACGGTCAAAACCTTGCTCCGTTTATGTCTTTTAGAGCTCGGAACCAAAAGTTCGTCCCAATGAGAGTTTTTCATCTTGTTTGGACGAACTTGGTCCCAACTTTGCTCCATTTGAGTTTTGGAGAGTTTGAAACTCAATGTTCGGCCCAATGAGAGTTCTTTAGGTCGTTTCGACGAGAAACGGTCCAAACCTTGCTCCGTTTATGTCTTTTAGAGCTCGGAACCCAAAGTTCGTCCCAATGAGAGTTTTTCATCTTGTTTGGACGAACTTTGTCCCAACTTTGCTCCGTTTGAGTTTTGGAGAGTTTGAAACTCAATGTTCGGCCCAATGAGAGTTCTTTAGGTCGTTTCGACGAGAAACGCTCCAAACCTTGCTCCGTTTATGTCTTTTAGAGCTCGGAACCAAAAGTTCATCCCAATGAGAGTTTTTCATCTTGTTTGGACGAACTTGGTCCCAACTTTGCTCCATTTGAGTTTTGGAGAGTTTGAAACTCAATGTTCGGCCCAATGAGAGTTCTTTAGGTCGTTTCGACGAGAAACGGTCCAAACCTTGCTCCGTTTATGTCTTTTAGAGCTCGGAACCCAAAGTTCGTCCCAATGAGAGTTTTTCATCTTGTTTGGACGAACTTGGTCCCAACTTTGCTCCGTTTGAGTTTTGGAGAGTTTGAAACTCAATGTTCGGCCCAATGAGAGTTCTTTAGGTCGTTTCGACGAGAAATGGTCCAAACCTTGCTCCGTTTATGTCTTTTAGAGCTCGAAACCCAAAGTTCGTCCCAATGAGAGTTTTTCATCTTGTTTGGACGAACATGGTCCCAACTTTGCTCCGTTTGAGTTTTGGAAAGTTTGAAACTCAATGGTCGGCCCAATGAGAGTTCTTTAGGTCGTTTCGATGAGAAACGGTCCAAACCTTGCCCCGTTTATGTCTTTTAGAGCTCGGAACCCAAAGTTCATCCCAATGACAGTTTTTCATCTTGTTTGGACGAACTTGGTCCCAACTTTGCTAAGTTTGAGTTTTGGAGAGTTTGAAACTCAATGTTCGGCCCAATGAGAGTTCTTTAGGTCATTTCGACGAGAAATGGTCCAAACCTTGCTCCGTTTATGTTTTTTAGAGCTCGGAACTCAAAGTTCGTCCTAATGAGAGTTTTCCATCTTGTTTGGACGAACTTGGTCCCAACTTTGCTCCGTTTGAGTTTTGGAAAGTTTGAAACTCAATGGTCGGCCCAATGAGAGGTCTTTAGGTCGTTTCGATGAGAAACGGTCCAAACCTTGCCCCGTTTATGTCTTTTAGAGCTCGGAACCCAAAGTTCATCCCAATGACAGTTTTTCATCTTGTTTGGACGAACTTGGTCCCAACTTTGCTCCGTTTGAGTTTTGGAAAGTTTGAAATCAATGGTCGGCCCAATGAGAGTTCTTTAGGTCGTTTCGACGAGAAACGGTCCAAACCTTGCTCCGTTTATGTCTTTTAGAGCTCGGAACCCAAAGTTCGTCCCAATGAGAGTTTATCATCTTGTTTGGACGAACTTGGTCCCAACTTTGCTCCGTTTGAGTTTTGGAGAGTTTGAAACTCAATGTTCGGCCCAATGAGAGTTCTTTAGGTCGTTTCGACGAGAAACGGTCCAAACCTTGCTCCGTTTATGTCTTTTAGAGCTCGGAACCCAAAGTTCGTCCCAATGAGAGTTTTTCATCTTGTTTGGACGAACTTGGTCCCAACTTTGCTCCGTTTGAGTTTTGGAGAGTTTGAAACTCAATGTTCGGCCCAATGAGAGTTCTTTAGGTCGTTTCGACGAGAAATGGTCCAAACCTTGCTCCGTTTATGTCTTTTAGAGCTCGAAACCCAAAGTTCGTCCCAATGAGAGTTTTTCATCTTGTTTGGACGAACATGGTCCCAACTTTGCTCCGTTTGAGTTTTGGAAAGTTTGAAACTCAATGGTCGGCCCAATGAGAATTCTTTAGGTCGTTTCGATGAGAAACGGTCCAAACCTTGCCCCGTTTATGTCTTTTAGAGCTCGGAACCCAAAGTTCATCCCAATGACAGTTTTTCATCTTGTTTGGACGAACTTGGTCCCAACTTTGCTAAGTTTGAGTTTTGGAGAGTTTGAAACTCAATGTTCGGCCCAATGAGAGTTCTTTAGGTCATTTCGACGAGAAATGGTCCAAACCTTGCTCCGTTTATGTTTTTTAGAGCTCGGAACTCAAAGTTCGTCCTAATGAGAGTTTTCCATCTTGTTTGGACGAACTTGGTCCCAACTTTGCTCCGTTTGAGTTTTGGAAAGTTTGAAACTCAATGGTCGGCCCAATGAGAGGTCTTTAGGTCGTTTCGATGAGAAACGGTCCAAACCTTGCCCCGTTTATGTCTTTTAGAGCTCGGAACCCAAAGTTCATCCCAATGACAGTTTTTCATCTTGTTTGGACGAACTTGGTCCCAACTTTGCTCCGTTTGAGTTTTGGAAAGTTTGAAATCAATGGTCGGCCCAATGAGAGTTCTTTAGGTCGTTTCGACGAGAAACGGTCCAAACCTTGCTCCGTTTATGTCTTTTAGAGCTCGGAACCCAAAGTTCGTCCCAATGAGAGTTTATCATCTTGTTTGGACGAACTTGGTCCCAACTTTGCTCCGTTTGAGTTTTGGAGAGTTTGAAACTCAATGTTCGGCCCAATGAGAGTTCTTTAGGTCGTTTCGACGAGAAACGGTCCAAACCTTGCTCCGTTTATGTCTTTTAGAGCTCGGAACCCAAAGTTCGTCCCAATGAGAGTTTATCATCTTGTTTGGACGAACTTGGTCCCAACTTTGCTCCGTTTGAGTTTTGGAGAGTTTGAAACTCAATGTTCGGCCCGATGAGAGTTCTTTTGGTCGTTTCGACGAGAAACGGTCCAAACCTTGCTCTGTTTATGTCTTTTAGAGCTCGGAACCCAAAGTTGGTCCCAATGAGAGTTTTTCATCTTGTTTGGACGAACTTTGTCCCAACTTTGCTTCGTTTGAGTTTTGGACAGTTTGAAACTCAATGTTCGGCCCAATGAGAGTTCTTTAGGTCGTTTCGACGAGAAACGGTCCAAACCTTGCTCTGTTTACGTCTTTTAGAGCTCGGAACCCAAAGTTCGTCCCAATGAGAGTTTTTCATCTTGTTTGGACGAACTTTGTCCCAACTTTGCTCCGTTTGAGTTTTCGAGAGTTTGAAACTCAATGTTCGGCCCAATGAGAGTTCTTTAGGTCGTTTCGACGAGAAATTGTCCAAACCTTGCTCCGTTTATGTCTTTTAGAGCTCGAAACCCAAAGTTCGTCCCAATGAGAGTTTTTCATCTTGTTTGGACGAACTTTGTCCCAACTTTGCTCCGTTTGAGTTTTGGACAGTTTGAAACTCAATGTTCGGCCCAATGAGAGCTCTTTAGGTCGTTTCGACGAGAAACGGTCCAAACCTTGCTCCGTTTATGTCTTTTAGAGCTCGGAACCAAAAGTTCGTCCCAATGAGAGTTTTTCATCTTGTTTGGACGAACTTGGTCCCAACTTTGCTCCGTTTGAGTTTTCGAGAGTTTGAAACTCAATGTTCGGCCCAATGAGAGTTCTTTAGGTCGTTTCGACGAGAAACGGTCCAAACCTTGCTCCGTTTATGTCTTTTAGAGCTCGGAACCCAAAGTTCGTCCCAATGAGAGTTTTTCATCTTGTTTGGACGAACTTGGTCCCAACTTTGCTCCGTTTGAGTTTTGGAGAGTTTGAAACTCAATGTTCGGCCCCATGAGAATTCTTTAGGTCGTTTCGACGAGAAATGGTCCAAACCTTGCTCCGTTTATGTCTTTTAGAGCTCGAAACCCAAAGTTCGTCCCAATGAGAGTTTTTCATCTTGTTTGGACGAACATGGTCCCAACTTTTCTCCGTTTGAGTTTTGGAAAGTTTGAAACTCAATGGTCGGCCCAATGAGAGTTCTTTAGGTCGTTTCGATGAGAAACGGTCCAAACCTTGCCCATTTATGTCTTTTAGAGCTCGGAACCCATAGTTCGTCCCAATGAGAGTTTTTCATCTTGTTTGGACGAACTTGGTCCCAACTGTGCTCCGTTTGAGTTTTGGAGAGTTTGAAACTCAATGTTCGGCCCAATGAGAATTCTTTAGGTCGTTTCGACGAGAAATGGTCCAAACCTTGCTCCGTTTATGTCTTTTCGAGCTCGAAACCCAAAGTTCGTCCCAATGAGAGTTTTTCATCTTGTTTGGACGAACATGGTCCCAACTTTGCTCCGTTTGAGTTTTGGAAAGTTTGAAACTCAATGGTCGGCCCAATGAGAGGTCTTTAGGTCGTTTCGATGAGAAACGGTCCAAACCTTGCCCCGTTTATGTCTTTTAGAGCTCGGAACCCAAAGTTCGTCCCAATGAGAGTTTTTCATCTTGTTTGGACGAACTTGGTCCAAACTTTGCTCCGTTTGAGTTTCGGAAAGTATGAAACTCAATGGTCGGCCCAATGAGAGTTCTTTAGGTCGTTTCGACGAGAAACGGTCCAAACCTTGCTCCGTTTATGTCTTTTAGAGCTCGGAACCCAAAGTTCGTCCCAATGAGAGTTTTTCATCTTGTTTGGACGAACTTGGTCCCAACTTTTCTCCGTTTGAGTTTTGGAGAGTTTGAAACTCAATGTTCGGCCCAATGAGAGTTCTTTAGGTGGTTTGGACGAGAAATGGTCCAAACCTTGCTTCGTTTCTGTTTTTGAGAGCTCGGAACCCAAAGTTGGTCCCAGTAAGAGTTTATCATCTTGTTTGGACGAACTTGGTCCCAACTTTGCTCCGTTTGAGTTTTGGAGAGTTTGAAACTCAATGTTCGGCCCAATGAGAGTTCTTTAGGTCGTTTCGACGAGAAACGGTCCAAACCTTGCTCCGTTTATGTCTTTTAGAGCTCGGAACCCAAAGTTCGTCCCAATGAGAGTTTTTCATCTTGTTTGGACGAACTTTGTCCCAACTTTGCTCCGTTTGAGTTTTGGAGAGTTTGAAACTCAATGTTCGGCCCAATGAGAGTTCTTTAGGTCGTTTCGACGAGAAACGCTCCAAACCTTGCTCCGTTTATGTCTTTTAGAGCTCGGAACCAAAAGTTCGTCCCAATGAGAGTTTTTCATCTTGTTTGGACGAACTTGGTCCCAACTTTGCTCCATTTGAGTTTTGGAGAGTTTGAAACTCAATGTTCGGCCCAATGAGAGTTCTTTAGGTCGTTTCGACGAGAAACGGTCCAAACCTTGCTCCGTTTATGTCTTTTAGAGCTCGGAACCCAAAGTTCGTCCCAATGAGAGTTTTTCATCTTGTTTGGACGAACTTGGTCCCAACTTTGCTCCGTTTGAGTTTTGGAGAGTTTGAAACTCAATGTTCGGCCCAATGAGAGTTCTTTAGGTCGTTTCGACGAGAAATGGTCCAAACCTTGCTCCGTTTATGTCTTTTAGAGCTCGAAACCCAAAGTTCGTCCCAATGAGAGTTTTTCATCTTGTTTGGACGAACATGGTCCCAACTTTGCTCCGTTTGAGTTTTGGAAAGTTTGAAACTCAATGGTCGGCCCAATGAGAGTTCTTTAGGTCGTTTCGATGAGAAACGGTCCAAACCTTGCCCCGTTTATGTCTTTTAGAGCTCGGAACCCAAAGTTCATCCCAATGACAGTTTTTCATCTTTTTTGGACGAACTTGGTCCCAACTTTGCTAAGTTTGAGTTTTGGAGAGTTTGAAACTCAATGTTCGGCCCAATGAGAGTTCTTTAGGTCATTTCGACGAGAAATGGTCCAAACCTTGCTCCGTTTATGTTTTTTAGAGCTCGGAACTCAAAGTTCGTCCTAATGAGAGTTTTCCATCTTGTTTGGACGAACTTGGTCCCAACTTTGCTCCGTTTGAGTTTTGGAAAGTTTGAAACTCAATGGTCGGCCCAATGAGAGGTCTTTAGGTCGTTTCGATGAGAAACGGTCCAAACCTTGCCCCGTTTATGTCTTTTAGAGCTCGGAACCCAAAGTTCATCCCAATGACAGTTTTTCATCTTGTTTGGACGAACTTGGTCCCAACTTTGCTCCGTTTGAGTTTTGGAAAGTTTGAAATCAATGGTCGGCCCAATGAGAGTTCTTTAGGTCGTTTCGACGAGAAACGGTCCAAACCTTGCTCCGTTTATGTCTTTTAGAGCTCGGAACCCAAAGTTCGTCCCAATGAGAGTTTATCATCTTGTTTGGACGAACTTGGTCCCAACTTTGCTCCGTTTGAGTTTTGGAGAGTTTGAAACTCAATGTTCGGCCCAATGAGAGTTCTTTAGGTCGTTTCGACGAGAAACGGTCCAAACCTTGCTCCGTTTATGTCTTTTAGAGCTCGGAACCCAAAGTTCGTCCCAATGAGAGTTTATCATCTTGTTTGGACGAACTTGGTCCCAACTTTGCTCCGTTTGAGTTTTGGAGAGTTTGAAACTCAATGTTCGGCCCGATGAGAGTTCTTTTGGTCGTTTCGACGAGAAACGGTCCAAACCTTGCTCTGTTTATGTCTTTTAGAGCTCGGAACCCAAAGTTGGTCCCAATGAGAGTTTTTCATCTTGTTTGGACGAACTTTGTCCCAACTTTGCTTCGTTTGAGTTTTGGACAGTTTGAAACTCAATGTTCGGCCCAATGAGAGTTCTTTAGGTCGTTTCGACGAGAAACGGTCCAAACCTTGCTCTGTTTACGTCTTTTAGAGCTCGGAACCCAAAGTTCGTCCCAATGAGAGTTTTTCATCTTGTTTGGACGAACTTTGTCCCAACTTTGCTCCGTTTGAGTTTTCGAGAGTTTGAAACTCAATGTTCGGCCCAATGAGAGTTCTTTAGGTCGTTTCGACGAGAAATTGTCCAAACCTTGCTCCGTTTATGTCTTTTAGAGCTCGAAACCCAAAGTTCGTCCCAATGAGAGTTTTTCATCTTGTTTGGACGAACTTTGTCCCAACTTTGCTCCGTTTGAGTTTTGGACAGTTTGAAACTCAATGTTCGGCCCAATGAGAGCTCTTTAGGTCGTTTCGACGAGAAACGGTCCAAACCTTGCTCCGTTTATGTCTTTTAGAGCTCGGAACCAAAAGTTCGTCCCAATGAGAGTTTTTCATCTTGTTTGGACGAACTTGGTCCCAACTTTGCTCCGTTTGAGTTTTCGAGAGTTTGAAACTCAATGTTCGGCCCAATGAGAGTTCTTTAGGACGTTTCGACGAGAAACGGTCCAAACCTTGCTCCGTTTATGTCTTTTAGAGCTCGGAACCCAAATTTCGTCCCAATGAGAGTTTTTCATCTTGTTTGGACGAACTTGGTCCCAACTTTGCTCCGTTTGAGTTTTGGAGAGTTTGAAACTCAATGTTCGGCCCCATGAGAATTCTTTAGGTCGTTTCGACGAGAAATGGTCCAAACCTTGCTCCGTTTATGTCTTTTAGAGCTCGAAACCCAAAGTTCGTCCCAATGAGAGTTTTTCATCTTGTTTGGACGAACATGGTCCCAACTTTTCTCCGTTTGAGTTTTGGAAAGTTTGAAACTCAATGGTCGGCCCAATGAGAGTTCTTTAGGTCGTTTCGATGAGAAACGGTCCAAACCTTGCCCATTTATGTCTTTTAGAGCTCGGAACCCATAGTTCGTCCCAATGAGAGTTTTTCATCTTGTTTGGACGAACTTGGTCCCAACTGTGCTCCGTTTGAGTTTTGGAGAGTTTGAAACTCAATGTTCGGCCCAATGAGAATTCTTTAGGTCGTTTCGACGAGAAATGGTCCAAACCTTGCTCCGTTTATGTCTTTTCGAGCTCGAAACCCAAAGTTCGTCCCAATGAGAGTTTTTCATCTTGTTTGGACGAACATGGTCCCAACTTTGCTCCGTTTGAGTTTTGGAAAGTTTGAAACTCAATGGTCGGCCCAATGAGAGGTCTTTAGGTCGTTTCGATGAGAAACGGTCCAAACCTTGCCCCGTTTATGTCTTTTAGAGCTCGGAACCCAAAGTTCGTCCCAATGAGAGTTTTTCATCTTGTTTGGACGAACTTGGTCCAAACTTTGCTTCGTTTGAGTTTCGGAAAGTATGAAACTCAATGGTCGGCCCAATGAGAGTTCTTTAGGTCGTTTCGACGAGAAACGGTCCAAACCTTGCTCCGTTTATGTGTTTTAGAGCTCGGAACCCAAAGTTCGTCCCAATGAGAGTTTTTCATCTTGTTTGGACGAACTTGGTCCCAACTTTTCTCCGTTTGAGTTTTGGAGAGTTTGAAACTCAATGTTCGGCCCAATGAGAGTTCTTTAGGTGGTTTGGACGAGAAATGGTCCAAACCGTGCTTCGTTTCTGTTTTTGAGAGCTCGGAACCCAAAGTTGGTCCCAGTAAGAGTTTATCATCTTGTTTGGACGAACTTGGTCCCAACTTTGCTCCGTTTGAGTTTTGGAGAGTTTGAAACTCAATGTTCGGCCCAATGAGAGTTCTTTAGGTCGTTTCGACGAGAAACGGTCCAAACCTTGCTCCGTTTATGTCTTTTAGAGCTCGGAACCCAAAGTTCGTCCCAATGAGAGTTTATCATCTTGTTTGGACGAACTTGGTCCCAACTTTGCTCCGTTTGAGTTTTGGAGAGTTTGAAACTCAATGTTCGGCCCGATGAGAGTTCTTTTGGTCGTTTCGACGAGAAACGGTCCAAACCTTGCTCCGTTTATGTCTTTTAGAGCTCGGAACCCAAAGTTGGTCCCAATGAGAGTTTTTCATCTTGTTTGGACGAACTTTGTCCCAACTTTGCTTCGTTTGAGTTTTGGACAGTTTGAAACTCAATGTTCGGCCCAATGAGAGTTCTTTAGGTCGTTTCGACGAGAAACGGTCCAAACCTTGCTCTGTTTACGTCTTTTAGAGCTCGGAACCCAAAGTTCGTCCCAATGAGAGTTTTTCATCTTGTTTGGACGAACTTTGTCCCAACTTTGCTCCGTTTGAGTTTTCGAGAGTTTGAAACTCAATGTTCGGCCCAATGAGAGTTCTTTAGGTCGTTTCGACGAGAAATTGTCCAAACCTTGCTCCGTTTATGTCTTTTAGAGCTCGAAACCCAAAGTTCGTCCCAATGAGAGTTTTTCATCTTGTTTGGACGAACTTTGTCCCAACTTTGCTCCGTTTGAGTTTTGGACAGTTTGAAACTCAATGTTCGGCCCAATGAGAGCTCTTTAGGTCGTTTCGACGAGAAACGGTCCAAACCTTGCTCCGTTTATGTCTTTTAGAGCTCGGAACCAAAAGTTCGTCCCAATGAGAGTTTTTCATCTTGTTTGGACGAACTTGGTCCCAACTTTGCTCCGTTTGAGTTTTCGAGAGTTTGAAACTCAATGTTCGGCCCAATGAGAGTTCTTTAGGTCGTTTCGACTAGAAACGGTCCAAACCTTGCTCCGTTTATGTCTTTTAGAGCTCGGAACCCAAAGTTCGTCCCAATGAGAGTTTTTCATCTTGTTTGGACGAACTTGGTCCCAACTTTGCTCCGTTTGAGTTTTGGAGAGTTTGAAACTCAATGTTCGGCCCCATGAGAATTCTTTAGGTCGTTTCGACGAGAAATGGTCCAAACCTTGCTCCGTTTATGTCTTTTAGAGCTCGAAACCCAAAGTTCGTCCCAATGAGAGTTTTTCATCTTGTTTGGACGAACATGGTCCCAACTTTTCTCCGTTTGAGTTTTGGAAAGTATGAAACTCAATGGTCGGCCCAATGAGAGTTCTTTAGGTCGTTTCGACGAGAAACGGTCCAAACCTTGCTCCGTTTATGTGTTTTAGAGCTCGGAACCCAAAGTTCGTCCCAATGAGAGTTTTTCATCTTGTTTGGACGAACTTGGTCCCAACTTTTCTCCGTTTGAGTTTTGGAGAGTTTGAAACTCAATGTTCGGCCCAATGAGAGTTCTTTAGGTGGTTTGGACGAGAAATGGTCCAAACCGTGCTTCGTTTCTGTTTTTGAGAGCTCGGAACCCAAAGTTGGTCCCAGTAAGAGTTTATCATCTTGTTTGGACGAACTTGGTCCCAACTTTGCTCCGTTTGAGTTTTGGAGAGTTTGAAACTCAATGTTCGGCCCAATGAGAGTTCTTTAGGTCGTTTCGACGAGAAACGGTCCAAACCTTGCTCCGTTTATGTCTTTTAGAGCTCGGAACCCAAAGTTCGTCCCAATGAGAGTTTATCATCTTGTTTGGACGAACTTGGTCCCAACTTTGCTCCGTTTGAGTTTTGGAGAGTTTGAAACTCAATGTTCGGCCCGATGAGAGTTCTTTTGGTCGTTTCGACGAGAAACGGTCCAAACCTTGCTCCGTTTATGTCTTTTAGAGCTCGGAACCCAAAGTTGGTCCCAATGAGAGTTTTTCATCTTGTTTGGACGAACTTTGTCCCAACTTTGCTTCGTTTGAGTTTTGGACAGTTTGAAACTCAATGTTCGGCCCAATGAGAGTTCTTTAGGTCGTTTCGACGAGAAACGGTCCAAACCTTGCTCTGTTTACGTCTTTTAGAGCTCGGAACCCAAAGTTCGTCCCAATGAGAGTTTTTCATCTTGTTTGGACGAACTTTGTCCCAACTTTGCTCCGTTTGAGTTTTCGAGAGTTTGAAACTCAATGTTCGGCCCAATGAGAGTTCTTTAGGTCGTTTCGACGAGAAATTGTCCAAACCTTGCTCCGTTTATGTCTTTTAGAGCTCGAAACCCAAAGTTCGTCCCAATGAGAGTTTTTCATCTTGTTTGGACGAACTTTGTCCCAACTTTGCTCCGTTTGAGTTTTGGACAGTTTGAAACTCAATGTTCGGCCCAATGAGAGCTCTTTAGGTCGTTTCGACGAGAAACGGTCCAAACCTTGCTCCGTTTATGTCTTTTAGAGCTCGGAACCAAAAGTTCGTCCCAATGAGAGTTTTTCATCTTGTTTGGACGAACTTGGTCCCAACTTTGCTCCGTTTGAGTTTTCGAGAGTTTGAAACTCAATGTTCGGCCCAATGAGAGTTCTTTAGGTCGTTTCGACTAGAAACGGTCCAAACCTTGCTCCGTTTATGTCTTTTAGAGCTCGGAACCCAAAGTTCGTCCCAATGAGAGTTTTTCATCTTGTTTGGACGAACTTGGTCCCAACTTTGCTCCGTTTGAGTTTTGGAGAGTTTGAAACTCAATGTTCGGCCCCATGAGAATTCTTTAGGTCGTTTCGACGAGAAATGGTCCAAACCTTGCTCCGTTTATGTCTTTTAGAGCTCGAAACCCAAAGTTCGTCCCAATGAGAGTTTTTCATCTTGTTTGGACGAACATGGTCCCAACTTTTCTCCGTTTGAGTTTTGGAAAGTTTGAAACTCAATGGTCGGCCCAATGAGAGTTCTTTAGGTCGTTTCGATGAGAAACGGTCCAAACCTTGCCCATTTATGTCTTTTAGAGCTCGGAACCCATAGTTCGTCCCAATGAGAGTTTTTCATCTTGTTTGGACGAACTTGGTCCCAACTGTGCTCCGTTTGAGTTTTGGAGAGTTTGAAACTCAATGTTCGGCCCAATGAGAATTCTTTAGGTCGTTTCGACGAGAAATGGTCCAAACCTTGCTCCGTTTATGTCTTTTCGAGCTCGAAACCCAAAGTTCGTCCCAATGAGAGTTTTTCATCTTGTTTGGACGAACATGGTCCCAACTTTGCTCCGTTTGAGTTTTGGAAAGTTTGAAACTCAATGGTCGGCCCAATGAGAGGTCTTTAGGTCGTTTCGATGAGAAACGGTCCAAACCTTGCCCCGTTTATGTCTTTTAGAGCTCGGAACCCAAAGTTCGTCCCAATGAGAGTTTTTCATCTTGTTTGGACGAACTTGGTCCAAACTTTGCTCCGTTTGAGTTTCGGAAAGTATGAAACTCAATGGTCGGCCCAATGAGAGTTCTTTAGGTCGTTTCGACGAGAAACGGTCCAAACCTTGCTCCGTTTATGTCTTTTAGAGCTCGGAACCCAAAGTTCGTCCCAATGAGAGTTTTTCATCTTGTTTGGACGAACTTGGTCCCAACTTTGCTCCGTTTGAGTTTTGGAGAGTTTGAAACTCAATGTTCCGCCCAATGATAGTTCTTTACGTCGTTTCGACGAGAAATGGTCCAAACCTTGCTCCGTTTATGTTTTTTAGAGCTCGGAACTCAAAGTTCGTCCTAATGAGAGTTTTCCATCATGTTTTGACGAACTTGGTCCCAACTTTGCTCCGTTTGAGTTTTGGAAAGTTTGAAACTCAATGGTCGGCCCAATGAGAGTTCTTTAGGTCGTTTCGACGAGAAATGGTCCAAACCTTGCTCCGTTTCTGTTTTTTAGATCTCGGAATCCAAAGTTCGTCCCAATAAGAGTTTTCATCTTGTTTGGACGAACTTGGTCCAAACTTTTCTCCGTTTGAGTTTTGGAAAGTATGAAACTCAATGGTCGGCCCAATGAGAGTTCTTTAGGTCGTTTCGACGAGAAACGGTCCAAACCTTGCTCCGTTTATGTCTTTTAGAGCTCGGAACCCAAAGTTCGTCCCAATGAGAGTTTTTCATCTTGTTTGGACGAACTTGGTCCCAACTTTGCTCCGTTTGAGTTTTGGAGAGTTTGAAACTCAATGTTCGGCCCAATGAGAGTTCTTTAGGTCGTTTCGACGAGAAACGGTCCAAACCTATCTCCGTTTATGTCTTTTAGAGCTCGGAACCCAAAGTTCGTCCCAATGAGAGTTTTTCATCTTGTTTGGACGAACTTGGTCCCAACTTTGCTCCGTTTGAGTTTTGGAGAGTTTGAAACTCAATGTTCGGCCCAATGAGAGTTCTTTAGGTCGTTTCGACGAGAAATGGTCCAAACCTTCCTCCGTTTATGTTTTTTAGAGCTCGGAACCAAAAGTTCGTCCCAATGAGAGTATTTCATCTTGTTTGGACGAACTTGGTCCCAACATTGCTCCGTTTGAGTTTTGGAGAGTTTCAAACTCAATGTTTGGCCCAATGAGAGTTCTTTAGGTCGTTTCGACGTGAAATGGTCCAAACCTTGCTCCGTTTCTGTTTTTTAGAGCTCGGAATCCAAAGTTCATCCCAATGAGAGTTTGTCATCTTGTTTGGACGAACTTGGTCCCAACTTTGCTCCATTTGAGTTTTGGAAAATTTGAAACTCAATGGTCGGCCCAATGAGAGTTCTTTAGGTCGTTTCGACGAGAAACGGTCCAAACCTTGCTCCGTTTATGTCTTTTAGAGCTCGGAACCCAAAGTTCGTCCCAATGAGAGTTTTTCATCTTGTTTGGACGAACTTGGTCCCAACTTTGCTCCGTTTGAGTTTTGGAGAGTTTGAAACTCAATGTTCGGCCCAATGAGAGTTCTTTAGGTCGTTTCGACGAGAAACGGTCCAAACCTATCTCCGTTTATGTCTTTTAGAGCTCGGAACCCAAAGTTCGTCCCAATGAGAGTTTTTCATCTTGTTTGGACGAACTTGGTCCCAACTTTGCTCCGTTTGAGTTTTGGAGAGTTTGAAACTCAATGTTCGGCCCAATGAGAGTTCTTTAGGTCGTTTCGATGAGAAATGGTCCAAACCTTCCTCCGTTTATGTTTTTTAGAGCTCGGAACCAAAAGTTCGTCCCAATGAGAGTATTTCATCTTGTTTGGACGAACTTGGTCCCAACATTGCTCCGTTTGAGTTTTGGAGAGTTTCAAACTCAATGTTTGGCCCAATGAGAGTTCTTTAGGTCGTTTCGACGTGAAATGGTCCAAACCTTGCTCCGTTTCTGTTTTTTAGAGCTCGGAATCCAAAGTTCGTCCCAATGAGAGTTTGTCATCTTGTTTGGACGAACTTGGTCCCAACTTTGCTCCGTTTGAGTTTTGGAAAATTTGAAACTCAATGGTCGGCCCAATGAGAGTTCTTTAGGTCGTTTCGACGAGAAACGGTCCAAACCTTGCTCCGTTTATGTCTTTTAGAGCTCGGAACCCAAAGTTCGTCCCAATGAGAGTTTTTCATCTTGTTTGGACGAACTTGGTCCCAACTTTGCTCCGTTTGAGTTTTGGAGAGTTTGAAACTCAATGTTCGGCCCAATGAGAGTTCTTTAGGTCGTTTCGACGAGAAACGGTCCAAACCTTGCTCCGTTTATGACTTTTAGAGCTCGGAACCCAAAGTTCGTCCCAATGAGAGTTTTTCATCTTGTTTGGACGAACTTGGTTCCAACTTTGCTCCGTTTGAGTTTTGGAGAGTTTGAAACTCAATGTTCGGCCCAATGATAGTTCTTTACGTCGTTTCGACGAGAAATGGTCCAAACCTTGCTCCGTTTATGTTTTTTAGAGCTCGGAACTCAAAGTTCGTCCTAATGAGAATTTTCCATCATGTTTTGACGAACTTGGTCCCAACTTTGCTCCGTTTGAGTTTTGGAAAGTTTGAAACTCAATGGTCGGCCCAATGAGAGTTCTTTAGGTCGTTTCGACGAGACATGGTCCAAACCTTGCTCCGTTTCTGTTTTTTAGATCTCGGAATCCAAAGTTCGTCCCAATAAGAGTTTTTCATCTTGTTTGGACGAACTTGGTCCAAACTTTTCTCCGTTTGAGTTTTGGAAAGTATGAAACTCAATGGTCGGCCCAATGAGAGTTCTTTAGGTCGTTTCGACGAGAAACGGTCCAAACCTTGCTCCGTTTATGTCTTTTAGAGCTCGGAACCCAAAGTTCGTCCCAATGAGAGTTTTTCATCTTGTTTGGACGAACTTGGTCCCAACTTTGCTCCGTTTGAGTTTTGGAGAGTTTGAAACTCAATGTTCGGCCCAATGAGAGTTCTTTAGGTCGTTTCGACGAGAAACGGTCCAAACTTATCTCCGTTTATGTCTTTTAGAGCTCGGAACCCAAAGTTCGTCCCAATGAGAGTTTTTCATCTTGTTTGGACGAACTTGGTCCAAACTTTGCTCCGTTTGAGTTTTGGAGAGTTTGAAACTCAATGTTCGGCCCAATGAGAGTTCTTTAGGTCGTTTCGACGAGAAATGGTCCAAACCTTCCTCCGTTTATGTTTTTTAGAGCTCGGAACCAAAAGTTCGTCCCAATGAGAGTATTTCATCTTGTTTGGACGAACTTGGTCCCAACATTGCTCCGTTTGAGTTTTGGAGAGTTTCAAACTCAATGTTTGGCCCAATGAGAGTTCTTTAGGTCGTTTCGATGAGAAACGGTCCAAACCTTGCCCTGTTTATGTCTTTTAGAGCTCGGAACCCAAAGTTCATCCCAATGAGAGTTTTTCATCTTGTTTGGACGAACTTGGTCCCAACTTTGCTCCGTTTGAGTTTTGGAGAGTTTGAAACTCAATGTTCGGCCCAATGAGAGTTCTTTAGGTGGTTTGGACGAGAAATGGTCCAAACCTTGCTCCGTTTCTGTTTTTGAGAGCTCGGAACCCAAAGTTGGTCCCAATAAGAGTTTTTCATCTTGTTTTGACGAACTTGGTCCCAACTTTGTTCCGTTTGAGTTTTGGAGAGTTTGAAACTCAATGTTCGGCCCAATGAGAGTTCTTTAGGTCGTTTCGACGAGAAATGGTCAAAACCTTGCTCTGTTTATCTCTTTTAGAGCTCGGAACCCAAAGTTCGTCCCAATGAGAGTTTTTCATCTTATTTGGACGAACTTGGTCCCAACTTTGCTCCGTTTGAGTTTTGGAGAGTTTGAAACTCAATGTTCGGCCCAATGAGAGTTCTTTAGGTCGTTTCGACAAGAAATGGTCCAAACCTTGCTCCGTTTATGTCTTTTAGAGCTCGGAACCCAAAGTTCGTCCCAATGAGAGTTTTCCATCATGTTTTGACGAACTTGGTCCCAACTTTGCTCCGTTTGAGTTTTGGAAAGTTTGAAACTCAATGGTCGGCCCAATGAGAGTTCTTTAGGTCGTTTCGATGAGAAACGGTCCAAACCTTGCCCTGTTTATGTCTTTTAGAGCTCGGAACCCAAAGTTCATCCCAATGAGAGTTTTTCATCTTGTTTGGACGAACTTGGTCCCAACTTTGCTCCGTTTGAGTTTTGGAGAGTTTGAAACTCAATGTTCGGCCCAATGAGAGTTCTTTAGGTGGTTTGGACGAGAAATGGTCCAAACCTTGCTCCGTTTCTGTTTTTGAGAGCTCAGAACCCAAAGTTGGTCCCAATAAGAGTTTTTCATCTTGTTTTGACGAACTTGGTCCCAACTTTGCTCCGTTTGAGTTTTGGAGAGTTTGAAACTCAATGTTCGGCCCAATGAGGGTTCTTTAGGTCGTTTCGACGAGAAACGGTCCAAACCTTTCTCCGTTTATGTCTTTTAGAGCTCGGAACCCAAAGTTCGTCCCAATGAGAGTTTTTCATCTTGTTTGGACGAACTTGGTTCCAACTTTGCTCCGTTTGAGTTTTGGAGAGTTTGAAACTCAATGTTCGGCCCAATGATAGTTCTTTACGTCGTTTCGACGAGAAATGGTCCAAACCTTGCTCCGTTTATGTTTTTTAGAGCTCGGAACTCAAAGTTCGTCCTAATGAGAGTTTTCCATCATGTTTTGACGAACTTTGTCCCAACTTTGCTCCGTTTGAGTTTTGGAAAGTTTGAAACTCAATGGTCGGCCCAATGAGAGTTCTTTACGTCGTTTCGATGAGAAACGGTCCAAACCTTGCCCTGTTTATGTCTTTTAGAGCTCGGAACCCAAAGTTCATCCCAATGAGAGTTTTTCATCTTGTTTGGACGAACTTGGTCCAAACTTTGCTCCGTTTGAGTTTTGGAGAGTTTGAAACTCAATGTTCGGCCCAATGAGAGTTCTTTAGGTCGTTTCGACGAGAAATGGTCCAAACCTTTCTCCGTTTATGTCTTTTAGAGCTCGAGACCCAACGTTCGTCCAAATGAGAGTTTTTCATCTTGTTTGGACGAACTTGGTCCCAACTTTGCTCCGTTTGAGTTTTGGAAAGTTTGAAACTCAATGGTCGGCCCAATGAGAGTTCTTTAGGTCGTTTCGATGAGAAACGGTCCAAACCTTGCCCTGTTTATGTCTTTTAGAGCTCGGAACCCAAAGTTCATCCCAATGAGAGTTTTTCATCTTGTTTGGACGAACTTGGTCCCAACTTTGCTCCGTTTGAGTTTTGGAGAGTTTGAAACTCAATGTTCGGCCCAATGAGAGTTCTTTAGGTGGTTTGGACGAGAAATGGTCCAAACCTTGCTCCGTTTCTGTTTTTGAGAGCTCGGAACCCAAAGTTGGTCCCAATAAGAGTTTTTCATCTTGTTTTGACGAACTTGGTCCCAACTTTGCTCCGTATGAGTTTTGGAGAGTTTGAAACTCAATGTTCGGCCCAATGAGAGTTCTTTAGGTCGTTTCGACGAGAAATGGTCAAAACCTTGCTCTGTTTATCTCTTTTAGAGCTCGGAACCCAAAGTTCATCCCAATGAGAGTTTTTCATCTTGTTTGGACGAACTTGGTCCCAACTTTGCTCCGTTTGAGTTTTGGAGAGTTTGAAACTCAATGTTCGGCCCAATGAGAGTTCTTTAGGTCGTTTCGACAAGAAATGGTCCAAACCTTGCTCCGTTTATGTCTTTTAGAGCTCGGAACCCAAAGTTCGTCCCAATGAGAGTTTTTCATCTTGTTTGAACGAACATGGTCCGAACTTTGCTCCGTTTGAGTTTTGGAGAGTTTTGAAACTCAATGTTCGGCCCAATGAGAGTTCGTTAGGTCGTTTCGACGAGAAACGGTCCAAACCTTGCTCCGTTTATGTCTTTTAGAGCTCGGAACCCAAAGTTCGTCCCAATGAGAGTTTTTCATCTTGTTTGGACGAACTTGGTCCCAACTTTGCTCCGTTTGCGTTTTGGAGAGTTTCAAACTCAATGTTCGGCCCAATGAGAGTGCTTTAGGTCGTTTCGACGAGAAATGGTCCAAACCTTGCTCCGTTTCTGTTTTTTAGAGCTCGAAATCCAAAGTTCCTCCCAATGAGAGTTTTTCATCTTGTTTGGATGAACTTGGTCCCAACTTTGCTCCGTTTGAGTTTTGGAGAGTTTGAAACTCAATGTTCGGCGCAATAAGAGTTCTTTAGGTCGTTTCGACGAGAAATGGTCCAAACCTTGCACCGTTTCTGTTTTTTAGAGCTCGGAACCCAAAGTTCGTCCCAATGAGAGTTTTTCATCTTGTTTGGACGTACTTGGTCCCAACTTTGCTCCGTTTTAGTTTTGGAGAGTTTGAAACTCAATGTTCGGCCCAATGAGAGTTCTTTAGGTCGTTTCGACGAGAAATGGTCCAAACCTTGCTCCGTTTATGTCTTTTAGAGCTCGGAACCCAAAGTTCGTCCCAATGAGAGTATTTCATCTTGTTTGGACGAACTTGGTGTCAACTTTGCTCCGTTTGAGTTTTGGAGAGTTTGAAACTCAATGTTCGGCCCAATGAGAGTTCTTTAGGTCGTTTCGACGAGAAATGGTCCAAACCTTACTCCGTTTATGTTTTTTAGAGCTCGGAACCCAAAGTTCGTCCCAATGAGAGTATTTCATCTTGTTTGGACGAACTTGGTCTCAACTTTGCTCCGTTTGAGTTTTGGAGAGTTTCAAACTCAATGTTCGGCCAAATGAGAGTTCTTTAGGTCGTTTCGACGAGAAATGGTCCAAACCTTGCTCCGTTTCTGTTTTTTAGAGCTCGGAATCCAAAGTTCGTCCCAATGAGAGTTTTTCATCTTGTTTGGACGAACTTGGTCCCAACTTTGCTCCGTTTGAGTTTTGGAAAGTTTGAATGATACGAACCGAGGTGTCTTAATCAAGCTACAATAAACCAAAATGGTTACAAACTTTAGAGTTAGCTTCTTCGAAAATGAATCTCGGATTTAAGGCATTTTTATTGTAATTTTCAGTTTTAAAGTTGTATTTTTAATGTTTTAACTTATTATTTAGTTAGTGGTCATTATAGCATTGATGGGCATGAAGGTTACAACCTTTCATATGCCAATAAGTTGTGTTTGAAGGCTAAATAGTCATCTATGTTGTGATTTTAAGAAAAGAATTGTTTTGATGGAATTTCAATGAAAATGAAGTCTTTTGAGCCTAAAGGCCATGAGCAACTTTGCATATCTTGTGTTTAGATTTGCATGCTAGGATCATTCAAGTAGCGTTGATCAAACTACTTGTGGAGTGATTCGAATCTCGAGTTTAGAAACGAGTTTTCTCTACTCTGGATCTTGATCGTCAAGGTAAATCCGTTCTATCTTCTTCCTTGGGATGAAATCATCTTGTTTTGGGGGTCTTAGCATTTGAGATCTAGGGGTTTGCATATCTATAAGGGTTCTTAGATCCAATTGGCTCGGGCTGTCATATCATTTTGGTATCAGAGCTGCTTTGTCATATCATTTTGGTATCAGAGCTTTAGGTTCTAGATCGGATATATGTTTCCGTTGTTTCATTTCTTTTCTTATTCTTCATTCTGATTTTTTTTTGTTCTTACTGTTCATGTTCTTTCATTATGTCCAGTAATATAAAATTGAAAAAAAGTGTCACTTTCGTTTATCTTTTCGTATTTTCGTCTTCTGCAATCTTGTAGATCTTTCTCTGATCTTCAATTTTTTCCTCTATGAGATCTTGAAATTCGATGTGCTTCATATAGAAAATTGGTCATTTTGATAATATATTCTGGAAAATCCGAGAAGGCCGAGATTGTTCAACTTCTTTGCTTCTTGTTGTTCTTTGCTATAAAAGTGAGTTAGATCTAAATATGCTGATGTTTAAACTCTCACTTGTGTTAGGATATGACCGTTGGTATCCATTGGCTTCAGTTACATGTTGAATTTCTCAAATTAATTAGCCACTTGCCATAAATTTGGAGGTTAGAAACTTTTCATATTCAATTTTCCAGCCACTTGCTATTCAATGCCCATGATCTCTATTGATTATAACTTCTCTTTATTGTGAAGGCTGATTTAAATTCTATAAGTTCATTTCAACCTTTGGGATATTATTATATGGAGACATACATTTAGAGTTTCATTTCCATTTGACCTTTGATTTCTTTCTTAACTTGTTTCTTACTTGGTATTCATTTGACTCCATACTTAAGCTATTCTGATTGTGTTCTAAGTGTTCTATCTATCACTTCATTGCAAACGTTGCTCATTGGCTCATGTGAGTGAGATTGAAAGTTTTTTTTGAGAGTGTGCTTGTCTTAGAGTGAAAACACGTGAGAGAGTGCTTGTGAGGTCACTTTTCCTTGTCACTTTGCATTCTTTTGCAGCATGTTTCAAACAAGGAGTTCAAGCAAATCCATGTTTCGTCAAACACAAAAACGTTGCGAGAAACACGTTCGTGATGATCCATTTTGGAAGGCTTTTCGTGAAAATATGGATGAAATACATAAATCCATAAAGTACATGTCTGAATTAGCTCACGAATTGAAATTGCGGGATCAAGCAAGAGAGGCACAAATCACAAAATCCATTCAAGAAGAAAAAGATTGTTCCATGCCTCAAGATGATGTTTCAAATGATGATGTTGATATTGATGACGTGATGACCAACGAAGAAAGTGTGCAAATACCAGTTGATCTATGTTCATTTGAGCCAAAACCTATGGAAAGTGAAAAAGAGAAAGAGTTTGAGAAAGAAACATGTAAGACTTATATTGAGATTGAAGAGAAAGAGAGTTCAGTTATTAGAGTATGTGAGAAGACCCATGTCTTGTATTCAAAAAGACACATACAAGAACTTGTATCCGAAAGGACTTGTTTTCTGACGGGTGCACTTAAACCAAGTGTACCTACTTTGTCTAATGAGTTCTTTTTTTTTTTTGCAAAGGTAGATGTATAAACTGTGCAAAAAGGTGGACCTCATAGCCCGAGGCCAAGGCACAAATTAAACAAAGCTCACACCCCGAGCAAGGAAGCAAAACTAAAAAATAACACTAGGAAAAATTGAAACAAAACACAGATCAACAAAGCTCACACCCTGAGCAGGGAAACGACAACGAGATAAAGCTCACACTCGGAGCAGGGGGGAAAAGCCCACCATTGCCTCATGCACCACAAGTATGGGAAACTCAAGGAGAAGGGAAGCCTCCCTTGCCCCATAAGGAATCAACACTGAATTGAGGAGCACGCTCATACGTAATGTAGTTTGACTGAGGAGTTACCATAGCTAACGGAGGAGGACTGGAAACCTCTGGGATGACGGCCAAGGTCTTCCGAACGACCCCCTCACGAGAACTGGCATGATCCTTGGGCCCCACCGGGTTAGGGACATGAGTAACTAACTGTGAAACCTCTGCCCCAGGCCCCATCGGGCTAGGAGGAGAGGGTTGAACTGGGCTAGAACCCTGAGCACCATTACGCGGAACCTCTGCCACAGGCCTCTTCGAGCTAGGAAGAGATGGCTGAACATCGGAGACCACCTGGCCCTGCTTTGGCCTACTCGCACAATACGAATGCCCAAACACGCAACAATGGGAGCATCTTTTAGGTATCCAAGCATACTCAACTGGAATAACAAAATTTGTTCCCCTCACACAAACATCCACCGAGCTAGGTAATTCATCCTTCGGCTCAATTTCTACACACACCCTTGCAAAAGACAACCGACGTCGCTCCTCCGTCGCCTTATCAAGGCACACCGGCCTACCAACAGCACTGGCCACCACACTAATCCCACTCGATGTCCATAACTCAAGCGGAAAATTTGATAACTTCACCCAAATAGGCACCCTATCAAAAGAGAAGGTTTGAGGAACAATACCCGGAAACCACTTACGAAGAAGAAGAGGCTTACCTCCAATATGCCATGGACCATTTGACAAAATCCAATCACATGACGCTTCCTGTTTAAACTGGAAAACAATCAGGCCACTCTCCATAATTGTAATAGAAGGCTCCTCAAGATGCTCCCAAATGCGATTAACCAACCGAGATAAAACGGGGAAAGGAACTCGAGAGTCCACAAATTGGCCCACAAGTGAGCACTGCCACAATTTAATCCCCTCATTCACAACATTCTCCGAAGGCACCACCACCCGACGACCATTTACCACCTTAGGTGGAACAAATTGTAGCTTAGACGTAGAAGAAGATTTTGGCGCCCCAAATAATGCTGCCCAAGACCTCCCCACACCCTCATTAGACACATCTTTAGAAAGTCCACTTGGCCCACTAGTGGCCGCCCCAATCGGCCCCATACCCACTTGCTTCACAGAATGAGAGACCAACCCATCATCAGCCTTTAACCCATCAAGCACAACTTTACCAGCCGAACCACTCAAGGAATTAGACTCCCCCGTAAGCCCAGGCCCATTCAAAGCCCTAGCAACACTTGAACCCATCCCTGGCCTCACATTCGGCCCAACAGTAGGCCCACGTAACCCACCAGCGTCCACACGATCCAAACTCTTCCCAGTCGGATCACTTGACTGCTGACCCGAAAATTTGGGCGGTTAAATAAACAGTAAACTGCATATATGCAGGATCGAACCCCCACCATGGAGCAAAAATTTGGGCGGTTAAATAAACAGTAAAGCTGCGTATATGCAGAATCGAACCCCCACCATGGTGCAGCCAAGGATAATAACTCACTCAACCACTAAGCCAGGTGGTTGTTTGATTAAAAATTTGGGCGGTTAAATAAACAGTAAACTGCATATATGCATGATCGAACCCCCACCATGGAGCAAAAAATTTGGGCGGTTAAATAAACAGTAAACTGCATATATGCAGGATCGAACCCCCACCATGAAAAATTTGGGCGGTTAAATAAACAGTAAACTGCGTCTAATGAGTTCTTGCAGGAAATTAAAATGCTTGTTGAAACGCAAGATTCAAACAATGCTTCAAATACGAGACAAAGCCAAGCACGAGGGAACTTTAATGCCAAAGGGGAACAAATGAAGCGATGTTTGTATTTTGCTTCCTCATCCATTCATGATGGACAGTCAAAGGTGAAGAATTTGAGGAGAGCAAGAATGCGAGATGCAAATGATTTCAAGTTTGCACTACAAGGGGATCCTTGGATTCGAGGACGAATCCTCTTGAAGAAGGGGAGGATGATACGAACCGAGGTGTCTTAATCAAGCTACAATAAACCAAAATGGTTACAAACTTTAGAGTTAGCTTCTTCGAAAATGAATCTCGGATTTAAGGCATTTTTATTGTAATTTTCAGTTTTAAAGTTGTATTTTTAATGTTTTAACTTATTATTTAGTTAGTGGTCATTATAGCATTGATGGGCATGAAGGTTACAACCTTTCATATGCCAATAAGTTGTGTTTGAAGGCTATAAATAGTCATCTATGTTGTTGTTTTAAGAAAAGAATAGTTTTGATGGAATTTCAATGAAAATGAAGTCTTTTGAGCCTAAAGGCCATGAGCAACTTTGCATATCTTGTGTTTAGATTTGCATGCTAGGATCATTCAAGTAGCGTTGATCAAACTACTTGTGGAGTGATTCGAATCTCGAGTTTAGAAACAAGTTTTCTCTACTCTGGATCTTGATCGTCAAGGTAAATCCGTTCTATCTTCTTCCTTGGGATGAAATCATCTTGTTTTGGGGGTCTTAGCATTTGAGATCTAGGGGTTTGCATATCTATAAGGGTTCTTAGATCCAATTGGCTCGGGCTGTCATATCATTTTGGTATCAGAGTTGCTTTGTCATATCATTTGAAACTCAATGGTCGGCCCAATGAGCGTTCTTTAGGTCGTTTCGACGAGAAACGGTCCAAACCTTTCTCCGTTTATGTCTTTTAGAGCTCGGAACCCAAAGTTCGTCCCAATAAGAGTTTTTCATCTTGTTTGGACGAACTTGGTCCCAATTTTGCTCCGTTTGAGTTTTGGAGAGTTTGAAACTCAAAGATCGGCCCAATGAGAGTTCTTTAGGTGGTTTGGACGAGAAATGGTCCAAACCTTGCTCCGTTTCTGTTTTTGAGAGCTCGGAACCCAAAGTTGGTCCCAATAAGAGTTTTTCATCCTGTTTGGACGAACTTGGTCCCAACTTTCTCCGCTTGAGTTTTGGAGAGTTTGAAACTCAATGTTCGGCCCAATAAGAGTTCTTTAGGTCGTTTCGACGAGAAATTGTCCAAACCTTGCTCCGTTTCTGTTTTTTAGAGCTCGGAACCCAAAGTTCGTCCGAATGAGAGTTTTTCATCCTGTTTGGACGAACTTGGTCCCAACTTTGCTCCGTTTGAGTTTTGGAGAGTTTGAAACTCAATGTTCGGACCAATGAGAGTTCTTTAGGTCGTTTCGACGAGAAATGGTCCAAACCTTGCTCCGTTTCTGTTTTTTAGAGCTCGGAACCCAAAGTTCGTCCCAATGAGAGTTCTTTAGGTCGTTTCGACGAGAAATGGTCCAAACCTTGCTCCGTTTCTGTTTTTTAGAGCTCGGAACCCAAAGTTCGTCCCAATCAGAGTTTTTCATCTTCTTTGGACGAACTTGGTCCCAACTTTGCTCCGTTTGAGTTTTGGAGAGTTTGAAACTCAAAGATCGGCCCAATGAGAGTTCTTTAGATGGTTTGGACGAGAAATGGTCCAAAACTTGCTCCGTTTCTGTTTTTGAGAGCTCGGAACTCAAAGTTCGTCCCAAAGAGAGTTTTTCATCTTGTTTGGACGAACTTGGTCCCAACTTTGCTCCGTTTGAGTTTGAAACTCAATCTTCGGCCAATGAGAGTTCTTTAGGTCTTTTGGACGAGAAATGGTCCAAAACTCTCTCCGTTTCTTTTTTTGAGAGGTCGGAACCCAAAGTTCGTCCCAAAGAGAGTTTTTCATCTTGTTTGGACGAACTTGGTCCCAACTTTGCTCCGTTTGAGTTTCGGAGAGTTTGAAACTCAGAGATGGGCCCAATGAGAGTTCTTTAGATCGTTTGGACGAGAAATGGTCCAAAACTTGCTCCGTTTCTGTTTTTGAGAGGTCGGAACCTAAAGTTCGTCCCAAAGAGAGTTTTTCATCTTGTTTGGACGAACTTGGTCCCAACTTTTATCCGTTTGAGTTTTAGAGTGTTTGAATCTCAAAGATCGGCCCAATGAGAGATCTATAGGTGGTTTGGACGAAAAATGGTCCAAACCTCGCTCTGTTTCTGTTTTTGAGAGCTCAGAACCCAAAGTTCGTCCCAATGAGAGTTTTTCATCTTGTTTGGACGAACTTGGTCCCAACTTTGCTCCGTTTGAGATTTGGAGAGTCTGAAACTCAAAGATCTGCCCAATGAGAGTTCTTTAGGTAGTTTGGACGAGAAATGGTCCAAACCTTGCTCCGTATCTGTTTTTGAGAGCTCGGAACCCAAAGTTCGTCCCAAAGAGAGTTTTTCATCTTGTTTGGACGAACTTCGTCCCAACTTTTCTCCGTTTGAGTTTTGGAGAGTTTGAAACTCAATGTTCGGCCCAATGAGAGTTCCTTCGGTCGTTTCGACGAGAAATGGTCCAAACCTTGCTCCGTTTTTGTTTTTTAGAACTCGAAACCCAAAGTTGGTCCCAATGAGAGTTTTTCATCTTGTTTGGACGAACTTGGCCCCAACTTTGCTCCGTTTGAGATTTGGAGGGTTTGAAACTCAAAGCTCTGCCCAATGAAAGTTCTTTAGGTAGTTTGGACGAGAAATGGTCCAAACCTCGCTCCGTTTCTGTTTTTGAGAGCTCGGAACCCAAAGTTGGTCCCAATGAGAGTTTTTCATCTTGTTTGGACGAACTTGGTCCCAACTTTGCTCCGTTTGAGTTTTGGAGAGTTTGAAACTCAATCTTCGGCCCAATGAGAGTTCTTTAGGTCGTTTGGACGAGAAATGGTCCAAAACTTTCTCCGTTTCTGTTTTTGAGAGGTCGGAACCAAAAGTTCGTCCCAAAGAGAGTTTTTCATCTTGTTTGGACGAACTTGGTCCCAACTTTGCTCCGTTTGAGTTTTGGAGAGTTTGAAACTCAATGTTCGGCCCAATGAGAGTTCCTTAGGTCGTTTCGACGAGAAATGGTCCAAACCTTCCTCCGTTTCTGTTTTTTAGAGCTCGGAACCCAAAGTTCGTCCCAATTAGAGTTTTTCATCTTCTTTGGACGAACTTGGTCCCAACTTTGCTCCGTTTGAGTTTTGGAGAGTTTGAAACTCAAAGATCGGCCCAATGAGAGTTCTTTAGATGGTTTGGACGAGAAATGGTCCAAAACCTTCTCCGTTTCTGTTTTTGAGAGCTCGGAACCCAAAGTTCGTCCCAATGAGTGTTTTTCATCTTGTTTGGACGAACTTAGTCCCAACTTTGCTCTGTTTGAGATTTGGAGAGTTTGAAACTCAAAGATCGGCCCAATGAGAGTTCTTTAGGTAGTTTGGACGAGAAATGGTCCAAAACTTGCTCCGTTTCTGTTTTTGAGAGCTCGGAACCCAAAGTTCGTCCCAATGAGAGTTTTTCATCTTGTTTGGACAAACTTGGTCCCAACTTTGCTCTGTTTGAGATTTGGAGAGTTTGAAACTCAAAGATCGGCCCAATGAGAGTTCTTTAGGTAGTTTGGACGAGAAATGGTCCAAACCTCGCTTCGTTTCTGTTTTTGAGAGCTCGGAACCCAAAGTTGGTCCCAATGAGTGTTTTTCATCTTGTTTCGACGAACTTGGTCCCAACTTTGCTCCGTTTGAGTTTCGGAGAGTTTGAAACTCAATCTTCGGCCCAATGAGAGTTCTTTAGGTCGTTTGGACGAGAAATGGTCCAAAACTTTCTCCGTTTCTGTTTTTGAGAGGTCGGAACCAAAAGTTCGTCCCAAAGAGAGTTTTTCATCTTGTTTGGACGAACTTCGTCCCAACTTTTCTCCGTTTGAGTTTTGGAGAGTTTGAAACTCAATGTTCGGCCCAATGAGAGTTCCTTGGGTCGTTTCGACGAGAAATGGTCCAAACCTTGCTCCGTTTTTGCCTTTTAGAACTCGAAACCCAAAGTTGGTCGCAATGAGAGTTTTTCATCTTGTTTGGACGAACTTGGTCCCAACTTTGCTCCGTTTGAGTTTCGGAGAGTTTGAAACTCAATGTTCGGCCTAATGAGAGTTCCTTAGGTCGTTTCGACGAGAAATGGTCCAAACCTTGATCCGTTTCTGTTTTTTAGAGCTCGGAACCCAAAGTTCGTCCCAATCAGAGTTTTTCATCTTCTTTGGACGAACTTGGTCCCAACTTTGCTCCGTTTGTGTTTTGGAGAGTTTGAAACTCAAAGATCGGCCCAATGAGAGTTCTTTAGATGGTTTGGACGAGAAATGGTCCAAAACTTGCTCCGTTTCTATTTTTTAGAAATCGGAACCCAAAGTTCGTCCCAATGAGAGTTTTTCATCTTGTTTGGACGAACTTGGTCCAAACTTTGCTCCGTTTGAGTTTTGGAGAGTTTTAAACTCAAAGATCGGCCCAATGAGAGTTCTTTAGGTAGTTTAGACGAGAAATGGTCCAAACCTTGCTCCGTTTCTGTTTTTGAGAGCTCGAAACCCAAAGTTGGTCCCAATGAGAGTTTTTCATCTTGTTTGCACGAACTTGGTCCCAACTTTGCTCCGTTTGAGTTTCGGAGAGTTTGAAACTCAATGTTCGGCCTAATGAGAGTTCCTTAGGTCGTTTCGACGAGAAATGGTCCAAACCTTGCTCCGTTTCTGTTTTTTAGAGCTCAGAACCCAGAGTTCGTCCCAATCAGAGTTTTTCATCTTCTTTGGACGAACTTGGTCCCAACTTTGCTCCGTTTGAGTTTTGGAGAGTTTGAAACTCAAAGATCGACCCAATGAGAGTTGTTTAGGTGGTGTGGACGACACATGTTCCAAACTTTGGTCTGTTTTTGTTTTTGAGAGATCGGAACCCAAAGCTTCTCCCAATGAGAGTTTTTCATCTGTTTTGGACGAAACATGGTCCAAACTTTGTTCCGTTTGTGTTGTGAATCAAAGTAGCTCTGATACCAGATGTTATGAAATCAAAGTAGCTCTGATACCAAATGTTGAGAAACTTCCAAGAGATGGATCTAACAACCTTGCTGAAAAACAAGACCTTTAGATCACATAACTGAAAACCCCAAAACCGATTTGAAATTCAACCCAAGGAAAGTAAAAACCGGATTACCTTGTCGATCAAATATCTCAAGGCAAGAAACCTTGTTTGAGATTCGAATCACTCCACAAGCATGATTGATCAAGTCAAGCTTGAATGATTCTAAGCATGCAACCTAAACTACATAGAATTGCAAAGAAACTTAGCTCTTAGGCTAAAGGAAAAGCTCAAAGGCTTATTTTACTACATTTCCAAGTCTTTTCAAATACAACATACATGGCTTTTTATAGCCTCAAAATTAAACTCTAGAGTAACCTATGGTCATTTGAAGAGTTGTAACTCTCATCCTCATTAATACTATAATGACCACTACCTAAATTGTAACCTAAAACATTGATAACAAAACTTAAAAACTGAAAATTACATAGAAACTCCCTTAAATCCGAGAATTGAAAACCCATCAACCAACAATGTCTTGTAACCTCCCAAAGTTTAAATGAAGCTCTACTTGATGTAGTTTGAAGTAGCTTGAAGTGTGGTTCCATCATTGATGCTTGACTTGCACTAAATGAACTTGACATGTAGTTGAGTTCATTCAATACAACTTGAGTTCCTTCAATGCTAGTTGACTTCAACTTTATTGACATTTGACTTCATTTAATGCAACGTAATTTTGAATATGTTTTTGGCATAACACAAGACATCTTGGTTCATATCAGTTTGTGTTTTGGAGAGTTTGAAACGCAAATTTCGGCCCAATGAGAGTTCTTTAGGTGGTTTGGACGAGAAATGGTCCAAACCTTGCTCCGTTTTACTTTTTGAGAGCTCGGAACCCAAAGTTCGTCCCGATGAGAGTTTTTCATCTTGTTTGGACGAAACTTGGTCCAAACCTTCCTCCGTTTGAGTTTTGGTGAGTTTGAAACTCACACTTCGGCCCAATGAGAGTTGTTTAGGTGGTGTGGACGATACATGTTCCAAACTTTGCTCTGTTTCTGTTTTTGAGAGCTCGGAACCCAAAGTTTCTCCCAATGAGAGTTTTTCATCTTGTTTTGGACGAAACTTGGTCCAAACTTTGTTCCGTTTGAGTTTTGGAGAGTTTAAAACTCAAAGTTCGGCCCAATGAGAGTTTTTTCGGTGTTTGGACGAGAAACGGTCCAAACCTTTCTCCGTTTCTGTTTTTGAGAGCTCGGAACCCAAAGTTCGTCCCAATGAGAGTTTTTCATCTTGTTTGGATGAAACTTTGTCCAAACTTTGCTCCATTTGAGTTTGGTGAGTTTGAAACTCAAACTTCGGCCCAATGAGAGTTTTTTAGGTGGTGTGGACGACACATGTTCCAAACTTTGCTCTGTTTCTGTTTTTGAGAGCTCGGAACCCAAAGTTTCTCCGAATGAGAGTTTTCATCTTGTTTTGACGAAACTTGGTCCAAACTTTGTTCCGTTTGTGTTTTGGAGAGTTTGAAACGCAAATTTCGGCCCAATGAGAGTTCTTTAGGTGGTTTGGACGAGAAATGGTCCAAACCTTGCTCCGTTTCTTTTTTTGAGAGCTCGAAACCCAAAGTTCGTCCCAATGAGAGTTTTTCATCTTGTTTGGATGAAACTTGGTCCAAACTTTGCTCCGTTTGAGTTTTGGTGAGTTTGAAACTCAAACTTCGGCCCAATGAGAGTTGTTTAGGTGGTGTGGACGACACATGTTCCAAACTTTGGTCTGTTTCTGTTTTTGAGAGATCGGAACCCAAAGTTTCTCCCAATGACAGTTTTTCATCTTGTTTGGACGAAACTTGGTCCAAACTTTGTTCTGTTCGTGTTTTGGAGAGTTTGAAACGCAAATTTCGGCCCAATGAGAGTTCTTTAGGTGGTTTGGACGAGAAATGGTCCAAACCTTGCTCCGTTTCTGTTTTTGAGAGCTCGGAACCCAAAGTTCGTCCCAATGAGAGTTTTTCATCTTGTTTGGATAAAACCTGGTCCAAACTTTGCTCCGTTTGAGTCTTGGTGAGTTTGAAACTCAAACTTCGGCCCAATGAGAGTTGTTTAGGTGGTGTGGACGACACATGTTCCAAACTTTGCTCTGTTTCTGTTTTTGAGAGCTCGGAACCCAAAGTTTCTCCGAATGAGAGTTTTTCATCTTATTTGGACGAAACTTGGTCCAAACTTTGTTCCGTTTGTGTTTTGGAGAGTTTGAAACGCAAATTTCGGCCCAATGAGAGTTCTTTAGGTGGTTTGGACGAGAAATGGTCCAAACCTTGCTCCGTTTCTGTTTTTGAGAGCTCGGAACCCAAAGTTCGTCCCAATGAGAGTTTTTCATCTTGTTTGGATAAAACCTGGTCCAAACTTTGCTCCGTTTGAGTCTTGGTGAGTTTGAAACTCAAACTTCGGCCCAATGAGAGTTGTTTAGGTGGTGTGGACGACACATGTTCCAAACTTTGCTCTGTTTCTGTTTTTGAGAGCTCGGAACCCAAAGTTTCTCCGAATGAGAGTTTTTCATCTTGTTTGGATGAAACTTGGTCCAAACTTTGTTCCGTTTGTGTGTTGGAGAGTTTGAAACGCAAATTTCGGCCCAATGAGAGTTCTTTAGGTGGTTTGGACGAGAAATGGTCCAAACCTTGCTCCGTTTTTGTTTTTGAGAGCTCGGAACCAAAAGTTCGTCCCAATGAGAGTTTTTCATCTCTTTTGGATGAAACTTGGTCCAAACTTTGCTCCGTTTGAGTTTTGGTGAGTTTGAAACGCAAATTTCGGCCCAATGAGAGTTCTTTAGGTGGTTTGGACGAGAAATGGTCCAAACCTTGCTCCGTTTCTATTTTTGAGAGCTCGGAACCCAGAGTTCGTCCCAATGAGAGTTTTTCATATTGTTTGGATGAAACTTGGTCCAAACTTTGCTCCGTTTGAGTTTTGGTGAGTATGAAACTCACACTTCGGCCCAATGAGAGTTGTTTAGGTGGTGTGGACGACACATGTTCCAAACTTTGCTCTGTTTCTGTTTTTGAGAGCTCGGAACCCATAGTTTCTTCGAATGAGAGTTTTTCATCTTGTTTGAACGAAACTTGGTCCAAACTTTGTTCCGTTTGACTTTTGGAGAGTTTAAAACTCAAAGTTCGGCCCAATGAGAGTTTTTTAAGGTGTTTGGACGAGAAATGGTCCAAACCTTTCTCCGTTTCTGTTTTTGAGAGCTCGGAACCCAAAGTTCGTCCCAATGAGAGTTTTTCATCTTGATTGGATGAAACTTGGTCCAAACTTTGCTCCGTTTGAGTTTGGTGAGTTTGAAACTCAAACTTCGGCCCAATGAGAGTTGTTTAGGTGGCGTGGACGACACATGTTCCAAACTTTGCTCTGTTTATGTTTTTAAGAGCTCGGAACCCAAAGTTTCTACGAATGAGAGTTTTTCATCTTGTTTGGAAGAAACTTGGTCCAAACTTTGTTCCGTTTGAGTTTTGGTGAGTTTGAACGCAAATTTCGGCCCAATGAGAGTTCTTCAGGTGGTTTGGACGAGAAACGGTCCAAACCTTGCTCCGTTTCTATTTTTGAGAGCTCGGAACCCAAAGTTCGTCCCAATGAGAGTTTTTCATCTTGTTTGGATGAAACTTGGTCCAAACTTTGCTCGGTTTGAGTTTTGGTGAGTTTGAAACTCACACTTCGGCCCAATGAGAGTTGTTTAGGTGGTGTGGACGACACATGTTCCAAACTTTGCTCTGTTTCTGTTTTTGAGAGCTCGGAACCCAAAGTTTCTCCGAATGAGAGTTTTTCATCTTTTTTTGACGAAACTTGGTCCAAACTTTGTTCTGTTTGAGTTTTGGAGAGTTTAAAACTCAAAGTTCGGCCCAATGAGAGTTTTTTAGGGTGTCTGGACGAGAAATGTTCCAAACCTTCCTCTGTTTCTGTTTTTGAGACCTCGGAACCCAAAGTTCGTCCCAATGAGAGTTTTTCATCTTGTTTGGATGAAACTTGGTCCAAACTTTGCTCCGTTTGAGTTTGGTGAGTTTGAAACTCAAACTTCGGCCCAATGAGAGTTGTTTAGGTGGTGTGGACGACACATGTTCCAAACTTTGCTCTGTTTCTGTTTTTGAGAGCTCGGAACCCAAAGTTTCTCCGAATGAGAGTTTTTCATCTTGTTTGGACGAAACTTGGTCCAAACTTTGTTTCGTTTGTGTTTTGGAGAGTTTGAAATGCAAATTTCGACCCAATGAGAGTTCTTTAGGTGGTTTGGACGAGAAATGGTCCAAACCTTGCTCCGTTTCTGTTTTTGAGAGCTCGGAACCCAAAGTTCGTCCCAATGAGAGTTTTTCATCTTGTTTGGATGAAACTTGTCCAAACTTTGCTCCGTTTGAGTTTTGGTGAGTTTGAAACGCAAATTTCGGCCCAATGAGAGTTCTTTAGGTGGTTTGGACGAGAAACGGTCCAAACCTTGCTCCGTTTCTCTTTTTGAGAGCTCGGAAGCCAAAGTTCGTCCCAATGAGAGTTTTTAATCTTGTTTGGATGAAACTTGTTCCAAACTTTGCTCCATTTGAGTTTTGGTGAGTTTGAAACTCACACTTCGGCCCAATGAGAGTTGTTTAGGTGGTGTGGACGACACATGTTCCAAACCTTGCCCTGTTTCTGTTTTTGAGAGCTCAGAACCCAAAGTTTCTCCGAATGAGAGTTTTTCATCTTGTTTGGACGAAACTTGGTCCAAACTTTGTTCCGTTTGAGTTTTGGAGAGTTTAAAACTCAAAGTTCGGCCCAATGAGAGTTTTTTAGGGTGTTTGGACGAGAAATGTTCCAAACCTTTCTCTGTTTCTGTTTTTGAGAGCTCGGAACCCAAAGTTCGTCCCAATGAGAGTTTTTCATCTTGTTTGGATGAAACTTGGTCCAAACTTTGCTCCGTTTGAGTTTGGTGAGTTTGAAACTCAAACTTCGGCCCAATGAGAGTTGTTTAGGTGGTGTGGACGACACATGTTCCAAACTTTGCTCTGTTTCTGTTTTTTAGAGCTCGGAACCCAAAGTTTCTCCGAATGAGAGTTTTTCATCTTGTTTGGACGAAACTTGGTCCAAACTTTGTTCCGTTTGTGTTTTGGAGAGTTTGAAACGCAAATTTCGGCCCAATGAGAGTTCTTTAGGTTGTTTGGACGAGAAATGGTCAAAACCTTGCTCTGTTTCTGTTTTTGAGAGCTCGGAACCCAAAGTTCGTCCCAATGACAGTTTTTCATCTTGTTTGGATGAAACTTGGTCCAAACTTTGCTCCGTTTGAGTCTTGGTGAGTTTTAAACTCAAACTTCGGCCCAATGAGAGTTGTTTAGGTGGTGTGGACGACACATGTTCCAAACTTTGCTCTGTTTCTTTTTTTGAGAGCTCGGAACCCAAAGTTTCTCCGAATGAGAGTTTTTCATCTTGTTTGGACGAAACTTTGTCCAAACTTTGTTCCGTTTGTGTTTTGGAGGGTTTGAAACGCAAATTTCGGCCCAATGAGAGTTCTTTAGGTGGTTTGGACGAGAAATGGTCCAAACCTTGCTCCGTTTTTTTTTTTGAGAGCTCGGAACCAAAAGTTCGTCCCAATGAGAGTTTTTCATCTCTTTTGGATGAAACTTGGTCCAAACTTTGCTCCGTTTGAGTTTTGGTGAGTTTGAAACGCAAATTTCGGCCCAATGAGAGTTCTTTAGGTGGTTTGGACGAGAAATGGTCCAAACCTTGCTCCGTTTCTATTTTTGAGAGCTCGGAACCAAGAGTTCGTCCCAATGAGAGTTTTTCATCTTGTTTGGATGAAACTTGGTCCAAACTTTGCTCCGTTTGAGTTCTGGTGAGTATGAAACTCACACTTCGGCCCAATGAGAGTTGTTTAGGTGGTGTGGACGACACATGTTCCAAACTTTGCTCTGTTTCTGTTTTTGAGAGCTCGGAACCCAAAGTTTCTCCGAATGAGAGTTTTTCATCTTGTTTGGACGAAACTTGGTCCAAACTTTGTTCCGTTTGAGTTTTGGAGAGTTTAAAACTCAAAGTTCGGCCCAATGAGAGTTTTTTAAGGTGTTTGGACGAGAAATGGTCCAAACCTTTCTCCGTTTCTGTTTTTGAGAGCTCGGAACCCAAAGTTCGTCCCAATGAGAGTTTTTCATCTTGTATGGATGAAACTTGGGCAAAACTTTGTTCCGTTTGTGTTTTGGACAGTTTGAAACGCAAATTTCGGCCCAATGAGAGTTCTTTAGGTGGTTTGGACGAGAAATGGTCCAAACCTTGCTCCGTTTCTTTTTTTGAGAGCTCGGAACTCAAAGTTCGTCCCAATGGGAGTTTTTCATCTTGTTTGGATGAAACTTGGTCCAAACTTTGCTCCGTTTGAGTCTTGGTGAATTTGAAACTCAAACTTCGGCCCAATGAGAGTTGTTTAGGTGGTGTGGACGACACATGTTCCAAACTTTGCTCTGTTTCTGTTTTTGAGAGCTCGGAACCCAAAGTTTCTCCGAATGAGAGTTTTTCATCTTGTTTGGACGAACTTGGTCGAAACTTTTTTCCGTTTCTATTTTGGAGAGTTTGAAACGCAAATTTCGGCCCAATGAGAGTTCTTTAGGTGGTTTGGACGAGAAATGGTCCAAACCTTGCTCCGTTTCTGTTTTTGAGAGCTCGGAACCCAAAGTTCGTCCCAATGAGAGTTTTTCATCTTTTTTGGATGAAACTTGGTCCAAACTTTGTTCCGTTTGAGTTTTGGTGAGTTTGAAACTCACACTTCGGCCCAATGAGAGTTGTTTAGGTGGTGTGGACGACACATGTTCCAAACTTTGCTCTGTTTCTGTTTTTGAGAGTTCGGAACCCAAAGTTTCTCCGAATGAGAGTTTTTCATCGTTTTTTGACGAAACTTGGTCCAAACTTTGTTCTGTTTGTGTTTTGGAGAGTTTAAAACTCAAAGTTCGGCCCAATGAGAGTTTTTTAGGGTGTTTGGACGAGAAATGTTCCAAACCTTTCTCTGTTTCTGTTTTTGAGAGCTCGGAACCCAAAGTTCGTCCCAATGAGAGTTTTTCATCTTGTTTGGATGAAACTTGGTCCAAACTTTGCTCCGTTTGAGTTTGGTGAGTTTGAAACTCAAACTTCGGCCCAATGAGAGTTGTTTAGGTGGTGTGGACGACACATGTTCCAAACTTTGCTCTGTTTCTGTTTTTTAGAGCTCGGAACCCAAAGTTTCTCCGAATGAGAGTTTTTCATCTTGTTTGGACGAAACTTGGTCCAAACTTTGTTCCGTTTGTGTTTTGGAGAGTTTGAAACGCAAATTTCGGCCCAATGAGAGTTCTTTAGGTGGTTTGGACGAGAAATGGTCCAAACCTTGCTCTGTTTCTGTTTTTGAGAGCTCGAAACCAAAAATTCGTCCCTATGAGAGTTTTTCATCTTGTTTGGATGAAACTTGGTCCAAACTTTGCTCCGTTTGAGTTTGGTGAGTTTGAAACTCAAACTTCGGCCCAATGAGAGTTGTTTAGGTGGTGTGGACGACACATGTTCCAAACTTTGCTCTGTTTCTGTTTTTGAGAGCTCGGAACCCAAAGTTTCTCCGAATGAGAGTTTTTCATCTTTTTTTGACGAAACTTGGTCCAAACTTTGTTCTTTTTGAGTTTTGGAGAGTTTAAAACTCAAAGTTCGGCCCAATGAGAGTTTTTTAGGGTGTTTGGACGAGAAATGTTCCAAACCTTTCTCTGTTTCTGTTTTTGAGAGCTCGGAACCCAAAGTTCGTCCCAATGAGAGTTTTTCATCTTGTTTGGATGAAACTTGGTCCAAACTTTGCTCCGTTTGAGTTTGGTGAGTTTGAAACTCAAACTTCGGCCCAATGAGAGTTGTTTAGGTGGTGTGGACGACACATGTTCCAAACTTTGCTCTGTTTCTGTTTTTTAGAGCTCGGAACCCAAAGTTTCTCCGAATGAGAGTTTTTCATCTTGTTTTGACGAAACTTGGTCCAAACTTTGTTCCGTTTGTGTTTTGGAGAGTTTGAAACGCAAATTTCGGCCCAATGAGAGTTCTTTAGGTGGTTTGGACGAGAAATGGTCCAAACCTTGCTCTGTTTCTGTTTTTGAGAGCTCGAAACCCAAAATTCGTCCCAATGAGAGTTTTTCATCTTGTTTGGATGAAACTTGGTCCAAACTTTGCTCCGTTTGAGTCTTGGTGAATTTGAAACTCAAACTTCGGCCCAATGAGAGTTGTTTAGGTAGTGTGGACGACACATGTTCCAAACTTTGCTCTGTTTCGTTTTTTGAGAGCTCGGAACCCAAAGTTTCTTCGAATGAGAGTTTTTCAACTTGTTTGGATGAAACTTGGTCCAAACTTTGTTCCGTTTGTGTTTTGGAGAGTTTGAAACGCAAATTTCGGCCCAATGAGAGTTCTTTAGGTGGTTTGGACGAGAAATGGTCCAAACCTCTGTTTTTGTTTTTGAGAGCTCGGAACCCAAAGTTCGTCCCAGTGAGAGTTTTTCATCTTGTTTGGATGAAACTTGGTCCAAACTTTGCTCCGTTTGAGTTTGGTGAGTTTGAAACTCAAACTTCGGCCCAATGAGAGTTGTTTAGGTGGTGTGGACGACACATGTTCCAAACTTTGCTCTGTTTCTGTTTTTTAGAGCTCGGAACCCAAAGTTTCTCCGAATGAGAGTTTTTCATCTTGTTTGGACGAAACTTGGTCCAAACTTTTTTCTGTTTGAGTTTTGGAGAGTTTGAAACTCAAAGTTCGGCCCAATGAGAGTTCTTTAGGTGGTTTGGACGAGAAATGTTCCAAACCTTGCTCTGTTTCTGTTTTTGAGAGCTCGAAACCCAAAATTCGTCCCAATGAGAGTTTTTCATCTTGTTTGGATGAAACTTGGTCCAAACTTTGTTCCGTTTGAGTTTGGTGAGTTTGAAACTCAAACTTCGGCCCAATGAGAGTTGTTTAGGTGGTGTGGACGTGTCATGTTCCAAACTTTGCTCTGTTTCTTTTTTTGAGAGCTCGGAACCCAAAGTTTCTCCGAATGAGAGTTTTTCATCATTTTTTGACGAAACTTGGTCCAAACTTTGTTCTGTTTGAGTTTTGGAGAGTTTAAAACTCAAAGTTCGGCCCAATGAGAGTTTTTTAGGGTGTTTGGACGAGAAATGTTCCAAACCTTTCTCTGTTTCTGTTTTTGAGAGCTCGGAACCCAAAGTTCGTCCCAATGAGAGTTTTTCATCTTGTTTGGATGAAACTTGGTCCAAACTTTGCTCCGTTTGAGTTTGGTGAGTTTGAAACTCAAACTTCGGCCCAATGAGAGTTGTTTAGGTGGTGTGGACGACACATGTTCCAAACTTTGCTCTGTTTCTGTTTTTTAGAGCTCGGAACCCAAAGTTTCTCCGAATGAGAGTTTTTCATCTTGTTTGGACGAAACTTGGTCCAAACTTTGTTCCGTTTGTGTTTTGGAGAGTTTGAAACGCAAATTTCGGCCCAATGAGAGTTCTTTAGGTGGTTTGGACGAGAAATGGTCCAAACCTTGCTCTGTTTCTGTTTTTGAGAGCTCGAAACCCAAAATTCGTCCCAATGAGAGTTTTTCATCTTGTTTGGATGAAACTTGGTCCAAACTTTGCTCCGTTTGAGTTTGGTGAGTTTGAAACTCAAACTTCGGCCCAATGAGAGTTTTTTAGGTGGTGTGGACGACACATGTTCCAAACTTTGCTCTGTTTCTGTTTTTGAGAGCTCGGAACCCAAAGTTTCTCCGAATGAGAGTTTTTCATCTTTTTTTGACGAAACTTGGTCCAAACTTTGTTCTGTTTGAGTTTTGGAGAGTTTAAAACTCAAAGTTCGGCCCAATGAGAGTTTTTAGGGTGTTTGGACGAGAAATGTTCCAAACCTTTCTCTGTTTCTGTTTTTGAGAGCTCGGAACCCAAAGTTCGTCCCAATGAGAGTTTTTCATCTTGTTTGGATGAAACTTGGTCCAAACTTTGCTCCGTTTGAGTTTGGTGAGTTTGAAACTCAAACTTCGGCCCAATGAGAGTTGTTTAGGTGGTGTGGACGACACATGTTCCAAACTTTGCTCTGTTTCTGTTTTTTAGAGCTCGGAACCCAAAGTTTCTCCGAATGAGAGTTTTTCATCTTGTTTGGACGAAACTTGGTCCAAACTTTGTTCCGTTTGTGTTTTGGAGAGTTTGAAACGCAAATTTCGGCCCAATGAGAGTTCTTTAGGTGGTTTGGACGAGAAATGGTCCAAACCTTGCTCTGTTTCTGTTTTTGAGAGCTCGAAACCCAAAATTCGTCCCAATGAGAGTTTTTCATCTTGTTTGGATGAAACTTGGTCCAAACTTTGCTCCGTTTGAGTTTGGTGAGTTTGAAACTCAAACTTCGGCCCAATGAGAGTTGTTTAGGTGGTGTGGACGACACATGTTCCAAACTTTGCTCGTTTTCTGTTTTTGAGAGCTCGGAACCCAAAGTTTCTCCGAATGAGAGATTTTCATCTTTTTTTGACGAAACTTGGTCCAAACTTTGTTCTGTTTGAGTTTTGGAGAGTTTAAAACTCAAAGTTCGGCCCAATGAGAGTTTTTTAGGGTGTTTGGACGAGAAATGTTCCAAACCTTTCTCTGTTTCTGTTTTTGAGAGCTCGGAACCCAAAGTTCGTCCCAATGAGAGTTTTTCATCTTGTTTCGATGAAACTTGGTCCAAACTTTGCTCCGTTTGAGTTTGGTGAGTTTGAAACTCAAACTTCGGCCCAATGAGAGTTGTTTAGGTGGTGTGGACGACACATGTTCCAAACTTTGCTCTGTTTCTGTTTTTTAGAGCTCGGAACCCAAAGTTTCTCCGAATGAGAGTTTTTCATCTTGTTTGGACGAAACTTGGTCCAAACTTTGTTCCGTTTGTGTTTTGGAGAGTTTGAAACGAAAATTTCGGCCCAATGAGAGTTCTTTAGGTGGTTTGGACGAGAAATGGTCCAAACCTTGCTCTGTTTCTGTTTTTGAGAGCTCGAAACCCAAAATTCGTCCCAATGAGAGTTTTTCATCTTGTTTGGATGAAACTTGGTCCAAACTTTGTTCCGTTTGAGTTTGGTGAGTTTGAAACTCAAACTTCGGCCCAATGAGAGTTGTTTAGGTGGTGTGGACGACACATGTTCCAAACTTTGCTCTGTTTCTGTTTTTGAGAGCTCGGAACCCAAAGTTTCTCCGAATGAGAGTTTTTCATCTTTTTTTGACGAAACTTGGTCCAAACTTTGTTCTGTTTGAGTTTTGGAGAGTTTAAAACTCAAAGTTCGGCCCAATGAGAGTTTTTTAGGGTGTTTGGACGAGAAATGTTCCAAACCTTTCTCTGTTTCTGTTTTTGAGAGCTCGGAACCCAAAGTTCGTCCCAATGAGAGTTTTTCATCTTGTTTGGATGAAACTTGGTCCAAACTTTGCTCCGTTTGAGTTTGGTGAGTTTGAAACTCAAACTTCGGCCCAATGAGAGTTGTTTAGGTGGTGTGGACGACACATGTTCCAAACTTTGCTCTGTTTCTGTTTTTTAGAGCTCGGAACCCAAAGTTTCTCCGAATGAGAGTTTTTCATCTTGTTTGGACGAAACTTGGTCCAAACTTTGTTCCGTTTGTGTTTTGGAGAGTTTGAAACGCAAATTTCGGCCCAATGAGAGTTCTTTAGGTGGTTTGGACGAGAAATGGTCCAAACCTTGCTCTGTTTCTGTTTTTGAGAGCTCGAAACCCAAAATTCGTCCCAATGAGAGTTTTTCATCTTGTTTGGATGAAACTTGGTCCAAACTTTGCTCCGTTTGAGTTTGGTGAGTTTGAAACTCAAACTTCGGCCCAATGAGAGTTGTTTAGGTGGTGTGGACGACACATGTTCCAAACTTTGCTCTGTTTCTGTTTTTGAGAGCTCGGAACCCAAAGTTTCTCCGAATGAGAGTTTTTCATCTTTTTTTGACGAAACTTGGTCCAAACTTTGTTCTGTTTGAGTTTTGGAGAGTTTAAAACTCAAAGTTCGGCCCAATGAGAGTTTTTTAGGGTGTTTGGACGAGAAATGTTCCAAACCTTTCTCTGTTTCTGTTTTTGAGAGCTCGGAACCCAAAGTTCGTCCCAATGAGAGTTTTTCATCTTGTTTGGATGAAACTTGGTCCAAACTTTGCTCCGTTTGAGTTTGGTGAGTTTGAAACTCAAACTTCGGCCCAATGAGAGTTGTTTAGGTGGTGTGGACGACACATGTTCCAAACTTTGCTCTGTTTCTGTTTTTTAGAGCTCGGAACCCAAAGTTTCTCCGAATGAGAGTTTTTCATCTTGTTTGGACGAAACTTGGTCCAAACTTTGTTCCGTTTGTGTTTTGGAGAGTTTGAAACGCAAATTTCGGCCCAATGAGAGTTCTTTAGGTGGTTTGGACGAGAAATGGTCCAAACCTTGCTCTGTTTCTGTTTTTGAGAGCTCGAAACCCAAAATTCGTCCCAATGAGAGTTTTTCATCTTGTTTGGATGAAACTTGGTCCAAACTTTGCTCCGTTTGAGTTTGGTGAGTTTGAAACTCAAACTTCGGCCCAATGAGAGTTGTTTAGGTGGTGTGGACGACACATGTTCCAAACTTTGCTCTGTTTCTGTTTTTGAGAGCTCGGAACCCAAAGTTTCTCCGAATGAGAGTTTTTCATCTTTTTTTGACGAAACTTGGTCCAAACTTTGTTCTGTTTGAGTTTTGGAGAGTTTAAAACTCAAAGTTCGGCCCAATGAGAGTTTTTTAGGGTGTTTGGACGAGAAATGTTCCAAACCTTTCTCTGTTTCTGTTTTTGAGAGCTCGGAACCCAAAGTTCGTCCCAATGAGAGTTTTTCATCTTGTTTGGATGAAACTTGGTCCAAACTTTGCTCCGTTTGAGTTTGGTGAGTTTGAAACTCAAACTTCGGCCCAATGAGAGTTGTTTAGGTGGTGTGGACGACACATGTTCCAAACTTTGCTCTGTTTCTGTTTTTTAGAGCTCGGAACCCAAAGTTTCTCCGAATGAGAGTTTTTCATCTTGTTTGGACGAAACTTGGTCCAAACTTTGTTCCGTTTGTGTTTTGGAGAGTTTGAAACGCAAATTTCGGCCCAATGAGAGTTCTTTAGGTGGTTTGGACGAGAAATGGTCCAAACCTTGCTCTGTTTCTGTTTTTGAGAGCTCGAAACCCAAAATTCGTCCCAATGAGAGTTTTTCATCTTGTTTGGATGAAACTTGGTCCAAACTTTGCTCCGTTTGAGTTTGGTGAGTTTGAAACTCAAACTTCGGCCCAATGAGAGTTGTTTAGGTGGTGTGGACGACACATGTTCCAAACTTTGCTCTGTTTCTTTTTTTGAGAGCTCGGAACCCAAAGTTTCTCCGAATGAGAGTTTTTCATCTTTTTTTGACGAAACTTGGTCCAAACTTTGTTCTGTTTGAGTTTTGGAGAGTTTAAAACTCAAAGTTCGGCCCAATGAGAGTTTTTTAGGGTGTTTGGACGAGAAATGTTCCAAACCTTTCTCTGTTTCTGTTTTTGAGAGCTCGGAACCCAAAGTTCGTCCCAATGAGAGTTTTTCATCTTGTTTGGATGAAACTTGGTCCAAACTTTGCTCCGTTTGAGTTTGGTGAGTTTGAAACTCAAACTTCGGCCCAATGAGAGTTGTTTAGGTGGTGTGGACGACACATGTTCCAAACTTTGCTCTGTTTCTGTTTTTTAGAGCTCGGAACCCAAAGTTTCTCCGAATGAGAGTTTTTCATCTTGTTTGGACGAAACTTGGTCCAAACTTTGTTCCGTTTGTGTTTTGGAGAGTTTGAAACGCAAATTTCGGCCCAATGAGAGTTCTTTAGGTGGTTTGGACGAGAAATGGTCCAAACCTTGCTCTGTTTCTGTTTTTGAGAGCTCGAAACCCAAAATTCGTCCCAATGAGAGTTTTTCATCTTGTTTGGATGAAACTTGGTCCAAACTTTGCTCCGTTTGAGTTTGGTGAGTTTGAAACTCAAACTTCGGCCCAATGAGAGTTGTTTAGGTGGTGTGGACGACACATGTTCCAAACTTTGCTCTGTTTCTGTTTTTGAGAGCTCGGAACCCAAAGTTTCTCCGAATGAGAGTTTTTCATCTTTTTTTGACGAAACTTGGTCCAAACTTTGTTCTGTTTGAGTTTTGGAGAGTTTAAAACTCAAAGTTCGGCCCAATGAGAGTTTTTTAGGGTGTTTGGACGAGAAATGTTCCAAACCTTTCTCTGTTTCTGTTTTTGAGAGCTCGGAACCCAAAGTTCGTCCCAATGAGAGTTTTTCATCTTGTTTGGATGAAACTTGGTCCAAACTTTGCTCCGTTTGAGTTTGGTGAGTTTGAAACTCAAACTTCGGCCCAATGAGAGTTGTTTAGGTGGTGTGGACGACACATGTTCCAAACTTTGCTCTGTTTCTGTTTTTTAGAGCTCGGAACCCAAAGTTTCTCCGAATGAGAGTTTTTCATCTTGTTTGGACGAAACTTGGTCCAAACTTTGTTCCGTTTGTGTTTTGGAGAGTTTGAAACGCAAATTTCGGCCCAATGAGAGTTCTTTAGGTGGTTTGGACGAGAAATGGTCCAAACCTTGCTCTGTTTCTGTTTTTGAGAGCTCGAAACCCAAAATTCGTCCCAATGAGAGTTTTTCATCTTGTTTGGATGAAACTTGGTCCAAACTTTGCTCCGTTTGAGTTTGGTGAGTTTGAAACTCAAACTTCGGCCCAATGAGAGTTGTTTAGGTGGTGTGGACGACACATGTTCCAAACTTTGCTCTGTTTCTGTTTTTGAGAGCTCGGAACCCAAAGTTTCTCCGAATGAGAGTTTTTCATCTTTTTTTGACGAAACTTGGTCCAAACTTTGTTCTGTTTGAGTTTTGGAGAGTTTAAAACTCAAAGTTCGGCCCAATGAGAGTTTTTTAGGGTGTTTGGACGAGAAATGTTCCAAACCTTTCTCTGTTTCTGTTTTTGAGAGCTCGGAACCCAAAGTTCGTCCCAATGAGAGTTTTTCATCTTGTTTGGATGAAACTTGGTCCAAACTTTGCTCCGTTTGAGTTTGGTGAGTTTGAAACTCAAACTTCGGCCCAATGAGAGTTGTTTAGGTGGTGTGGACGACACATGTTCCAAACTTTGCTCTGTTTCTGTTTTTTAGAGCTCGGAACCCAAAGTTTCTCCGAATGAGAGTTTTTCATCTTGTTTGGACGAAACTTGGTCCAAACTTTGTTCCGTTTGTGTTTTGGAGAGTTTGAAACGCAAATTTCGGCCCAATGAGAGTTCTTTAGGTGGTTTGGACGAGAAATGGTCCAAACCTTGCTCTGTTTCTGTTTTTGAGAGCTCGAAACCCAAAATTCGTCCCAATGAGAGTTTTTCATCTTGTTTGGATGAAACTTGGTCCAAACTTTGCTCCGTTTGAGTTTGGTGAGTTTGAAACTCAAACTTCGGCCCAATGAGAGTTGTTTAGGTGGTGTGGACGACACATGTTCCAAACTTTGCTCTGTTTCTGTTTTTGAGAGCTCGGAACCCAAAGTTTCTCCGAATGAGAGTTTTTCATCTTTTTTTGACGAAACTTGGTCCAAACTTTGTTCTGTTTGAGTTTTGGAGAGTTTAAAACTCAAAGTTCGGCCCAATGAGAGTTTTTTAGGGTGTTTGGACGAGAAATGTTCCAAACCTTTCTCTGTTTCTGTTTTTGAGAGCTCGGAACCCAAAGTTCGTCCCAATGAGAGTTTTTCATCTTGTTTGGATGAAACTTGGTCCAAACTTTGCTCCGTTTGAGTTTGGTGAGTTTGAAACTCAAACTTCGGCCCAATGAGAGTTGTTTAGGTGGTGTGGACGACACATGTTCCAAACTTTGCTCTGTTTCTGTTTTTTAGAGCTCGGAACCCAAAGTTTCTCCGAATGAGAGTTTTTCATCTTGTTTGGACGAAACTTGGTCCAAACTTTGTTCCGTTTGTGTTTTGGAGAGTTTGAAACGCAAATTTCGGCCCAATGAGAGTTCTTTAGGTGGTTTGGACGAGAAATGGTCCAAACCTTGCTCTGTTTCTGTTTTTGAGAGCTCGAAACCCAAAATTCGTCCCAATGAGAGTTTTTCATCTTGTTTGGATGAAACTTGGTCCAAACTTTGCTCCGTTTGAGTTTGGTGAGTTTGAAACTCAAACTTCGGCCCAATGAGAGTTGTTTAGGTGGTGTGGACGACACATGTTCCAAACTTTGCTCTGTTTCTGTTTTTGAGAGCTCGGAACCCAAAGTTTCTCCGAATGAGAGTTTTTCATCTTTTTTTGACGAAACTTGGTCCAAACTTTGTTCTGTTTGAGTTTTGGAGAGTTTAAAACTCAAAGTTCGGCCCAATGAGAGTTTTTTAGGGTGTTTGGACGAGAAATGTTCCAAACCTTTCTCTGTTTCTGTTTTTGAGAGCTCGGAACCCAAAGTTCGTCCCAATGAGAGTTTTTCATCTTGTTTGGATGAAACTTGGTCCAAACTTTGCTCCGTTTGAGTTTGGTGAGTTTGAAACTCAAACTTCGGCCCAATGAGAGTTGTTTAGGTGGTGTGGACGACACATGTTCCAAACTTTGCTCTGTTTCTGTTTTTTAGAGCTCGGAACCCAAAGTTTCTCCGAATGAGAGTTTTTCATCTTGTTTGGACGAAACTTGGTCCAAACTTTGTTCCGTTTGTGTTTTGGAGAGTTTGAAACGCAAATTTCGGCCCAATGAGAGTTCTTTAGGTGGTTTGGACGAGAAATGGTCCAAACCTTGCTCTGTTTCTGTTTTTGAGAGCTCGAAACCCAAAATTCGTCCCAATGAGAGTTTTTCATCTTGTTTGGATGAAACTTGGTCCAAACTTTGCTCCGTTTGAGTTTGGTGAGTTTGAAACTCAAACTTCGGCCCAATGAGAGTTGTTTAGGTGGTGTGGACGACACATGTTCCAAACTTTGCTCTGTTTCTGTTTTTGAGAGCTCGGAACCCAAAGTTTCTCCGAATGAGAGTTTTTCATCTTTTTTTGACGAAACTTGGTCCAAACTTTGTTCTGTTTGAGTTTTGGAGAGTTTAAAACTCAAAGTTCGGCCCAATGAGAGTTTTTTAGGGTGTTTGGACGAGAAATGTTCCAAACCTTTCTCTGTTTCTGTTTTTGAGAGCTCGGAACCCAAAGTTCGTCCCAATGAGAGTTTTTCATCTTGTTTGGATGAAACTTGGTCCAAACTTTGCTCCGTTTGAGTTTGGTGAGTTTGAAACTCAAACTTCGGCCCAATGAGAGTTGTTTAGGTGGTGTGGACGACACATGTTCCAAACTTTGCTCTGTTTCTGTTTTTTAGAGCTCGGAACCCAAAGTTTCTCCGAATGAGAGTTTTTCATCTTTTTTTGACGAAACTTGGTCCAAACTTTGTTCTGTTTGAGTTTTGGAGAGTTTAAACTCAAAGTTCGGCCCAATGAGAGTTCTTTAGGGTGTTTGGACGAGAAATGTTCCAAACCTTTCTCTGTTTCTGTTTTTGAGAGCTCGGAACCCAAAGTTCGTCCCAATGAGAGTTTTTCATCTTGTTTGGATGAAACTTGGTCCAAACTTTGCTCCGTTTGAGTTTGGTGAGTTTGAAACTCAAACTTCGGCCCAATGAGAGTTGTTTAGGTGGTGTGGACGACACATGTTCCAAACTTTGCTCTGTTTCTGTTTTTTAGAGCTCGGAACCCAAAGTTTCTCCGAATGAGAGTTTTTCATCTTGTTTGGACGAAACTTGGTCCAAACTTTGTTCCGTTTGTGTTTTGGAGAGTTTGAAACGCAAATTTCGGCCCAATGAGAGTTCTTTAGGTGGTTTGGACGAGAAATGGTCCAAACCTTGCTCTGTTTCTGTTTTTGAGAGCTCGAAACCCAAAATTCGTCCCAATGAGAGTTTTTCATCTTGTTTGGATGAAACTTGGTCCAAACTTTGCTCCGTTTGAGTTTGGTGAGTTTGAAACTCAAACTTCGGCCCAATGAGAGTTGTTTAGGTGGTGTGGACGACACATGTTCCAAACTTTGCTCTGTTTCTGTTTTTGAGAGCTCGGAACCCAAAGTTTCTCCGAATGAGAGTTTTTCATCTTTTTTTGACGAAACTTGGTCCAAACTTTGTTCTGTTTGAGTTTTGGAGAGTTTAAAACTCAAAGTTCGGCCCAATGAGAGTTTTTTAGGGTGTTTGGACGAGAAATGTTCCAAACCTTTCTCTGTTTCTGTTTTTGAGAGCTCGGAACCCAAAGTTCGTCCCAATGAGAGTTTTTCATCTTGTTTGGATGAAACTTGGTCCAAACTTTGCTCCGTTTGAGTTTGGTGAGTTTGAAACTCAAACTTCGGCCCAATGAGAGTTGTTTAGGTGGTGTGGACGACACATGTTCCAAACTTTGCTCTGTTTCTGTTTTTTAGAGCTCGGAACCCAAAGTTTCTCCGAATGAGAGTTTTTCATCTTGTTTGGACGAAACTTGGTCCAAACTTTGTTCCGTTTGTGTTTTGGAGAGTTTGAAACGCAAATTTCGGCCCAATGAGAGTTCTTTAGGTGGTTTGGACGAGAAATGGTCCAAACCTTGCTCTGTTTCTGTTTTTGAGAGCTCGAAACCCAAAATTCGTCCCAATGAGAGTTTTTCATCTTGTTTGGATGAAACTTGGTCCAAACTTTGCTCCGTTTGAGTTTGGTGAGTTTGAAACTCAAACTTCGGCCCAATGAGAGTTGTTTAGGTGGTGTGGACGACACATGTTCCAAACTTTGCTCTGTTTCTGTTTTTGAGAGCTCGGAACCCAAAGTTTCTCCGAATGAGAGTTTTTCATCTTTTTTTGACGAAACTTGGTCCAAACTTTGTTCTGTTTGAGTTTTGGAGAGTTTAAAACTCAAAGTTCGGCCCAATGAGAGTTTTTTAGGGTGTTTGGACGAGAAATGTTCCAAACCTTTCTCTGTTTCTGTTTTTGAGAGCTCGGAACCCAAAGTTCGTCCCAATGAGAGTTTTTCATCTTGTTTGGATGAAACTTGGTCCAAACTTTGCTCCGTTTGAGTTTGGTGAGTTTGAAACTCAAACTTCGGCCCAATGAGAGTTGTTTAGGTGGTGTGGACGACACATGTTCCAAACTTTGCTCTGTTTCTGTTTTTTAGAGCTCGGAACCCAAAGTTTCTCCGAATGAGAGTTTTTCATCTTGTTTGGACGAAACTTGGTCCAAACTTTGTTCCGTTTGTGTTTTGGAGAGTTTGAAACGCAAATTTCGGCCCAATGAGAGTTCTTTAGGTGGTTTGGACGAGAAATGGTCCAAACCTTGCTCTGTTTCTGTTTTTGAGAGCTCGAAACCCAAAATTCGTCCCAATGAGAGTTTTTCATCTTGTTTGGATGAAACTTGGTCCAAACTTTGCTCCGTTTGAGTTTGGTGAGTTTGAAACTCAAACTTCGGCCCAATGAGAGTTGTTTAGGTGGTGTGGACGACACATGTTCCAAACTTTGCTCTGTTTCTGTTTTTGAGAGCTCGGAACCCAAAGTTTCTCCGAATGAGAGTTTTTCATCTTTTTTGACGAAACTTGGTCCAAACTTTGTTCTGTTTGAGTTTTGGAGAGTTTAAAACTCAAAGTTCGGCCCAATGAGAGTTTTTTAGGGTGTTTGGACGAGAAATGTTCCAAACCTTTCTCTGTTTCTGTTTTTGAGAGCTCGGAACCCAAAGTTCGTCCCAATGAGAGTTTTTCATCTTGTTTGGATGAAACTTGGTCCAAACTTTGCTCCGTTTGAGTTTGGTGAGTTTGAAACTCAAACTTCGGCCCAATGAGAGTTGTTTAGGTGGTGTGGACGACACATGTTCCAAACTTTGCTCTGTTTCTGTTTTTTAGAGCTCGGAACCCAAAGTTTCTCCGAATGAGAGTTTTTCATCTTGTTTGGACGAAACTTGGTCCAAACTTTGTTCCGTTTGTGTTTTGGAGAGTTTGAAACGCAAATTTCGGCCCAATGAGAGTTCTTTAGGTGGTTTGGACGAGAAATGGTCCAAACCTTGCTCTGTTTCTGTTTTTGAGAGCTCGAAACCCAAAATTCGTCCCAATGAGAGTTTTTCATCTTGTTTGGATGAAACTTGGTCCAAACTTTGCTCCGTTTGAGTTTGGTGAGTTTGAAACTCAAACTTCGGCCCAATGAGAGTTGTTTAGGTGGTGTGGACGACACATGTTCCAAACTTTGCTCTGTTTCTGTTTTTGAGAGCTCGGAACCCAAAGTTTCTCCGAATGAGAGTTTTTCATCTTTTTTTGACGAAACTTGGTCCAAACTTTGTTCTGTTTGAGTTTTGGAGAGTTTAAAACTCAAAGTTCGGCCCAATGAGAGTTTTTTAGGGTGTTTGGACGAGAAATGTTCCAAACCTTTCTCTGTTTCTGTTTTTGAGAGCTCGGAACCCAAAGTTCGTCCCAATGAGAGTTTTTCATCTTGTTTGGATGAAACTTGGTCCAAACTTTGCTCCGTTTGAGTTTGGTGAGTTTGAAACTCAAACTTCGGCCCAATGAGAGTTGTTTAGGTGGTGTGGACGACACATGTTCCAAACTTTGCTCTGTTTCTGTTTTTTAGAGCTCGGAACCCAAAGTTTCTCCGAATGAGAGTTTTTCATCTTGTTTGGACGAAACTTGGTCCAAACTTTGTTCCGTTTGTGTTTTGGAGAGTTTGAAACGCAAATTTCGGCCCAATGAGAGTTCTTTAGGTGGTTTGGACGAGAAATGGTCCAAACCTTGCTCTGTTTCTGTTTTTGAGAGCTCGAAACCCAAAATTCGTCCCAATGAGAGTTTTTCATCTTGTTTGGATGAAACTTGGTCCAAACTTTGCTCCGTTTGAGTTGGTGAGTTTGAAACTCAAACTTCGGCCCAATGAGAGTTGTTTAGGTGGTGTGGACGACACATGTTCCAAACTTTGCTCTGTTCTGTTTTGAGAGCTCGGAACCCAAAGTTTCTCCGAATGTAGAGGTTTTCATCTT
>JAETGN010000273.1:0-107593 GCA_017139565.1 Luffa aegyptiaca
TTCTCGGGTATAGCAGTTTTTCCAGAACAGATTGCAAAAGTTCAGACGTTTCTCCCTAAAAAAATTTGAATTAGAAATTCATGAAGAAGACAAAGTTGTAGCTTAAACAAAGATCTACATATCATAGAAGACATCAAGATGAAAAGACCTACGGAAATATGAGTTTTCAGAGCGTTTAGTAAGACTACGAAACTGGACAGATTTAAAAAAATAACCAGAGAAGTAAAAATAAATTCAAGAGAAATGAAAAGGAAACATATATCCGATCTTGAGCCTAAGCTCTGATACAAATGTTATGAAAACTCCCAGGAAATGTATCTAACAACCTTGCTGAAAAACAAGACCTTTAGATCACATAACTGAAAACCCCAAAACCGATTTGAAAATCAACCCAAGGAAAGTAAAAACCGGATTACCTTGTCGATCAAATATCTCAAGGCAAGAAACTGCTTGAGATTCGAATCACTCCACAAGCATGATTGATGTCAAGCTTGAATGATTCTAAGCATGCAACCTAAACTACATAGAATTGCAAAGAAACTTAGCTCTTAGGCTAAAGGAAAAGCTCAAAGGCTTATTTTACTACATTTCCAAGTCTCCTTTTCAAATACAACATACATGGCTTTTTATAGCCTCAAAATTAAACTCTAGAGTAACCTATGGTCATTTGAAGAGTTGTAACTCTCATCCTCTATAATACTATAATGACCACTACCTAAATTGTAACCTAAACATTGATAACAAAACTTAAAACTGAAAATTACATAGAAACTCCCTTAAATCCGAGAATTGAAAACCCATCAACCAACAATGTCTTGTAACCTCCCAAAGTTTTAAATGAAGCTCTACTTGATGTAGTTTGAAGTAGCTTGAAGTGTGGTTCCATCATTGATGCTTGATTGCACTAAATGAACTTGACATGTAGTTGAGTTCATTCAATACAACTTGAGTTTCCTTCAATGCTAGTTGACTTCAACTTTATTGACATTTGACTTCATTTAATGCAACGTAATTTTTGAATATGTTTTTGGCATAACACAAGACATCTTGGTTCATATCATCTTGTTTGGATGAAACTTGGTCCAAACTTTGCTCCGTTTGAGTTTGGTGAGTTTGAAACTCAAACTTCGGCCCAATGAGAGTTGTTTAGGTGGTGTGGACGACACATGTTCCAAACTTTGCTCTGTTTCTGTTTTTGAGAGCTCGGAACCCAAAGTTTCTCCGAATGAGAGTTTTTCATCTTTTTTTGACGAAACTTGGTCCAAACTTTGTTCTGTTTGAGTTTTGGAGAGTTTAAAACTCAAAGTTCGGCCCAATGAGAGTTTTTTAGGGTGTTTGGACGAGAAATGTTCCAAACCTTCTCTGTTTCTGTTTTTGAGAGCTCGGAACCCAAAGTTCGTCCCAATGAGAGTTTTTCATCTTGTTTGGATGAAACTTGGTCCAAACTTTGCTCCGTTTGAGTTTGGTGAGTTTGAAACTCAAACTTCGGCCCAATGAGAGTTGTTTAGTTGGTGTGGACGACACGTGTTCCAAACTTTGCTCTGTTTTTTTTTTTTAGAGCTCGGAACCCAAAGTTTCTCCGAATGAGAGTTTTTCATCTTGTTTGGACGAAACTTGGTCCAAACTTTGTTCCGTTTGTGTTTTGGAGAGTTTGAAACGCAAATTTCGGCCCAATGAGAGTTCTTTAGGTGGTTTGGACGAGAAATGGTCCAAACCTTGCTCTGTTTCTGTTTTTGAGAGCTCGCAACCCAAAATTCGTCCCAATGAGAGTTTTTCATCTTGTTTGGATGAAACTTGGTCCAAACTTTGCTCCGTTTGAGTCTTGGTGAATTTGAAACTCAAACTTCGGCCCAATGAGAGTTGTTTAGGTAGTCTGGACGACACATGTTCCAAACTTTGCTCTGTTTCTGTTTTGAGAGCTCGGAACCCAAAGTTTCTCCGAATGAGAGTTTTTCATCTTGTTTGGACGAAACTTGGTCGAAACTTTTTTCCGTTTGTATTTTGGAGAGTTTGTAACGCAAATTTCGGCCCAATGAGAGTTCTTTAGGTGGTTTGGACGAGAAATGGTCCAAACTTTGCTCCGTTTCTGTTTTTGAGAGCTCGGAACCCAGAGTTCGTCCCAATGAGAGTTTTTCATCTTTTTTGGATGAAACTTGGTCCAAACTTTGTTCCGTTTGAGTTTTGGTGAGTTTGAAACTCAAATTTCGGCCCAATGAGAGTTCTTTAGGTGGTTTGGACGAGAAACGGTCCAAACCTTGCTCCGTTTCTATTTTTGAGAGCTCGGAACCCAAAGTTCGTCCCAATGAGAGTTTTTCATCGTGTTTGGATGAAACTTGGTCCAAACTTTGCTCCGTTTGAGTTTTGGTGAGTTTGAAACTCACACTTCGGCCCAATGAGAGTTGTTTAGGTGGTGTGGACGACACATGTTCCAAACTTTGCTCTGTTTCTGTTTTTGAGAGCTCGGAACCCAAAGTTTCTCCGAATGAGAGTTTTTTCATCGTTTTTTGACGAAACTTGGTCCAAACTTTGTTCTGTTTGAGTTTTGGAGAGTTTAAAACTCAAAGTTCGGCCCAATGAGAGTTTTTTAGGGTGTTTGGACGAGAAATGTTCCAAACCTTTCTCTGTTTCTGTTTTTGAGAGCTCGGAACCCAAAGTTCGTCCCAATGAGAGTTTTTCATCTTGTTTGGATGAAACTTGGTCCAAACTTTGCTCCGTTTGAGTTTGGTGAGTTTGAAACTCAAACTTCGGCCCAATGAGAGTTGTTTAGGTGGTGTGGACGACACATGTTCCAAACTTTGCTCTGTTTCTGTTTTTTAGAGCTCGGAACCCAAAGTTTCTCCGAATGAGAGTTTTTCATCTTGTTTGGACGAAACTTGGTCCAAACTTTGTTCCGTTTGTGTTTTGGAGAGTTTGAAACGCAAATTTCGGCCCAATGAGAGTTCTTTAGGTGGTTTGGACGAGAAATGGTCCAAACCTTGCTCTGTTTCTGTTTTTGAGAGCTCGAAACCCAAAATTCGTCCCAATGAGAGTTTTTCATCTTGTTTGGATGAAACTTGGTCCAAACTTTGCTCCGTTTGAGTTTGGTGAGTTTGAAACTCAAACTTCGGCCCAATGAGAGTTGTTTAGGTGGTGTGGACGACACATGTTCCAAACTTTGCTCTATTTCTGTTTTTGAGAGCTCGGAACCCAAAGTTTCTCCGAATGAGAGTTTTTCATCTTTTTTTGACGAAACTTGGTCCAAACTTTGTTCTGTTTGAGTTTTGGAGAGTTTAAAACTCAAAGTTCGGCCCAATGAGAGTTTTTTAGGGTGTTTGGACGAGAAATGTTCCAAACCTTTCTCTGTTTCTGTTTTTGAGAGCTCGGAACCCAAAGTTCGTCCCAATGAGAGTTTTTCATCTTGTTTGGATGAAACTTGGTCCAAACTTTGCTCCGTTTGAGTTTGGTGAGTTTGAAACTCAAACTTCGGCCCAATGAGAGTTGTTTAGGTGGTGTGGACGACACATGTTCCAAACTTTGCTCTGTTTCTATTTTTTAGAGCTCGGAACCCAAAGTTTCTCCGAATGAGAGTTTTTCATCTTGTTTGGACGAAACTTGGTCCAAACTTTGTTCCGTTTGTGTTTTGGAGAGTTATAAACGCAAATTTCGGCCCAATGAGAGTTCTTTAGGTGGTTTGGACGAGAAATGGTCCAAACCTTGCTCCGTTTCTGTTTTTGAGAGCTCGGAACCCAAAGTTCGTCCCAATGAGAGTTTTTCATCATTTTTGGATGAAACTTGGTCCAAACTTTGCTCCGTTTGAGTCTTGGTGAATTTGAAACTCAAACTTCGGCCCAATGAGAGTTGTTTAGGTGGTGTGGACGACACATGTTCCAAACTTTGCTCTGTTTCTGTTTTTGAGAGCTCGGAACCCAAAGTTTCTCCGAATGAGAGTTTTTCATCTTATTTGGACGAAACTTGGTCCAAATTTTGTTCCGTTTGTGTTTTGGAGAGTTTGAAACGCAAATTTCGGCCCAATGAGAGTTCTTTAGGTGGTTGGGACGAGAAATGGTCCAAAACTTGCTCCGTTTCTTTTTTTGAGAGCTCGGAACCCAAAGTTCGTCCCAATGAGAGTTTTTCATCTTGTTTGGATAAAACCTGGTCCAAACTTTGCTCCGTTTGAGTCTTGGTGAGTTTGAAACTCAAACTTCGGCCCAATGAGAGTTGTTTAGGTGGTGTGGACGACACATGTTCCAAACTTTGCTCTGTTTCTGTTTTTGAGAGCTCGGAACCCAAAGTTTCTCCGAATGAGAGTTTTTCATCTTGTTTGGACGAAACTTGGTCCAAACTTTGTTCCGTTTGTGTTTTGGAGAGTTTGAAATGCAAATTTCGGCCCAATTAGAGTTCTTTAGGTGGTTTGGACGAGAAATGGTCCAAACCTTGCTCCGTTTCTGTTTTTGAGAGCTCGGAACCCAAAGTTCGTCCCAATGAAAGTTTTTCATCTTGTTTGGATGAAACTTGGTCCAAATTTTGCTCCGTTTGAGTTTTGGTGAGTTTGAAACGCAAATTTCGGCCCAATGAGAGTTCTTTAGGTGGTTTGGACGAGAAATGGTCCAAACCTTGCTCCGTTTCTATTCTTGAGAGCTCGGAAGCCAAAGTTCGTCCCAATGAGAGTTTTTCATCTTGTTTGGATGAAACTTGTTCCAAACTTTGCTCCGTTTGAGTTTTGGTGAGTTTGAAACTCACACTTCGGCCCAATGAGAGTTGTTTAGGTGGTGTGGACGACACATGTTCCAAACTTTGCTCTGTTTCTGTTTTTGAGAGCTCAGAACCCAAAGTTTCTCCGAATGAGAGTTTTTCATCTTGTTTGGACGAAACTTGGTCCAAACTTTGTTCCGTTTGAGTTTTGGAGAGTTTAAAACTCAAAGTTCGGCCCAATGAGAGTTTTTTAAGGTGTTTGGATGAGAATTGTCCAAACCTTTCTCCGTTTCTGTTTTTGAGAGCTCGGAACCCAAAGTTCGTCCCAATGAGAGTTTTTCATCTTGTTTGGATTAAACTTGGTCCAAACTTTGCTCCGTTTGAGTTTGGTGAGTTTGAAACTCAAACTTCGGCCCAATGAGAGTTGTTTAGGTAGTGTGGACGACACATGTTCATAACTTTGCTCTGTTTCTGTTTTTGAGAGCTCGGAACCCAAAGTTTCTCCGAATGAGAGTTTTTCATCTTGTTTGGACGAAACTTGGTGCAAACTTTGTTCCGTTTGTGTTTTGGAGAGTTTGAAACGCAAAATTCGGCCCAATGAGAGTTCTTTAGGTGGTTTGGACGAGGAATGGTCAAAACCTTGCTCTGTTTCTGTTTTTGAGAGCTCGGAACCCAAAGTTCGTCCCAATGAGAGTTTTTCATCTTGTTTGGATGAAACTTGGTCCAAACTTTGCTCCGTTTGAGTCTTGGTGAGTTTTAAACTCAAACTTCGGCCCAATGAGAGTTGTTTAGGTGGTGTGGACGACACATGTTCCAAACTTTGCTCTGTTTCTGTTTTTGAGAGCTCGGAACCCAAAGTTTCTCCGAATGAGAGTTTTTCATCTTATTTGGACGAAACTTGGTCCAAATTTTGTTCCGTTTGTGTTTTGGAGAGTTTGAAACGCAAATTTCGGCCCAATGAGAGTTCTTTAGGTGGTTGGGACGAGAAATGGTCCAAAACTTGCTCCGTTTCTTTTTTTGAGAGCTCGGAACCCAAAGTTCGTCCCAATGAGAGTTTTTCATCTTGTTTGGATAAAACCTGGTCCAAACTTTGCTCCGTTTGAGTCTTGGTGAGTTTGAAACTCAAACTTCGGCCCAATGAGAGTTGTTTAGGTGGTGTGGACGACACATGTTCCAAACTTTGCTCTGTTTCTGTTTTTGAGAGCTCGGAACCCAAAGTTTCTCCGAATGAGAGTTTTTCATCTTGTTTGGACGAAACTTGGTCCAAACTTTGTTCCGTTTGTGTTTTGGAGAGTTTGAAATGCAAATTTCGGCCCAATTAGAGTTCTTTAGGTGGTTTGGACGAGAAATGGTCCAAACCTTGCTCCGTTTCTGTTTTTGAGAGCTCGGAACCCAAAGTTCGTCCCAATGAAAGTTTTTCATCTTGTTTGGATGAAACTTGGTCCAAATTTTGCTCCGTTTGAGTTTTGGTGAGTTTGAAACGCAAATTTCGGCCCAATGAGAGTTCTTTAGGTGGTTTGGACGAGAAATGGTCCAAACCTTGCTCCGTTTCTATTCTTGAGAGCTCGGAAGCCAAAGTTCGTCCCAATGAGAGTTTTTCATCTTGTTTGGATGAAACTTGTTCCAAACTTTGCTCCGTTTGAGTTTTGGTGAGTTTGAAACTCACACTTCGGCCCAATGAGAGTTGTTTAGGTGGTGTGGACGACACATGTTCCAAACTTTGCTCTGTTTCTGTTTTTGAGAGCTCAGAACCCAAAGTTTCTCCGAATGAGAGTTTTTCATCTTGTTTGGACGAAACTTGGTCCAAACTTTGTTCCGTTTGAGTTTTGGAGAGTTTAAAACTCAAAGTTCGGCCCAATGAGAGTTTTTTAAGGTGTTTGGATGAGAATTGTCCAAACCTTTCTCCGTTTCTGTTTTTGAGAGCTCGGAACCCAAAGTTCGTCCCAATGAGAGTTTTTCATCTTGTTTGGATTAAACTTGGTCCAAACTTTGCTCCGTTTGAGTTTGGTGAGTTTGAAACTCAAACTTCGGCCCAATGAGAGTTGTTTAGGTAGTGTGGACGACACATGTTCATAACTTTGCTCTGTTTCTGTTTTTGAGAGCTCGGAACCCAAAGTTTCTCCGAATGAGAGTTTTTCATCTTGTTTGGACGAAACTTGGTGCAAACTTTGTTCCGTTTGTGTTTTGGAGAGTTTGAAACGCAAAATTCGGCCCAATGAGAGTTCTTTAGGTGGTTTGGACGAGGAATGGTCAAAACCTTGCTCTGTTTCTGTTTTTGAGAGCTCGGAACCCAAAGTTCGTCCCAATGAGAGTTTTTCATCTTGTTTGGATGAAACTTGGTCCAAACTTTGCTCCGTTTGAGTCTTGGTGAGTTTTAAACTCAAACTTCGGCCCAATGAGAGTTGTTTAGGTGGTGTGGACGACACATGTTCCAAACTTTGCTCTGTTTCTGTTTTTGAGAGCTCGGAACCCAAAGTTTCTCCGAATGAGAGTTTTTCATCTTGTTTGGACGAAACTTTGTCCAAACTTTGTTCCGTTTGTGTTTTGGAGAGTTTGAAACGCAAATTTCGGCCCAATGAGAGTTCTTTAGGTGGTTTGGACGAGAAATGGTCCAAACCTTGCTCCGTTTCTGTTTTTGAGAGCTCGGAACCCAAAGTTCGTCCCAATGAGAGTTTTTCATCTTGTTTGGATGAAACAAGTCCAAACTTTACTCCGTTTGAGTTTTGGTGAGTTTGAAACTCAAACTTCGGCCCAATGAGAGTTGTTTAGGTGGTGTGGACGACACATGTTCCAAACTTTGCTCTGTTTCTGTGTTTGAGAGCTCGGAACCGAAAGTTTCTCCGAATGAGAGTTTTTCATCTTGTTTGCACGAGACTTGGTCCAAACTTGGTCCCGTTTGAGTTTTCGAGAGTTTGAAACTCAAAGTTCGGCCAAATGAGAGTTCTTTAGGTGGTTTGGACGAGAAATGGTCCAAACCTTGCTCCGTTTCTTTTTTTGAGAGCTCGGAACCCAAAGTTCGTCCCAATGAGTGTTTTTCATCTTGTTTGGACGAACTTGGTCCTAACTTTCCTCCGTTTGAGTTTTGGAGAGTTTGAAACTCAAAGTTCGACCCAATGAGAGTTTTTAAGGTGTTTTGGACGAGAAATGGTCAAAACCTTTCTCCGTTTCTGTTTTTGAGAGCTCGGAACCCAAAGTTCGTCCCAATGAGAGTTTTTCATCTTGTTTGGACGAAACTTGGTCCAAACTTTGCTCCGTTTCAGTTTTGGATAGTTTGAAACTCAAACTTCGGCCCAATGAGAGTTGTTTAGGTGGTGTGGATGACACATAGTCCAAACTTTGCTTTGTTTCTGTTTTTGAGAGCTCGGAACCCAAAATTTGTCCGAATGAGAGTTTTTCATCTTATTTGGACGAAACATGGTCCAAACTTTGCTCCATTTGAGTTTTGGAAAGTTTGAAACTCAAAGTTCAGCCCAATGATAGTTCTTTAGGTGGTTTGGACGAGAAATGGTCCAAACCTTGCTCCGTTTCTGTTTTTGAAAGCTCGGAACCCAAAGTTCGTCCCAATGAGAGTTTTTCATCTTGTTTTGGACGAACTCGGTCCTAACTTTGCTCCGTTTGAGTTTTGGAGAGTTTGAAACTCAAAGTTCGACCCAATGAGAGTTCTTTAGGTGGTTTGGACGAGAAATGGTCCAAACCTTGCTCTGTTTCTGTTTTTGAGATCTCGGTGTTGGGTTTTATGCCCTAAAACTCGTAGATAGTGAATGTAAACAAATTGTATACTTGTTTCAATAAAGTGTTATTGAGTTTCTACAATAAAGTGTTATTGTTAAATATTGCACAAGTTGACCCAAATCCAATAAACTAAGATCCAAGGTTGTTTACATGTGACTTGAACTAGTATGTGGGGACATACGGGGATTGGTGTTCAAGTAACAACCTAAAAGGTCTATAGTACAAGGATAATGTTGGGTACCTTATCCTGGTAACACTATGTGATACGGCCCGCTTTGTATTTGATACAGACGTATTAATCCAAGGCGTCCATGTAGGAGACATGCGAGTGGGGGTATCCTATGCAATGAGTTTGCATAAGACCGGACCACGAAATAGTAAACCACTAGATGTAACACCGTTAACTAGTTAGTTTACTGTTTCAATACGATGACCTAGGTAACTCAGTCTTAATCCTGAGTGTGTCATGAACTCCTTCTCATGAGGGATTGTCCTTTGATTAGCATGGGTGAGAGTGGCCAATACGCCGACTCAATATGCCTTCCTTTTTGGGGACAAGACCGAGTGGGAGGCTGGGGACATGACAACACAAGAAGGAATTCACTCATTCCCACATCTAGGAGAAGTAGATGAGTGTTCCCTTAAGTGGTGACTCCGGGACTTGAACAAAGGGATCCCGCCCTCTCACTGGCCCGAGAGGGACTTTCTGTTTAATGGTTGGACCATAAACAGGTTGTTCATTATAGGAGCACTGGTACTTAAGGAGACAGATGTAACACAAGGGTAAAACGGTAATTTGACCCAGCTGTGATTACGAACACTCGTGGAGGATTGACTTACCGGCATAGGTCTATATCCGTGGACACAGAAATGTTCTACAGTGAGAAGAGTTCAGCTATGGGTCTTTAGTGGAATGACCCACAGTTAATGAATATTGGTTAACCTGATTAATGAGTTTAATCTATTAACCTCATATCATTGGAGCTTCTGATCTGTAGGTCCATTAGGTCCCCCTGCTAGCTCGTAAAGAGTAATTAGGAACAAATATATCTTGAGAGAATTTGAATAGTTCAAATTCATATTGGGAATTAAGTTAATTGTATGAGATACAAATTAAGATAATGTATAATGATGCATTAAAATATAAAGTCTGATGTGAACCAAGCTACATCTATTGTCATGCCTCAAGGTCCAATTACAAGGTCGAGAGCCAAGAAGATACAACAAGCATTAATCACCTATATTCAAGCTATGGTGAGCTCGACAAAGGACGTTCAAGGAGATGTTGGACTATTTCCCTACACTATTTCCAAAATTGAGATTCAAGATGGAGACACGTTAAATGCATTTTCACTTGCATTTAATGAACTATAGTTGGCTTTATGGAACTTAAGCTTAAACTACTCCAAGTGAAGCTTCAATTAATATGGGAGGTTACAAACAACTCAAAGCTGACCATTGGAGTTCAATTCTCGGATTTATGGCCCTCCATTATATAATTTTCAGTTTTTAAGTCTTTTTCATAACTTATAGGTTACATTTGAGTAGTGGCTGATTATGGGCTTTAATATTGTGGAGGTTACACTCTTAAATATGTCATTTAAGCTGAATTTAGGTTATATTTTGAAGGCTATAAAAAGCCATCTTGGATGTAACACAGACCAGAATATTTTGAGTGAAATATATTGGGTTTTCTCTTAGCTTTGTGTTGAGCTGAGTTTTTTTCAAATTGTGCAATTTCTTGTGTTTAGATCTTGCATGCTAGAGTCATTCAAGTGGTGTTGATCAAACCTCTTGTGGAGTGATTCGAATCACGAGTTTAGAAACAAGTTTTCTTTACTCTTGATATTGATCATCAAGGTAATCCGTTTCAAAACTTTTCCTTGGGTTGGTTCCATATTGTTCTTTGGGGTTTTCAGATTTGAGATCTAAAGGTCTTGTTTTTTAGCAAGGTTGTTAGATCCATTTCTTGGGAGTTTCATAACATTTGGTATCAGAGCATTAGGCTCTTTGATCGGACATATGTTTCCTTGCGTTTATCTTTTTGTTCTATTTGTTTTTTTTCTTCAGTTTTCGTAAATCTGGGCATGCTATTCTGCTGTCTTAAAAAAGAAAAAAAATATATCATTTCCGTTCTTCATTTCATGTTCTTGTCTTCTACAAAGTTTTAGATTGAAGTCTTATCTACAACTTTTCCTTCATTGAGAACTTCTAAATCGGTTTGCTTCAGGGTGATTTAGGCATATTTTGAAAATCTGTCAAAGGAAATCTGTACAGCCCGAGAGCAAATTCTTGCTGACTTCTTTGTATTCATTGTTTGAAAGCATGTTCATCTGAATGTTCTAATGTTAATACTCTCTTCTTAGATTCAGATTTGACCGTTTAAAGTTCCAACATATCAGTTACATCCAGAATTCAAACAAAAGAAAACCGTTGGGCATTAAATGTGGCAGTTACAATTGGGCTTAGTCAATTCTCTTTTGTTGCTGTTATATTTAACTCCTATCTGTTACTAAGGCTGAATTAAACACCATTATTCATCATTTGCCCGGAGTTAACATCATCTTTATCAATTTTTTTGAATTCAACTTAGTAACTACTTTGCATACCATTTCAATTCTGTCCAACTTTGTTTCTCTTTGTTCTAAGTTTGTTTCTTTCTTCCCTAATCATATTCCAATATTTTTTTTTCTTAAACTTGTTTCTTTGTTGTTATTCGGATTGCTCCTTTAATACCTTTGATTGTGTTCTAAGTGTGTGGACTAATCACTTGAATTGCACTGCTTAGCTCTTTAACTTTGCTAGACTTAATACCAATCTGTTTTGGAGTGTGATTTCTGTGTGCCAATTTGTGAGGGTGTGATTGTAAGGGAGTGGTACATTGTTTTGAGTGTTGAGTGTTAAACACGAGTGGTCTTCATTAACGAGTGAAACGTGTGAGGGAGCGCTTGTGAGGTCCATTATTATTTTTTTTTTTGTCACTTAACTTTGTTTTGTAGTATGGCAAATCATGAGAATGATCCTAACATTACTGAAGCACGGATGAGAGAGGCACAACAAGGAACCATGGAAAGAATGATTCGTGGTATAGAAGAGTTGTCCGAACGCATGGGAAGGTTGGAGGCTCAGTACCAACCTCGTGAGAGAGTTCCACCACCACGTATTGACAATGATCGAGAGGATGACTATGAGGATGATGGTTCCGATCAACCAGATGATGACCAAGTTACCTTGGTAGCGGTTCCAAGAGGAAGACAAAGACGTGCTGGTCGTGGCATGGAAAGAGGGCGAGGTCGTGGACGAGGACATCATATTTTCCAACAACGAGTTCCTCAATATGAGGGAGTTGATCGAAATGTGGGTAACATCAAATTGAAGCTTCCAAAGTTCTATGGCAAAACCGATCCGGAGGAATACCTTGAATGGGAGAAGTCAGTGGAGTCCGTATTCAATTGCCATAATTTCAGTGATGAAAAGAAGGTAATATTATGTGTTGCTCAATTTAAACAATATGCTCAAACATGGTGGGATAAGTTGATGTCAAGTAGGAGAAGAAATCTTGAGGCACCGATCGATGATTGGTACGAGTTCAAGGAGGCCATGAGGAAGCGTTTTGTTCCAAAACATTTTCAACGGGACATGGCGCAAAAGCTTCAAGCATTGAAACAAGGAAGTAAGTCCGTGGAGGATTATTACAAGGAGATGGATACGTTGATGGATCGACTTGATATAGATGAAGACATGGAGAATCTCATGGCACGGTTTCTTAATGGGCTAAACACGGAGATTGCGGACAAGGTTGATCTACAACCTTATTTTGACATGGAAGAGATGCTGCATATTGCAATCAAAATTGAGAGGCAACTCCAACGAAAGTCACGACGGTATTCTTCTAAACACTTTTCCAACTCTAGCTCATCATGGAAAAGGGATAGTAAGAGTATTGATTATAAGCCTAGAAATCGAGAGGGGTATGAGAAACCTAAAGAGAAGTTTGAAAAGGGGGAGAGTTCCAAGAAAGGGAAAGAGAAGGTAGATGAATCTAATGTGCGAAATAGGGATTTGAAGTGCTGGAAATGTCAAGGGGTAGGTCATTATAGTAGAGATTGCCCAAATAGGAGAACGATGATCCTTCGAGAGGGAGAGTTTGTGACGGAGGATGAAGAGGAAGATGAGGTCATAGAGGAAGGAAAAGTAGAGTGTGAAAGTGATGAGTTTAGTGAAGAGGATCCTACTTATATGTCCTTAGTCACTAGGAGAGCTTTAAACACCCAAATTAAGGAGGATAGTCTAGACCAACGGGAGAACTTATTTCACACTAGGTGTCTTGTTCAATCTGTACCTTGTAGTGTGGTTATCGATAGTGGTAGTTGTACCAATGTTGTGAGTTCCATTCTGGTCAAGAGACTTAATTTAGAAACCAAACCCCATCCTAAACCATATAGGCTTCAATGGTTGAATGATTGTGGGGAGGTAAGGGTAAGTAGGCAAGCTCTTGTTTCTTTTACCATTGGGAAGTATGCTGATGATGTTTTGTGTGATGTTGTATCCATGCATGCTGGGGATTTATTGTTGGGGAGACCTTGGCAATTTGATCGTCGGGTAGTCTATGATGGGTATGCTAATCGTTACTCTTTTACTCATAATGGGAGAAAAACTACTCTTGTACCTTTGTCTCCAACAGACGTGTATATTGATCAATGTAAACTTGAAAAGAAAAGGCAAGAGGTCGATGCAAAAGCAAAAGGTTCAAAAGAAATGAAAGAAAAAGAATTGAGAGAAAAAAAAGAGTTGAGTGCAAAGCAAGTGACTAGCAATCGGCCTAGAGAGAAAAATGAGAGAAAAGCCAAAATAGTGAGCTTGTATGTTAGATCAAGTGAGGCTAGGAATGTTTTGCTCTCTAACCGGACCATTCTTGTACTTTTGTACAAAGGGTCTTGTTTTCTTACTAACGAGCTTAACCCTTCTTTGCCTAGTGTTTTTGTTACACTTTTGCAGGAGTTTGAAGATTTATTTCCCGAGGAGATGCCAAGTGGTTTGCCACCACTTAGAGGAATTGAGCACAAGATTGACTTCATTCCGGGAGCGACCATTCCAAATCGTCCAGCATATAGGACTAATCCAAAGGAGGCTGAAGAAATACAAAGGCAAGTAAGTGAACTCCTTGATAAAGGGTATGTGCGTGAGAGTTTGAGTCCATGTTCTGTTCCGGTTATTCTTGTGCCTAAGAAAGATGGATCATGGCGGATGTGTGTTGATTGTAGGGCTATAAACAAGATAACTATTAAGTATAGGCATCCAATTCCTAGATTAGATGATATGCTTGATGAGTTGCATGGATGTAGTCTATTTACTAAAATTGATTTGAAATCAGGTTATCATCAAATTCGCATGCATATTGGTGATGAATGGAAAACCGCTTTCAAAACTAAGTATGGCCTTTATGAGTGGTTAGTTATGCCTTTTGGATTGACTAATGCACCTAGTACATTCATGAGGTTAATGAATCATGTCTTGCGTGAATACTTAGGGAAGTTTGTGGTTGTGTATTTTGATGACATACTTGTTTATTCTAAATCCTTAGATGAGCATGTTGAGCATGTGCGTTCTGTTTTGATTACTTTGCGAAAAGAATGCTTGTATGCAAATTTTAAAAAATGTAGCTTTTGTATGGAAAAAGTTAATTTTCTTGGATTTGTCGTTTCATCTAATGGTGTTGAGGTTGACGAGGAGAAGGTAAAGGCAATACGAGATTGGCCTACACCTAAAAGTGTAAGTGAGGTAAGAAGTTTTCATGGTCTTGCAGGATTTTATCGTAGGTTCATAAAGGATTTTAGTACTATTGCTTCACCTTTGAATGAACTTGTTAAAAAAAATGTTTCTTTTGAATGGGGAAAAGACCAAGAACTTGCTTTTAATACTTTGAAAGAAAAATTGAGTTCTGCTCCATTACTGGCATTACCTAATTTTGACTTAACTTTTGAAATTGAATGTGATGCTAGTGGTGTTGGAATAGGGGCTGTTTTAATGCAAAATCAAAGACCTTTAATGTTCTTTAGTGAAAAATTGAATGGTGCTTCTTTGAAGTATCCGACTTATGACAAAGAACTTTATGCTTTGGTTCGTGCATTACAAACTTGGCAACATTATCTTTGGCCTAAAGAGTTTGTTATTCATACTGATCATGAGAGTTTAAAACACTTGAGAGGTCAAGATAAGCTCAATCGTCGCCATGCTAAATGGGTGGAGTTCATCGAGTCATTTCCTTATGTCATTAAGTATAAACAAGGTAAAGAGAATGTTGTTGCTGATGCTTTGTCTCGAAGGTATGCTCTTTTTAACCGATTGAATGCTAAGTTTTTGGGTTTTGAGCATATAAAGTCTTTGTATCATCATGATGTGTTCTTTGCTCCTTTTGTTGAATCTTGTGAAAAAGGACTTGTTGTGGATGATTACATGTTGTTTGATGGATTTTTGTTTAGAAAAGGGAAACTTTGCATACCATTTTGTTCCATTCGTGAGTTACTTGTAAGGGAAGCTCATGGAGGTGGCTTAATGGCTCATTTTGGAGTTTCTAAAACTTATGATATGCTTGCTGAACACTTTTACTGGCCTAAAATGAGACATGATGTTAATAAAGTGTGTGCACGATGCATAACATGTAAACAAGCTAAGTCTAGGCTTCAACCACATGGTTTGTATTCACCTTTGCCCATTCCTAATGGTCCTTGGATTGATATATCAATGGATTTTGTTTTAGGCTTACCTAGAACTAGGAAAGGTAGGGATAGCATCTTTGTTGTGGTTGATAGATTTAGTAAAATGGCTCATTTTATTCCTTGTCACAAAACTGATGATGCAAAGCATATTGCTGATTTATTTTTTAGGGAGGTTGTGAGATTGCATGGTATTCCTAAAAGCATAGTAAGTGATCGTGATGTTAAATTTTTAAGTCACTTTTGGCGTGTTTTGTGGGGTAAATTGGGAACTAAGCTAGTGTATTCAACTACATGTCATCCACAAACGGATGGACAAACTGAGGTTGTTAATCGGACCATGACTACTATGCTTAGAGCTATTATCGACAAGAATCTTAAGACTTGGGAGGATTGTTTGCCATTCATAGAATTTGCATATAATAGGGCTGTACATAGCACTACTAAATGCACTCCTTTTGAAATTGTTTATGGCTTTAATCCTCTAACTCCTATTGATTTATTACCTATGCCCCCTAATGAGTTTGTGAGTTTTGATGCCAATGCAAAGGTTGACTTTGTTCATAAGCTGCACCAAAAAGTGAAAGAGAACATTGAGAAGCATAATTCCAAGGTTGCTTCAAGAATTAATAAGGGACGCAAGCTTTTAGTCTTCAAACCTGGAGATTGGGTTTGGGTGCATTTTCGAAAAGAAAGGTTTCCTACACAAAGAAGATCGAAACTTTTGCCCAGAGGAGATGGTCCTTTCCAAGTTCTTGAGCGCATCAATGACAATGCTTATAAAATTGATTTACCAGGTGAGTATGGTGTTAGTGCAACCTTTAATGTTGCTGACTTGAGTCCTTTTGATGTAGGTGATGGCTATGATTCGAGGACGAATCCTTCTGAAGAGGGAGAAGATGATGTGAACCAAGCTACATCTATTGTCATGCCTCAAGGTCCAATTACAAGGTCGAGAGCCAAGAAGATACAACAAGCATTAATCACCTATATTCAAGCTATGGTGAGCTCGACAAAGGACGTTCAAGGAGATGTTGGACTATTTCCCTACACTATTTCCAAAATTGAGATTCAAGATGGAGACACGTTAAATGCATTTTCACTTGCATTTAATGAACTATAGTTGGCTTTATGGAACTTAAGCTTAAACTACTCCAAGTGAAGCTTCAATTAATATGGGAGGTTACAAACAACTCAAAGCTGACCATTGGAGTTCAATTCTCGGATTTATGGCCCTCCATTATATAATTTTCAGTTTTTAAGTCTTTTTCATAACTTATAGGTTACATTTGAGTAGTGGCTGATTATGGGCTTTAATATTGTGGAGGTTACACTCTTAAATATGTCATTTAAGCTGAATTTAGGTTATATTTTGAAGGCTATAAAAAGCCATCTTGGATGTAACACAGACCAGAATATTTTGAGTGAAATATATTGGGTTTTCTCTTAGCTTTGTGTTGAGCTGAGTTTTTTTCAAATTGTGCAATTTCTTGTGTTTAGATCTTGCATGCTAGAGTCATTCAAGTGGTGTTGATCAAACCTCTTGTGGAGTGATTCGAATCACGAGTTTAGAAACAAGTTTTCTTTACTCTTGATATTGATCATCAAGGTAATCCGTTTCAAAACTTTTCCTTGGGTTGGTTCCATATTGTTCTTTGGGGTTTTCAGATTTGAGATCTAAAGGTCTTGTTTTTTAGCAAGGTTGTTAGATCCATTTCTTGGGAGTTTCATAACAAAGTCTAATTTGAGATTAAACTTTATTAAATTGAGAGATTGATATATTTGAAAGAGTTCAAATATATGTCTAATTAAATATAGGGTATTTAATTAGAAGATGAATTAATTAATTATGAATTGATTTAGTTTAAATTAAATGAGATTTAATTAAACTATAGTCTATGAGAGAAATAAATATTTGAAGAAGTTCAAACATTAATATGAATTTGATTCATAATAAATTTATAGGATATAAGAGAATTTGAAGGAGTTCAAATTTTAATATGAATTTGATTCATATTATAGAATTAATTAATTGAAGGCCTGAAATTAAATATATGATATTTAATTGGGTAATTAATTAATTAACTAATAGAAGGTCTGAAATTAAATATGTGATATTTAATTGGTGATTAATTAATTAAAGAATTAATTAATTGGAAATTAATCAATTATGGAAATGATTAATCACTTATGGAAGTAATTAATCATTTATGGAAATGATTTAATCACTTATGGAAGTGATCAATCATTTATGGAAAAGATTAATCAATTGTGGAATTGATTGGTCATGGAATTGATTAATTATGGAAAAGATTAAATTAGTTATGGAAATAATTGATTTTAAATGAATATTTTATTCATGGCCTTTCTCCTATAAATAGAACACTAAACCTAGGGTTTAGGTACAACAACATAAGGCCACAAGAATGCACTCTTGCATTCTCTCTAGCCTCCCTCTCATATTCTCTCAACTCAAGAACTCTAGGGAGAATTTTCTCTTTAGTGTTTTTCCCATTCAAGATTAGGTAGTCCCACAACTACGTTCCTAATCTCAGAGTTATAGCGGTGAAGATCAAATGGTGGTGTTCTTCGTTGTTGCAGAGCAAACAAGAATCATCCGTTGAAGTATTCAGAGTCGTCAACGGAGGTATGTTTCTCATCGCTTAACCTTTTTTTGCCAATGTATTGGTATTTTGTAGAACAAAATTAATTTACGAACGGTAAAATTGCTTCCGCTGTAACGGAATTGGGAATTCCAATCCTTCACTCGGAACCTAGAGTTCGTCCCAATGAGAGTTTTTCATCTTGTTTGGACGAAACTTGGTCCAAACTTTGCTCCGTTTGAGTTTTGGAGAGTTTGAAACTCAAAGTTCGGCATAATGATAGTTCTTTAGGTGGTTTGGACGAGAAATGGTCCAAACCTTGCTCCGTTTCTGTTTTTGAGAGCTCGGAACCCAAAGTTCATCCCAATGAGAGTTTTTCATCTTGTTTGGATGAAACTTGGTCCAAACTTTGCTCTGTTTGAGTTTTCTTGAGTTTGAAACTCAAACTTCGACCCAATGAGAGTTGTTTAGGTAGTGTGGACGACACATGTTCCAAACTTTGCTCTGTTTCTGTTTTTGAGAGCTCGGAACCCAAAGTTCGTCCCAATGAGAGTTTTTCATCTTGTTTGGACGAAACTTGGTCCAAACATTGCTCCGTTTGAGTTTTGGTGAGTTTGAAACTCAAACTTCGGTGCAATGAGAGTTCTTTAGGTGGTTTGGACGAGAAATGGTCCAAACCTTGCTCTGTTTCTCTTTTTGAGAGCTAGGAACCCAAAGTTTCTCCCAATGAGAGTTTTTCATCTTGTTTGGATGAAACTTGGTCCAAACTTTGCTCTGTATGAGTTTTGGTGAGTTTGGAACTTAAACTTCTTTGGTGAGTTTGGAACTTAAACTTCGGCCCAATGAGAGGTTTTTAGGTGGTGTGGACGACACATGTTCCAAACTTTGCTCTGTTTCTGTTTTTGAGAGCTCGGAACCCAAAGTTTGTCCGAATGACAGTTTTTCATCTTATTTGGACGAAACTTGGTCCAAACTTTGCTCCATTTGAGTTTTGGAGAGTTTGAAACTCAAAGTTCGGCCCAATGGGAGTTCCTTAGGTGGTTTGGATGAGAAATGGTCCAAACCTTGCTCCGTTTCTGTTTTTGAGAGCTCGGAACCCAAAGTTCGTCGCAATGAGAGTTTTTATCTTATTTGGACGAACTTGGTCCTAACTTTGCTCCGTTTGAGTTCTGGAGAGTTTGAAACTCAAAGTTCGACCCAATGAGAGGTCTTTAGGTGGTTTGGACGAGAAATGGTCCAAACCTTGCTCCGTTTTTATTTTTGAGAGCTCGGAACCCAAAGTTCGTCCCAATGAGAGTTTTTCATCTTGTTTGGACGAAACTTGGTCCAAACTTTGCTCCGTTTGAGTTTTGGTTAGTTTGAAACTCAAACTTCGGAGCAATGAGAGTTCCTTAGGTGGTTCGGACGAGAAATGGTCCAAACCTTGCTTCGTTTCTGTTTTTGAGAGCTTGGAACCCAAAGTTCGTCCCAATGCGAGTTTTTTAGGTTGTGTGGACGACACATGTTCCATACTTTGCTCTGTTTCTGTTTTTGAGAGCTCCGAACACAAAGTTTCTCCCAATGAGAGTTTTTCATCTTGTTTTGACGAAACTTGGTCCAAACTTTGCTCCATTTGAGTTTTGGAGAGTTTGAAACTCAAAGTTCAGCCCAATGGGAGTTCTTTAGGTGGTTTGGATGAGAAATGGTCCAAACCTTGCTCCGTTTCTGTTTTTGAGAGCTCGGAACCCAAAGTTCGTCGCAATGAGAGTTTTTATCTTATTTGGACGAACTTGGTCCTAACTTTGCTCCGTTTGAGTTCTGGAGAGTTTGAAACTCAAAGTTCGACCCAATGAGAGTTCTTTAGGTTGTTTGGACGAGAAATGGTCCAAACCTTGCTCCGTTTTTGTTTTTGAGAGCTCGGAACCAAAAGTTCGTCCCAATGAGAGTTTTTCATCTTGTTTGGACGAAACTTGGTCCAAACTTTGCTCCGTTTGAGTTTTGGTGAGTTTGAAACTCAAACTTCGGCGCAATGAGAGTTCTTTAGGTGGTTTGGACGAGAAATGGTCCAAACCTTGCTCCATTTCTGTTTTCGAGAGCTTGGAACCCAAAGTTCGTCCCAATGCGAGTTTTTTAGGTGGTGTGGACGACACATGTTCCATACTTTGCTCTGTTTCTGTTTTTGAGAGCTCCGAGCACAAAGTTTCTCCCAATGAGAGTTTTTCATCTTGTTTTGACGAAACTTTGTCCAAACTTTGTTCCGTTTGAGTTTTGGAGAATTTGAAACTCAAAGTTCGGCCCAATGGGAGTTCTTTAGGTTGTTTGGATGAGAAATTATCCAAACCTTGCTCCATTTCTTTTTTTTAGAGCTCGAAACCCAAAGTTCGTCCCAATGAGAGTTTTTCATCTTGTTTGGATGAAACTTGGTCCAAACTTTGCTCTGTATGAGTTTTGGTGAGTTTGAAACTTAAACTTCGGCCCAATGAGAGTTGTTTAGGTGGTGTGGACGACACATGTTCCAAACTTTGCTCTGTTTCTGTTTTTGAGAGCTCGGAACCCAAAGTTTCTCCCAATGAGAGTTTTTCATCTTCTTTGGACGAAACTTGGTCCAAACTTTGATCCGTTTTAGTTTTGGAGAGTTTGAAACTCAAAGTTCGGCCCAATGGGAGTGCTTTAGGTTGTTTGGATGAGAAATGGTCCAAACCTTCCTCCGTTTCTGTTTTTGAGAGCTCGGAACCCAAAGTTCGTCCCAATGAGAGTTTTTCATCTTGTTTGGACGAACTTGGTCCTAACTTTGCTCCGTTTGAGTTTTGGAGAGTTTGAAACTCAAAGTTCGACCCAATGAGAGTTCTTTAGGTGGTTTGGACGAGAAATGGTCCAAACCTTGCTCCATTTTTGTTTTTGAGAGCTCGGAACCCAAAGTTCGTCCCGATGAGAGTCTTTCATCTTGTTTGGACGAAACTTGGTCCAAACTTTGCTCCGTTTGAGTTTTGGTGAGTTTGAAACTCAAACTTCGGCCCAATGAGAGTTTTTTAGGTGGTGTGGACGACACATGTTCCAAACTTTTCTCTGTTTCTGTTTTTGAGAGCTCGGAACCCAAAGTTTGTCCGAATGACAGTTTTTCATCTTATTTGGACGAAACTTGGTCCAAACTTTGCTCCATTTGAGTTTTGGAGAGTTTGAAACTCAAAGTTCGGCCCAATGGGAGTTCCTTAGGTGGATTGGATGAGAAATGGTCCAAACCTTGTTCCGTTTTTATTTTTGAGAGCTCGGAACCCAAAGTTCGTCCCAATGAGAGTTTTTCATCTTGTTTGGACGAAACTTGGTCCAAACTTTGCTCCGTTTGAGTTTTGGTGAGTTTGAAACTCAAACTTCGGCGCAATGAGAGTTCTTTAGGTGGTTTGGACGAGAAATGGTCCAAACCTTGCTCCGTTTCTGTTTTGGAGAGCTTGGAACCCAAAGTTCGTCCCAATGCGAGTTTTTTAGGTGGTGTGGACGACACATGTTCCATACTTTGCTCTTTTTCTGTTTTTCAGAGCTCCGAACACAAAGTTTCTCCCAATGAGAGTTTTTCATCTTGTTTTGACGAAACTTGGTCCAAACTTTGTTCCGTTTGAGTTTTGGAGAGTTTGAAACTCAAAGTTCGGCCCAATGGGAGTTCTTTAGGTTGTTTGGATGAGAAATGATCCAAACCTTTCTCCGTTTCTTTTTTTTAGAGCTCGGAACCCAAAGTTCGTCCCAATGAGAGTTTTTCATCTTGTTTGGATGAAACTTGGTCCAAACTTTTCTCTGTATGAGTTTTGGTGAGTTTGAAACTTAAACTTCGGCCCAATGAGAGTTGTTTAGGTGGTGTGGACGACACATGTTCCAAACTTTGCTCTGTTTCTGTTTTTGAGAGCTCGGAACCCAAAGTTTCTCCCAATGAGAGTTTTTCATCTTCTTTGGACGAAACTTGGTCCAAACTTTGATCCGTTTTAGTTTTGGAGAGTTTGAAACTCAAAGTTCGGCCCAATGGGAGTGCTTTAGGTTGTTTGGATGAGAAATGGTCCAAACCTTCCTCCGTTTCTGTTTTTGAGAGCTCGGAACCCAAAGTTCGTCCCAATGAGAGTTTTTCATCTTGTTTGGACGAACTTGGTCCTAACTTTGCTCCGTTTGAGTTTTGGAGAGTTTGAAACTCAAAGTTCGACCCAATGAGAGTTCTTTAGGTGGTTTGGACGAGAAATGGTCCAAACCTTGCTCCATTTTTGTTTTTGAGAGCTCGGAACCCAAAGTTCGTCCCGATGAGAGTCTTTCATCTTGTTTGGACGAAACTTGGTCCAAACTTTGCTCCGTTTGAGTTTTGGTGAGTTTGAAACTCAAACTTCGGCCCAATGAGAGTTTTTTAGGTGGTGTGGACGACACATGTTCCAAACTTTTCTCTGTTTCTGTTTTTGAGAGCTCGGAACCCAAAGTTTGTCCGAATGACAGTTTTTCATCTTATTTGGACGAAACTTGGTCCAAACTTTGCTCCATTTGAGTTTTGGAGAGTTTGAAACTCAAAGTTCGGCCCGATGGGAGTTCCTTAGGTGGATTGGATGAGAAATGGTCCAAACCTTGTTCCGTTTTTATTTTTGAGAGCTCGGAACCCAAAGTTCGTCCCAATGAGAGTTTTTCATCTTGTTTGGACGAAACTTGGTCCAAACTTTGCTCCGTTTGAGTTTTGGTGAGTTTGAAACTCAAACTTCGGCGCAATGAGAGTTCTTTAGGTGGTTTGGACGAGAAATGGTCCAAACCTTGCTCCGTTTCTGTTTTGGAGAGCTTGGAACCCAAAGTTCGTCCCAATGCGAGTTTTTTAGGTGGTGTGGACGACACATGTTCCATACTTTGCTCTTTTTCTGTTTTTCAGAGCTCCGAACACAAAGTTTCTCCCAATGAGAGTTTTTCATCTTGTTTTGACGAAACTTGGTCCAAACTTTGTTCCGTTTGAGTTTTGGAGAGTTTGAAACTCAAAGTTCGGCCCAATGGGAGTTCTTTAGGTTGTTTGGATGAGAAATGATCCAAACCTTTCTCCGTTTCTTTTTTTTAGAGCTCGGAACCCAAAGTTCGTCCCAATGAGAGTTTTTCATCTTGTTTGGATGAAACTTGGTCCAAACTTTTCTCTGTATGAGTTTTGGTGAGTTTGAAACTTAAACTTCGGCCCAATGAGAGTTGTTTAGGTGGTGTGGACGACACATGTTCCAAACTTTGCTCTGTTTCTGTTTTTGAGAGCTCGGAACCCAAAGTTTCTCCCAATGAGAGTTTTTCATCTTCTTTGGACGAAACTTGGTCCAAACTTTGATCCGTTTGAGTTTTGGAAAGTTTGAAACTCAAAGTTCGGCCCAATGGGAGTTCTTTAGGTTGTTTGGATGAGAAATGGTCCAAACCTTCCTCCGTTTCTTTTTTTGAGAGCTCGGAACCCAAAGTTCGTCCCAATGAGAGTTTTTCATCTTGTTTGGACGAACTTGGTCCTAACTTTGCTCCGTTTGAGTTTTGGAGAGTTTGAAACTCAAAGTTCGACCCAATGAGAGTTCTTTAGGTGGTTTGGACGAGAAATGGTCCAAACCTTGCTCCATTTTTGTTTTTGAGAGCTCGGAACCCAAAGTTCGTCCCAATGAGAGTCTTTCATCTTGTTGGGACGAAACTTGGTCCAAACTTTGCTCCGTTTGAGTTTTGGTGAGTTTGAAACTCAAACTTCGGCCCAATGAGAGTTTTTTAGGTGGTGTGGACGACACATGTTCTAAACTTTTCTCTGTTTCTGTTTTTGAGAGCTCGGAACCCAAAGTTTCTCCCAATGACAGTTTTTCATCTTATTTGGCCAAAACTTGGTCCGAACTTTGCTCCATTTGAGTTTTGGAGAGTTTGAAACTCAAAGTTCGGCCCAATGGGAATTCTTTAGGTGGTTTGGATGACAAATGGTCCAAACCTTGCTCCGTTTCTGTTTTTGAGAGCTCGGAACCCAAAGTTCGTCACAATGAGAGTTTTTTATCTTATTTGGACGAACTTGGTCCTAACTTTGCTCCGTTTGAGTTTTGGAGAGTTTGAAACTCAAAGTTCGACCCAATGAGAGTTCTTTAGTGGTTTGGACGAGAAATGGTCCAAACCTTGCTCCTTTTTTGTTTTTGAGAGCTCGGAACCCAAAGTTCGTCGCAATGAGAGTTTTTTATCTTATTTGCACGAACGTGGTCCTAACTTTGCTCCGTTTGAGTTTTGGAGAGTTTGAAACTCAAAGTTCGACCCAATGAGAGTTCTTTAGGTGGTTTGGACGAGAAATGGTCCAAACCTTGCTCCGTTTTTGTTTTTGAGAGCTCGGAACCCAAAGTTCGTCCCAATGAGAGTTTTTCATCTTGTTTGGACGAAACTTGGTCCAAACTTTGCTCCGTTTGAGTTTTGGTGAGTTTGAAACTCAAACTTCGGCGCAATGAGAGTTCTTTAGGTGGTTTGGACGAGAAATGGTCCAAACCTTGCTCCGTTTCTGTTTTTGAGAGCTTGAACCCAAAGTTCGTCCTAATGCGAGTTTTTTAGGTGGTGTGGACGACACATGTTCCATACTTTTCTCTGTTTCTGTTTTTGAGAGCTCAGAACCCAAAGTTTCTCCCAATGAGAGTTTTTCATCTTGTTTGGACGAAACTTGGTCCAAACTTTGATCCGTTTGAGTTTTGGAGAGTTGAAACTCAAAGTTCGGCCCAATGGGAGTTCTTTAGGTTGTTTGGATGAGAAATGGTCCAAACCTTGCTTCGTTTCTGTTTTTGAGAGCTCGGAACCCAAAGTTCGTCCCAATGAGAGTTTTTCATCTTGTTTGGACGAACTTGGTCCTAACTTTGCTCTGTTTGAGTTTTGGAGAGTTTGAAACTCAAAGTTCGACCCAATGAGAGTTCTTTAGGTGGTTTGGACGAGAAATGGTCCAAACCTTGCTCCATTTTTGTTTTTGAGAGCTCGGAACCCAAAGTTCGTCCCAATGAGAGTCTTTCATCTTGTTTGGACGAAACTTGGGCCAAACTTTGCTCCGTTTGAGTTTTGGTGAGTTTGAAACTCAAACTTCGGCCCAATGAGTGTAAACCCGAGACTTCTCTAGGATCATTTTCTCTTGTCATCTCTTGTTGGGATTACTAAGTTAAAAGAAGAAAGGAAAGAAAAGAAAAGGAAAAGGAAAAGGAAAATGGAAGGAAAAGAAAAAAAAAAGAGAAAAGAAATCAGCAAAAAAAAAAAAAAGAAAAGAAAGAAGATGGGAAATGACAGCTCAAAAACCCACCACCGACTAAACTCTTTTTCAGCCCATTTCCATCTCATTTCTCATCCTTTTCCATTGAAACTTTCAGTGCACTTTAAGGAGAGAGTGAAGGAAGAAGGAGAAGATGAATTTCGTGGTTTGAGGTTGAAGAAGATAGGAAAAAGCTCATGCAAAGCCAGCCATTGCAGAATCTGCGTTCAACCTGGCAACCTCTGGTTTTTTAGTCGGTTTGAGCTACACAGAAGGAATCAAGAGGTGAGGTTTGATTTTCTTGAAAGTTAGTTCATTTTCTAACAAATTTCATGAAGGAAGCTTGACCTAAATCGAATGGGAAGTTGATGGTTTTTGGAATGGAAAACAGAGCACAGGATTTTCGAGCAAAGCAGGAGGATCTCTGGTTTTCTCTGATGTTTTGAGCATTCTGGGGTGTACAAGTTGAATCCGAAGCTCTATTTGGTATGGTTGGCAAGCTTATTCAATTATCTACAACTTTCATGAAGAATTCGTGAGCCAAAAATGACTTGAAGTAGGTTTAATTTCAGGAGGAAGATAAAGGGTAACAGAGAAGCTCGAATCTGTGTTGTCTTACTTCGGGGCATTTATGGACAAATTGGTTGGGAATCTCGTTTTCATTCCTTCAGGTACGTTGTAGAGTATTCGAAAATGAAGATTTTGATGTGTATTTCATTAATTTTGGTTCAGTATTGAGGAAGTTGTGGGTGTTGGAAGTTAGGGTATAGAATCTGGAAAATCTGGAAAAGTAGAATGTGAATGTGATTCTTAATCCAATTGTTTAAAAATTCATGAGCATGGAAAGACAAAGCTATCTATGGTTCTAATGCTCGGTTTTGGTTATTTGACAGGCCAAGAGGAAGTAGGTCCAGTCTACAAACCGGGGAACTAGATAAGACTGTGAGTGACAAAATGAATTTCGAAAATGTTCTTAAACGGTTGTTCATGATTATATGTTTTATATGCTTTACCATGAATGATATATGATTTTTATGAACGGTTTCAAGCATAAGTTTTGAGCTCAGATTTTCTAACGAGGTTTATATACGAGCACGTGGCTAATGACTTTATGAAAAGTAGCTGAAACGATATCTTTTAAAGTAAAGTATGGATTAGCAAGTACTTCTAAACGATTTTCAGTTTTTCACGAGCAAGCTGAGTAAGTTTAAGTTTTACGAAAGATAACGATAAGCAGGCATGTTTTAATGTTTCCATGTGATTTTCTGAGATTTCTATTGACTACATGACTGAGATATTGAGCCCGAGGCTATATGGTACCGTGTGCACACAGGTTATATTCCGTTGTCGACGTTGAGTGTACTCCGTGACAACGATGCTGTCGTGAGTGCTGGGCGGGCCCCACTACGACAAAGACGATGGGAGTGCTGGGTGGACCCCACTACATCGTAGGACTAGTAAACGTTGATTGTACTGGGCGTGCCCTACACAACGTAGATCGGTCATGTTAGTTAGAACGTTTGATGTACTTGATATGTCTTGCTACATTTTTAATGACGAACTTGCGAGATATTTTAGCAAGCCTTTTTCATTACACGTTTATGTTAAACGCTTTGATTGAGCATATTTATACGTTTAAAGGTTTATCACATGTTTGACTTCCGGATTTAGAGTTTTAAAGTTTGTCACTCACTGGGCTTCGTAGCTCATCCTTTCAAAATGTTTTTCCACTTTCAGGTAGAGATCGAGCTCCCGGTGCCTGATACACTGCCAACGTCTGCTGAAAGTTCTAGATCAAGCTCCAGTACGTGGTTGGAGTTGTATATTGAGTCCGTTCATATTGTAAATGTTTTGTAAGGGTTGTATAATATCGTCCTAGAGGTCGTGGATGTATAACCCTAGTTGTATATGTTTTGGTCGTGATATCTATATCAGGTTACTTTCCAAACCAGGTTAGTTCAGGGCTGCACCATGTGTATGTTGAAAGGTTTCCGTGGATTCCGCTGTGTGGTGTTTCATATAGAATGTTTTATATCTATGATTAGTATGTTTATCAGGTTCAACGTTTCAGTAGGGTCAACAGGGATCGTTAGAGGTGACGATGTCTGTTGGCTTCACGCCGTCTTTCGGGCTAAGCTAGCAGGTGGTCTGGGAGGGGGTGTGACAACTTGGTATCAGAGCAGTTAGCTCCATGGGAAATGAGACATGGCAGTTAGTGCTAAGAAAATCCAGGAAGTAAATAGTTAGACGTTTGGTCAGTTCGATAGAACTAGCGGAGTATGGTCTGAGTATTGTTGAGAGTGAGTGCAGTCAGGACTAGAATGTGGGTATAAGGTTAGTATCATGCATCTGAGTTAAGTATTTATAGCATGTCTGATGTGTTGATATGTTATAGGAGTCATGCCACCACGTATCAGCAGACGACGCAGGCAGAATCAGGACGGGACGCAGGATCCTACCCAAAGTCAATCTGAAAGGGGATCCAGTACCCCAAGAGGTCAGAATGAGGCAGGGAGTGAGCGATTTGCTAGATCTTCACAGGAGATCGGTAGGCCAGAGGGAGCAGGGCCTAGTGATCCAGAAAAGACGTATGGGATTGAACGGTTGAAGAAGTTAGGAGCCACCGTGTTTGAGGGTTCCACGGATCCAGCTGACGCTGAGGTCTGGTTGAATATGTTGGAGAAATGCTTCGACGTGATGAGTTGTCCTGAGGAGCGAAAAGTCAAATTAGCCACATTCCTTTTGCAGAAGGAGGCGGAAGGATGGTGGAAGTCCATTATAGCCAGGCGCAGTGATGCACGTACGTTAGATTGGCAGACATTCAGGGGCGTATTCGAGGAAAAGTAATACCCCACCACATATTGTGAGGCGAAGAGAGATGAGTTTCTGGAGCTGAAACAAGGGTCACTTTCAGTGGCCGAGTACGAGAGGAAGTATACCGAGCTTTCACGGTATGCTGAAGTGATTGTGGCATCGGAGAGTGACAGGTGTCGCAGGTTTGAGAGAGGGCTACGTTTTGAGATACGTACCCCAGTTACCGCTATTGCCAAGTGGACGGATTTTTCCCAGCTAGTAGAGACTGCTTTACGTGTGGAGCAGAGTATTATAGAGGAAAAGGCGGCATTGGAGCCTAGTCGTGGAGCTCCAACAGCTAGTGGTTTTCGGGGTCGTGAGCAGCGGAGGTTCACACCTGGAGTGAATGTTTCAGGCCGTCAAGACTTCAAGCGTCGATCTGGTGGCCAATCATCGAGGCAGATGAGTTCGGGTAGTGCCTATCAGAGGCAGAGTCAGAGAGCCCCCAGTCAGTCTGCGAGTTCGGTAGCAAGACCGCGAACGGGTCAGGAGTCCGTTGCTAGTGAATCCAGGAGAACCCCATGTGTAAGTTGTGGCAAGAATCATCGGGGTCAATGTCTTGTTGGCGCCGGTGTGTGTTACCAGTGTGGACAACCAGGGCATTTCAAGAGGGATTGCCCACAGCTGAGGGCAGCAGTTCAGAAGGACCAGGGAGTTGAGTCCCACACAGTTGAGCAGCCGAGAATCCCAGCAGCCACAGGAGAGGGAACCAGTGGTGCAAGGCAGAAGGGAGTTGTGGGGAGACCTAGGCAGCAGGGAAAAGTCTACGCCATGACTCAACAGGAAGCAGAGGATGCACCAGATGTGATCACTGGTACGATTTTGATTTGTAATGTACCTGCACGTGTTTTATTAGATCCAGGCGCTACGCATTCCTTTGTTTCTAGTATGTTCTTAACTAAGCTGAATAGGATGCTAGAGCCTTTATCTGAGGAGTTAGTCATATGCACTCCAGTTGGTGACATTTTATTAGTTAATGAGGTGTTGCGTGATTGTGAGGTTGTAGTAGAAGGTCTCTGTATGTTAGTGGATCTTCTTCCCCTAGAGTTGCAGGCGTTGGATGTGATTTTGGGAATGGATTTCTTATTCACTCATTATGCTTCTATGGATTGCCATAGGAAGGAAGTGACTTTTAAGAAACCAGGTTCGACTGAAGTAGTTTTCAGAGGTGAGAGGAAGATTATTCCTACGAGTTTGATTTCAGCTCTGAAAGCTGAGAAGTTGTTGAGGAAAGGTTGCACAGCGTTTCTTGCGCACGTAGTAGAGGTGCAAGAAGAAAAGCTGAAACCAGAAAATGTTCCTGTGGTGAACGAATTTCTTGATGTTTTTCCAGCTGATTTATCGGGTTTGCCACCTGATAGAGAGGTGGAGTTCACTATTGAATTGTTACCAGGAACATCACCTATTTCACAGGCACCATACAGGATGGCTCCGAGCGAGCTTAAGGAGCTGAAGGTGCAGTTGCAAGAACTAGTTGACAAGGGATACATCAGGCCTAGCGTATCACCTTGGGGAGCTCCAGTATTATTCGTGAAGAAGAAAGATGGTACCCTGAGATTATGCATTGATTACAGGCAGTTAAACAAGGTTACGATACGTAACAAGTATCCTCTACCACGCATCGATGACTTGTTTGACCAGTTAAGGGGAGCAGCAGTGTTCTCTAAAATTGATCTGAGGTCAGGATACAACCAGCTGAAGGTTAGGGAATCAGATATTCCTAAGACAGCATTCAGGACGAGGTATGGGCACTATGAGTTTTTAGTGATGCCATTCGGTTTAACGAATGCGCCAGCAGTTTTCATGGACCTCATGAACAGGATCTTCCATCAGTATTTAGATCAGTTTGTGATAGTGTTCATCGATGACATACTAGTTTACTCAATTGACAGGAAAGCCCATGAGGAACATCTAAGGATTGTTCTACAGACACTACGTGATAAACAGCTATACGCTAAGTTCAGCAAATGTGAGTTTTGGTTGAATCAAGTGGTGTTCTTAGGGCATGTAGTCTCAGCGGACGGAGTTAGTGTTGACCCGCAGAAAGTGGAAGCTGTTGTCAACTGGGAGAGACCAGCTAGTGCATCAGAGGTTCGTAGTTTCCTAGGCCTGGCCGGATACTACAGACGTTTTGTTGAGGATTTCTCACGGTTAGCATTACCCTTGACAGCTTTGACAAGGAAGAATGCTAAGTTTGAGTGGTCGGATAAATGCGAACAGAGTTTCCAGGAGCTGAAGAAGAGATTGGTGACAACACCTATTCTAGCACTTCCTGTAACAGGGAAGGAGTATGTGATCTATTGTGATGCTTCAAGGCAAGGATTAGGTTGCGTGCTGATGCAGGAAGGAAAGGTGATAGCTTATGCTTCAAGGCAGTTGAAGAAGCATGAGTGTAATTACCCTACCCATGATCTTGTGCTAGCAGCAGTTGTTTTAGCACTGAAGAACTGGAGGCATTATTTATTCGGTGAGAAGTGCCATATTTTCACAGATCATAAGAGTTTAAAGTACATCTTTGATCAGAAAGAGCTGAATCTAAGGCAGAGGCGATGGCTAGAACTGATTAAAGATTATGACTGTACCATAGAATATCATCCAGGTAAGGCTAACGTGGTAGCAGATGCGTTAAGTAGGAAGTCGAGATTTCCGAAGAGCACCTTGTGTGGTATTCGAGCAAGCTTGCTATGTGAGTTTGCTCCGTTTGAGTTTGGACGACCTTGGTCCTAACTTTGCTCCGTTTGAGTTTTGGAGAGTTTGAAACTCAAAGTTCGACCCAATGAGAGTTCTTTAGGTGGTTTGGACGAGAAATGGTCCAAACCTTGCTCCGTTTTTGTTTTTGAGAGCTCGGAACCCAAAGTTCGTCCCAATGAGAGTTTTTTATCTTGTTTGGACGAAACTATGTCCAAACTTTGCTCCGTTTGAGTTTTGGTGAGTTTGAAACTCAAACTTCGGCGCAATGAGAGTTCTTTAGGTGGTTTGGACGAGAAATGGTCCAAACCTTGCTCCGTTTCTGTTTTTGAGAGCTTGGAACCCAAAGTTCGTCCCAATGCGAGTTTTTTAGGTGGTGTGGACGACACATGTTCCAAACTTTGCTCTGTTTCTAATTTTGAGAGCTCCGAACACAAAGTTTCTCCCAATGAGAGTTTTTCATCTTGTTTGGACGAAACTTGGTCCAAACTTTGATCCGTTTGAGTTTTGGAGAGTTTGAAACTCAAAGTTTGGCCCAATGGGAGTTCTTTAGGTTGTTTGGATGAGAAATGGTCCAAACCTTGCTCCGTTTCTGTATTTGAGAGCTCGGAACCCAAAGTTCGTCCGAATGAGAGTTTTTCATCTTGTTTGGGCGAAACTTGGTGCAAACATTGGTCCGTTTGAGTTTTGGAGAGTTTGAAAGTCAAAGTTCGGCCCAACGAGAGTTCTTTAGGTCGTTTGGAAGAGAAATGGTCCAAACCTTTCTCCGTTTCTTGTTTTGAGAGCTCGGAAGCAAAAGTACGTCCCAATGAGAGTTTTTAATATTGTTTGGACGAACTTGGTCCAAACTTTGCTCCGTTTGAATTTTGGAGAGTTTGAAACTCAAAGTTCGGCCCAATGAGAGTTCTTTAAGTGGTTTGGACGAGAAATCGTCCAAACCTTGCTCCGTGTCTGTTTTTGAGAGCTCGGAACCCAAAGTTCGTCCCAATGAGAGTTTTTCATCTTGTTTGGACGAACTTGGTTCAATTTTTGCTCCGTTTGAGTTTTGGAGAGTTTGAAACTCAAAGTTCGGCCGAATGAGAGTTCTTTAGGTGGTTTGGACAAGAAATGGTCCAAACCTCTCTCCGTTTCTAGTTTTGAGAGCTCGGAATACAATGTTCGTCCGAATGAGAGTTTCTCATCTTGTTTGGACGAACTTCGTCCGAACTATGCTCCGTTTGAGTTTTTGCGAGTTTGAATCTCAAAGTTCGGCCCAATGAGATTTCTTTAGGTGGTTTGGACGAGAAATGGTCCAAACCTTGCTCCGTTTCTGTTTTTGAGGGCTCGAAACCCAAAGTACGTCCCAATGAAAGTTTTTCATCTGGTTTGGACGAACTTGGTCCAAACTTTGCTCCGTTTGAGCTTTGGAGAGTTTGAAACTCAAAGTTCGGCCCAATGATAGTTCTTTAGGTGGTTTTGACAAGAAATGGTCCAAACCTTGCTCCGTTTCTGTTTTTGAGAGCTCGAAACCCAAAGTTCGTCCCAATGAGAGTTTTTCATCTTGTTTGGATGAACTGGGTTCAATTTTTGCTCTGTTTTTGTTTTGGAGAGTTTGAATCTCAAAGTTCGGCCCAATTAGAGTTCTTTAGGTGGTTTGGACGAGAAAATGTCCAAACCTTGCTCCGTTTCTGTATTTGAGAGCTCGGAACCCAAAGTTCGTCCCAATGAGAGTTTTTCATCTTGTTTGGGCGAAACTTGGTGCAAACATTGCTCCGTTTGAGTTTTGGAGAGTTTGAAAGTCAAAGTTCGGCCCAATGAGAGTTCTTTAGGTCGTTTGGAAGAGAAATGGTCCAAACCTTTCTCCGTTTCTTGTTTTGAGAGCTCGGAAGCCAAAGTACGTCCCAATGAGAGTTTTTAATATTGTTTGGACGAATTGGTCCAAACTTTGCTCCATTTGAATTTTGGAGAGTTTGAAACTCAAAGTTCGGCCCAATGAGAGTTCTTTAAGTGGTTTGGACGAGAAATCGTCCAAACCTTGCTCCGTGTCTGTTTTTGAGAGCTCGAAACCCAAAGTTCGTCCCAATGAGAGTTTTTCATCTTGTTTGGACGAACTTGGTTCAATTTTTGCTCCGTTTGAGTTTTGGAGAGTTTGAAACTCAAAGTTCGGCCGAATGAGAGTTCTTTAGGTGGTTTGGACAAGAAATGGTCCAAACCTCTCTCCATTTCTAGTTTTGAGAGCTCGGAATACAATGTTCGTCCGAATGAGAGTTTCTCATCTTGTTTGGACGAACTTGGTCCCAACTATGCTCCGTTTGAGTTTTTGCGAGTTTGAATCTCAAAGTTCGGCCCAATGAGATTTCTTTAGGTGGTTTGGACGAGAAATGGTCCAAACCTTGCTCCGTTTCTGTTTTTGAGGGCTCGAAACCCAAAGTACGTCCCAATGAAAGTTTTTCATCTGGTTTGGACGAACTTGGTCCAAACTTTGCTCCGTTTGAGCTTTGGAGAGTTTGAAACTCAAAGTTCGGCCCAATGAGAGTTCTTTAGGTGGTTTTGACGAGAAATGGTCCAAACCTTGCTCTGTTTCTGTTTTTGAGAACTCGAAACCCAAAGTTCGTCCCAATGAGAGTTTTTCATCTTGTTTGGATGAACTTGGTTCAATTTTTGCTCCGTTTTTGTTTTGGAGAGTTTGAAACTCAAAGTTCGGCCCAATTAGAGTTCTTTAGGTGGTTTGGACGAGAAATGGTCCAAACCTTGCTCCATTTCTGTTTTTGAGAGCTCGGAAGCCAAAGTACGTCCCAATGAGAGTTTTTAATGTTGTTTGGACGAACTTGGTCCAAACTTTGCTCTGTTTGAGTTTTGGAGAGTTTGAAACTCAAGGTTCGGCCCAATGAGAGTTCTTTAAGTGGTTTGGACGAGAAATCGTCAGAACCTTGCTCCGTTTCTGTTTTTGAGAGCTCGGAACCAAAAGTTCGTCCCAATGAGAGTTTTTCATCTTTTTTGGACGGAACTTGCTCCAAACTTTGCTACGTTTGAGTTTTGGAGAGTTTGAAACTCAAAGTTCGGTCCAATGAGAGTTCTTTACGTGGTTTGGACGAGAAAATGTCCAAACCTTGCTCCTATTCTTTTTTTGAGACCTCGGAACCCAAAGTACGTCCCAATGAAAGTTTTTCATCTTGTTTGGACGAACTTTGTCCAAACTTTGCTCCGTTTGAGTTTTGGAGAGTTTGAAACTCAAAGTTCGGCCCAATGAGAGTTATTTAGGTGGTTTGGACGTGAAATCGGCCTAACTTAGCTCCGTTTCTGTCTTTGAGAGCTCGGAACCAAAGTTCGCCCCAATGAGAGTTTTTCATCTTGTTTGGACGAACTTGGTCCAAACTTTGCTCCGTTTGACTTTTGGAGAGTTTGAACTTCAAAGTTCGGCCCGATGAAAGTTCTTTAGGTTGTTTGGACGAGAAATGGTCCAAACCTCGCTCCGTTTCTGTTTTTGAGAGGTCGGAACCCAAAGTTCGTCCCAATGTGAGTTTTTCATCTTGTTTCGACGAACTTCGTCCCAACTTTGCTTCGTTTGCGTTTTGGAGAGTTTGAAACTCAATGTTCGGCCCAATGAGAGTTCTTCAGGTGGTTTTGGACGAGAAATGGTCCAAACCTTGATCCGTTTTTTTTTAGAGCTCGGAACCGAAAGTTCGTCCCAATGAGAGTTTTTCATCTTGTTATGACGAACTTGGTTCAATTTTTGCTCCGTTTGAGTTTTGGAGAGTTTCAAACTCAAAGTTCGGCCCAATGAGAGTTCGTTAGGTGGTTTGGAGGAGAAAAGGTCCAAACCTTGCTCCGTTTCTGTTTTTGAGAGCTCGGTCCCCAAAGTTCGTCCCAAAGAGAGTTTTTCATCTTGTTTGGACCAACTTGGTCCCAACTTTGCTCCATTTGAGTTTTGGAGAGTTTGAAACTCAAAGTTCGGCCCAATGAGAGTTCTTTAGGTGGTTTGGACGAGAAAAGGTCCAAACCTTGCTCCGTTTCTGTATTTGAGAGCTCGGAACTCAAAGTTCGTCCGAATGAGAGTTTTTCATCTTGTTTCGGCGAAACTTGGTGCAAACATTGCTCCGTTTGAGTTGTGGAGAGTTTGAAAGTCAAAGTTCGGCCCAATGAGAGTTCTTTAGGTCGTTTGGAAGAGAAATGGTCCAAACCTTTCTCCGTTTCTAGTTTTGAGAGCTCGGAAGCAAAAGTACGTCCCAATGAGAGTTTTTAATATTGTTTGGACGAACTTGGTCCAAACTTTGCTCCGTTAGAATTTTCGAGAGTTTGAAACTCAAAGTTCGGCCCAATGAGAGTTCTTTAGGTGGTTTGGACAAGAAATGGTCCAAACCTCTCTCCGTTTCTAGTTTTGAGAGCTCGGAATACAAAGTTCGTCCCAATGAGAGTTTTTCATCTTGTTTGGATGAACTTGGTCCCAATGTTGCTCCGTTTTTTTTTTTGGACAGTTTGAAACTCAAAGTTCGGCCCAATGAGAGTTCTTTAGGTGGTTTGGACGAGAAATGGTCCAAACCTTGCTCCATTTTTGTTTTTGAGAGCTCGGATGCCAAAGTACGTCCCAATGAGAGTTTTTAATCTTGTTTGGACGAACTTGGTCCAAACATTGCATCGTTTGAGTTTTGGATAGTTTTAAACTCAAAGTTCGGCCCAATGAGAGTTCTTTAGGTGGTTTGGACGAGAAATCATCCAAACATTGCTCCGTTTCTGTTTTTGAGATCTCGGAACCAAAAGTTCGTCCCAATGAGAGTTTTTCATCTTTTTTGGACAGAACTTGGTCCAAACTTTGCTACGTTGTAGTTTTGGAGAGTTTGAAACTCAACGTTCGGCCCAATGAGAGTTCTTTAGGTGGTTTTGGACGAGAAAAGGTCTGAACCTTGCTCCGTTTCTGTTTTTGAGAGCTCGGAACCCAAAGTACGTCCCAATGAAAGTTTTTCATCTTGTTTGGACGAACTTGGTCCAAACTTTGCTCCGTTTGAGCTTTGGAGAGTATGAAACTCAAAGTTCGGCCCAATGAGAGTTATTTAGGTGGTTTGGACGAGAAATGGTCCAAACCTTGCTCCGTTTCTGTTTTTGAGAGTTCGAAACCCAAAGTTCGTCCCAATGAGAGTTTTTCATCTTGTTTGGACGAAGTTGGTTCAATTTTTGCTCCGTCTGAGTTTTGTAGAGTTTGAAACTCAAAGTTAGGCCCAATGAGAGTTCTTTACGTGGTTTGGATGAGAAATGGTCCAAACCTTTCTCCATTTCTGGTTTTGGGAGCTCGGAACCCAAAGTACGTCCCAATGAGAGTTTTTCATCTTGTTTGGACGAACTTGGTCCCAATGTTTCCGTTTTTGGTTTGGAGAGTTTGAAACTCAAAGTTCGGCCCAATGAGAGTTCTTTAGGTGGTTTGGACGAGAAATGGTCCAAACCTTGCTCCATTTCTGTTTATGAGAGCTCGGAAGCCAAAGTACGTCCCAATGAGAGTTTTTAATCTTGTATGGACGAACTTGGTCTTAACTTTGCTCCGTTTGTGTTTTGGAGAGTTTGAAACTCAAAGTTCGGCCCAATGAGAGTTCTTTAAGTGGTTTTGACGAGAAATCGTCTAAACTTTGATCCGTTTCTGTTTTTGAGAGCTCGGAACCAAAAGTTCGTCCCAATGAGAGTTTTTCATCTTTTTTGGACGGAACTTGCTCCAAACTTTGCGACGTTTGAGTTTTCGAGAGTCTGAAACTAAAAGTTCGGCCCAATGAGATTTCTTTAGGTGGTTTGGACGAGAAATGGTCCAAACCTTGCTCCGTTTCTGTTTTTGAGAGCTCGGAACCCAAAGTACGTCCCAATGAAAGTTTTTCATCTTGTTTGGACGAACTTGGTCCCAACTATGCTCCGTTTGAGTTTTTGCGAGTTTGAAACTCAAAATTCGGCCCAATGAGAGTTCTTTAAGTGGTTTGGACGAGAAATGGTCCAAACCTTGCTCCGTTTCTTTTTTTGAGAGTTCGAAACCCAAAGTTCGTCCCAATGAGAGTTTTTCATCTTGTTTGGACGAAGTTGGTTCAATTTTTGCTCCGTTTGAGTTTTGTAGAGTTTGAAACTCAAAGTTCGGCCCAATGAGAGTTCTTTACGTGGTTTGGATGAGAAATGGTCCAAACCTTTCTCCGTTTCTGGTTTTGGGAGCTCGGAACCCAAAGTTCGTCCCAATGAGAGTTATTTAGGTGGTTTTGACGAGAAATGGTCCAAACCTTGCTCCGTTTCTGTTTTTGAGAGCTGGAAACCCAAAGTTCGTCCCAATGAGAGTTTTTCATCTTGTTTGGACGAACTTGGTTCAGTTTTTGCTCCGTTTGAGTTTTGTAGAGTTTGAAACTCAAAGTTCGGCCCAATGAGAGTTCTTTAGGTGGTTTGGATGAGAAATGGTCCAAACCTTTCTCCGTTTCTGGTTTTGAGAGCTCGGAAGCCAAAGTACGTCCCAATGAGAGTTTTTAATCTTGTTTGGACGAACTTGGTCCAAACTTTGCTCTGTTTGAGTTTCGGAGAGTTTGAAACTCAAAGTTCGCCCCAATGAGAGTTCTTTAAGCGGTTTGGACGAGAAATCGTCCAAACCTTGCGCCGTTTCTGTTTTTGAGAGCTTGGAACCACAAGTTCGTCCCAATGGGAGTTTTTCATCTTTTTTGGACGGAACTTGGTCCAAACTTTGCTACGTTTGAGTTTTGGAGAGTTTGAAACTCAAAGTTCGCCCAAATGAGAGTTCTTTACGTGGTTTGGACGAGAAAAGGTCCAAACCTTGCTCCGTTTCTATTTTTGAGAGCTCGGAACCCAAAGTACGTCCCAATGAAAGTTTTTCATCTTGTTTGGAAGAACTTGGTCCAAACTTTTCTCCGTTTGAGCTTTGGAGAGTTTGAAACTCAAAGTTCGGCCCAATGAGAGTTCTTTAGGTGGTTTGGACGAGAAATGGTCCAAACCCTTCTCCGTTTTTTTTTTAGAGCTCAGAACCCAAAGTTCGTCCCAATGAGAGTTTTTCATCTTTTTTGGACGGAACTTGGTCCAAAATTTGCTACGTTTGAGTTTTGGAGAGTTTGAAACTCAAACTTCGGCCCAATGAGAGTTCTTTAAGTGGTTTGGACGAGAAATCGTCCAAACCTTGTTCCGTTTCTGTTTTTGAGAGCTCGGAACCAAAAGTTCGTCCCAATGAGAGTTTTCATCTTTTTTGGACGAAACTTGGTCCAAACTTTGCTCCGTTTGAGTTTTGGTGAGTTTGAAACTCAAACTTCGGCCCAATGAGAGTTCTTTAGGTGGTTTGGACGAGAAATGGTCCAAACCTTGCTCCGTTTCTGTTTTTGAGAGCTCGGAACCCAAAGTTCGTCCCATTGAGAGTTTTTCATCTTGTTTGGATGAAACATGGTCCAAACTTTGTTCCGTTTGTGTTTTGGAGAGTTTGAAACGCAAATTTCGGCCCAATGAGAGTTCTTTAGGTGGTTTGGACGAGAAATGGTCCAAACCTTGCTCCGTTTCTGTTTTTGAGAGCTCGGAACCCAAAGTTCGTCCCATTGAGAGTTTTTCATCTTGTTTGGATGAAACATGGTCCAAACTTTGTTCCGTTTGTGTTTTGGAGAGTTTGAAACGCAAATTTCGGCCCAATGAGAGTTCTTTAGGTGGTTTGGACGAGAAATGGTCCAAACCTTGCTCCGTTTCTGTTTTTGAGAGCTCGGAACCCAAAGTTCGTCCCAATGAGAGTTTTTCATCTTGTTTGGATGAAACTTTGTCCAAACTTTGCTCCGTTTGAGTTTTGGTGAGTTTGAAACTCAAACTTCGGCCCAATGAGAGTTGTTTAGGTGGTGTGGACGACACATGTTCCAAACTTTGCGCTGTTTCTGTTTTTGAGAGCTCGGAACCCAAAGTTTGTCCGAATGACAGTTTTTCATCTTATTTGGGCGAAACTTGGTCCAAACTTTGCTCCATTTGAGTTTTGGAGAGTTTGAAACACAAAGTTCGGCCCAATGGGAGTTCTTTAGGTGGTTTGGATGACAAATGGTCCAAACCTTGCTCCGTTTCTGTTTTTGAGAGCTCGGAACCCAAAGTTCGTCGCAATGAGAGTTTTTTATCTTATTTGGACGAACTTGGTCCTAACTTTGCTCCGTTTGAGTTTTGGAGAGTTTGAAACTCAAAGTTCGACCCAATGAGAGTTCTTTAGGTGGTTTGGACGAGAAATGGTCCAAACTTTTCTCCGTTTTTGTTTTTGAGAGCTCGGAACCCAAAGTTCGTCCCAATGAGAGTTTTTTATCTTGTTTGGACGAAACTTGGTCCAAACTTTGCTCCGTTTGAGTTTTGGTGAGCTTGAAACTCAAACTTCGGCGCAATGAGAGTTCTTTAGGTGGTTTGGACGAGAAATGGTCCAAACCTTGCTCCGTTTCTGTTTTTGAGAGCTTGGAACCCAAAGTTCGTCCCAATGCGAGTTTTTTAGGTGGTGTGGACGACACATGTTCCAAACTTTGCTCTGTTTCTGTTTTTGAGAGCTCCGAACACAAAGTTTCTCCCAATGAGAGTTTTTCATCTTGTTTGGACGAAACTTGGTCCAAACTTTGTTCCGTTTGAGTTTTGGAGAGTTTGAAACTCAAAGTTCGGCCCAATGGGAGTTCTTTAGGTTGTTTGGATGAGAAATGGTCCAAACCTTGCTCCGTTTCTGTTTTTGAGAGCTCGGAACCCAAAGTTCGTCCCAATGAGAGTTTTTCATCTTGTTTGGACGAACTTAGTCCTAACTTTGCTCCGTTTGAGTTTTGGAGAGTTTGAAACTCAAAGTTTGACCCAATGAGAGTTCTTTAGGTGGTTTGGACGAGAAATGGTCCAAACCTTGCTCCGTTTTTGTTTTTGAGAGCTCGGAACCAAAAGTTCGTCCCAATGAGAGTTTTTCATCTTGTTTGGACGAAACTTGGTCCAAACTTTACTACGTTTGAGTTTTAGTGAGTTTGAAACTCAAACTTCGGCGCAATGAGAGTTCTTTAGGTGGTTTGGACGAGAAATGGTCCAAACCTTGCTCCGTTTCTGTTTTTGAGAGTTTGGAACCCAAAGTTCGTCCCAATGCGAGTTTTTTAGGTGGTGTGGACGACACATGTTCCAAACTTTGCTCTGTTTCTATTTTTGAGAGCTCCGAACACAAAGTTTCTCCCAATGAGAGTTTTTCATCTTGTTTGGACGAAACTTGGTCCAAACTTTGTTCCGTTTGAGTTTTGGAGAGTTTGAAACTCAAAGTTCGGCCCAATGAGAGTTCTTTAGGTGGTTTGGACGAGAAATGATCCAAACCTTGCTCCGTTTCTTTTTTTTATAGCTCGGAACCCAAAGTTCGTCCCAATGAGAGTTTTTCATCTTGTTTGGATCAAACCTTGCTCCGTTTCTTTTTTTTATAGCTCGGAACCCAAAGTTCGTCCCAATGAGAGCTTTTCATCTTGTTTGGATGAAACTTGGTCCAAACTTTGCTCCGTATGAGTTTTGGTGAGTTTGAAACTCAAACTTCGCCCCAATGAGAGTTGTTTAGGTGGTGTGGACGACACATGTTCCAAACTTTGCTCTGTTTCTGTTTTTGAGAGCTCGGAACCCAAACTTAGTCCCAATGAGAGTTTTTCATCTTGTTTGGATGAAACTTGGTCCAAACTTTGCTCCGTTTGAGTTTGGGTGAGTTTGAAACTCAAACTTCGGCCCAATGAGAGTTGTTTAGGTGGTGTGGACGACAAATGTTCCAAACTTTGCTCTGTTTCTGTTTTTGAGAGTTCGGAACCCAAAGTTCGTCCCAATGAGAGTTTTTCATCTTGTTTGGACGAAACTTGGTCCAAACTTTGTTCCGTTTGAGTTTTGGAGAGTTTGAAACTCAAAGTTCGGCCCAATGGGAGTTCTTTAAGTTGTTTGGACGAGAAATGGGCCAAACCTTGCTCCGTTTCTGTTTTTGAGAGCTCGGAACCCAAAGTTCGTCCCAATGAGAGTTTTTCATCTTGTTTGGACGAAACTTGGTCCAAACTTTGCTCCGTTTGAGTTTTGGTGAGTTTGAAACTCAAACTTCGGCCCAATGAGAGTTGTTTAGGTGGTGTGGACGACACATGTTCCAAACTTTGCTCTGTTTCTGTTTTTGAGAGCTCGGAACCCAAACTTCGTCCCAATGAGAGTTTTTCATCTTGTTTGGATGAAACTTGGTCAAAACTTTGTTCCGTTTGAGTTTTGGAGAGTTTGAAACTCAAAGACCGGCCCAATGGGAGTTCTTTAAGTTGTTTGGACGAGAAATGGTCCAAACCTTGCTCCGTTTCTGTTTTTGAGAGCTTGGAACCCAAAGTTCGTCCCAATGAGAGTTTTTCATCTTGTTTGGACGAAACTTGGTCCAAAATTTGCTCCGTTTGAGTTTTGGTGAGTTTGAAACTCAAACTTCGGCCCAATGAGAGTTGTTTAGGTGGTGTGGACGACACATGTTCCTAACTTTGCTCTGTTTCTGTTTTTGAGAGCTCGGAACCCAAACTTCGTCCCAATGAGAGTTTTTCATCTTGTTTGGATGAAACTTGGTCCAAACTTTGCTCCGTTTGAGTTTTGGTGAGTTTGAAACTCAAACTTCGGCCCAATGAGAGTTGTTTAGGTGGTGTGGACGACACATGTTCCAAACTTTGCTCTGTTTCTGTTTTTGAGAGCTCGGAACCAAAAGTTCGTCCCAATGAGAGTTTTTCATGTTGTTTGGACGAACTTGGTCCAAACTTTGCTCCGTTTGAGTTTTGGAGAGTTTGAACTTCAAAGTTCGGCCCAATGAGAGTTCTTTAGGTTGTTTTGACGTGAAATGGTCCAAACCTCGCTCCGTTTCTGTTTTTGAGAGGTCGGAACCCAAAGTTCGTCCCAATGAGAGTTTTTCATCTTGTTTGGACGAACTTGGTCCCAACTTTGCTCCGTTTGAGTTTTGGAGAGTTTGAAACTCAAAGTTCGGCCCAATGAGAGTTCTTCAGGTGGTTTGGACGAGAAATGTTCAAAACCTTGCTCCGTTTTTTTTTTTAGAGCTCGGAACCCAAAGTTCGTCCCAATGAGAGTTTTTCATCTTGTTTGGACGAACTTGGTTCAATTTTTGCTCCGTTTGAGTTTTGGAGAGTTTCAAACTCAAAGTTCGGCCCAATGAGAGTTCTTTAGGTGGTTTGGACGAGAAATGGTCCAAACCTTGCTCCGTTTCTATTTTTGAGAGCTCGGAACCCAAAGTTCGTCCCAATGAGAGTTTTTCATCTTGTTTGGACCAATTTGGTCCCAACTTTGCTCCATTTGAGTTTTGGAGAGTTTGAAACTCAAAGTTCGGCCCAATGAGAGTTCTTTAGGTGGTTTGGACAAGAAAAGGTCCAAACCTTGCTCCGTTTCTGTATTTGAGAGCTCGGAACCCAAAGTTCGTCCGAATGAGAGTTTTTCGTCTTGTTTGGGCGAAACATGGTGCAAACATTGCTCCGTTTGAGTTTTGGAGAGTTTTAAAGTCAAAGTTCGGCCCAATGAGAGTTCTTTAGGTCGTTTGGAAGAGAAATGGTCCAAACCTTTCTCCGTTTCTGGTTTTGAGAGCTCGGAAGCCAAAGTACGTCCCAATGAGAGTTTTTAATATTGTTTGGACGAACTTGGTCCAAACTTTGCTCCGTTTGAATTTTGGAGAGTTTGAAACTCAAAGTTCGGCCCAATGAGAGTTCTTTAAGTGGTTTGGACGAGAAATCGTCCAAACCTTGCTCCGTGTCTGTTTTTGAGAGCTCGGAACCCAAAGTTCGTCCCAATGAGAGTTTTTCATCTTGTTTGGACGAACTTGGTTCAATTTTTGCTCCGTTTGAGTTTTGGAGAGTTTGAAACTCAAAGTTCGACCGAATGAGAGTTCTTTAGGTTGTTTGGACAAGAAATGGTCGAAACCTCTCTCCGTTTCTAGTTTTGAGAGCTCGGAATACAATGTTCGTCCGAATGAGAGTTTCTCATCTTGTTTGGACGAACTTGGTCCCAACTATGCTCCATTTGAGTTTTTGCGAGTTTGAAACTCAAAGTTCGGCCCAATGAGATTTCTTTAGGTGGTTTGGACGAGAAATGGTCCAAACCTGTCTCCGTTTCTGTTTTTGAGGGCTCGAAACCCAAAGTACGTCCCAATGAAAGTTTTTCATCTTGTTTGGGCGAAACTTGGTGCAAACATTGCTCCGTTTGAATTTTGGAGAGTTTGAAAGTCAAAGTTCGGCCCAATGAGAGTTCTTTAGGTCGTTTGGAAGAGAAATGGTCCAAACCTTTCTCCGTTTCTTGTTTTGAGAGCTCGGAAGCCAAAGTACGTCCCAATGAGAGTTTTTAATATTGTTTGGACGAACTTGGTCCAAACTTTGCTCCGTTTGAATTTTGGAGTGTTTGAAACTCAAAGTTCGGCCCAATGAGAGTTCTTTAAGTGGTTTGGACGAGAAATCGTCCAAACCTTGCTCCGTGTCTGTTTTTGAGAGCTCGGAACCCAAAGTTCGTCCCAATGAGAGTTTTTCATCTTGTTTCGACGAACTTGGTTCAATTTTTGCTCCGTTTGAGTTTTGGAGAGTTTGAAACTCAAAGTTCGGCCGAATGAGACTTCTTTAGGTTGTTTGGACAAGAAATGGTCGAAACCTCTCTCCGTTTCTTGTTTTGAGAGCTCGGAATACAATGTTCGTCCGAATGAGAGTTTCTCATCTTGTTTGGACGAACTTGGTCCCAACTATGCTCCGTTTGAGTTTTTGCGAGTTTGAAACTCAAAGTTCGGCCCAATGAGATTTCTTTAGGTGGTTTGGACGAGAAATGGTCCAAACCTTGCTCCGTTTCTGTTTTTGAGGGCTCGAAACCCAAAGTACGTCCCAATGAAAGTTTTTCATCTTGTTTGGACGAACTTGGTCCAAACTTTGCTCCGTTTGAGCTTTGGAGAGTTTGAAACTCAAAGTTCGGCCCAATGAGAGTTCTTTAGGTTGTTTTGACGAGAAATGGTCCAAACCTTGCTCCGTTTCTGTTTTTGAGAGCTTGAAACCCAAAGTTCGTCCTAATGAGAGTTTTTCATCTTGTTTGGACGAACTTGGTTCAATTTTTGCTCCGTCTTTGTTTTGGAGAGTTTTAAACTCAAAGTTCGGCCCAATTAGAGTTCTTTAGGTGGTTTGGACGAGAAATGGTCCAAACCTTGTCCATTTCTGTTTTTGAGAGCTCGGAAGCCAAAGTATGTCCCAAAGAGTGTTTTTAATGTTGTTTGGACGAACTTGGTCCAAACTTTGCTCTGTTTGAGTTTTGGAGAGTTTGAAACTCAAGGTTCGGACCAATGAGAGTTCTTTAAGTGGTTTGGACGAGAAATCGTCAGAACCTTGCTCCGTTTCTGTTTTTGAGAGCTCGGAACCAAAAGTTCGTCCCAATGAGAGTTTTTAATCTTTTTTGGACGGAACTTGCTCCAAACTTTGCTACGTTTGAGTTTTGGAGAGTTTGAAACTCAAAGTTCGGCCCAATGAGAGTTCTTTACGTGGTTTGGACGAGAAAATGTCCAAACCTTGCTGCTATTCTTTTTTTGAGAGCTCGGAACCCAAAGTACGTCCCTATGAAAGTTTTTCATCTTGTTTGGACGAACTTTGTCCAAACTTTGCTCCGTTTGAGTATTGGAGAGTTTGAAACTCAAAGTTTGGCCCAATGAGAGTTATTTAGGTGGTTTGGACGTGAAATGGGCCTAACTTAGCTCCGTTTCTGTCTTTGAGAGCTCGGAACCCAAAGTTCGTCCCAATGAGAGTTTTTCATCTTGTTTGGACGAACTTGGTCCAAACTTTGCTCCGTTTGAGTTTTGGAGAGTTTGAACTTCAAAGTTCGGCCCGACGAGAGTTCTTTAGGTTGTTTGGACGAGATATGGTCCAAACCTCGCTCCGTTTCTGTTTTGGAGAGGTCGGAACCCAAAGTTCATCCCAATGTGAGTTTTTCATCTTGTTTCGACGAACTTCGTCCCAACTTTCCTCCGTTTGCGTTTTGGAGAGTTTTAAACTCAAAGTTCGGCCCAATGAGAGTTCTTCAGGTGGTTTGGACGAGAAATGGTCCAAACCTTGCTCCGTTTTTTTTTTAGAGCTCGGAACCCAAAGTTCGTCCCAATGAGAGTTTTTCATCTTGTTTAGACGAACTTGGTTCAATTTTTGCTCCGTTTGAGTTTTGGAGAGTTTCAAACTCAAAGTTCGGCCCAATGAGAGTTCGTTGGGTGGTTTGGAGGAGAAAAGGTCCAAACCTTGCTCCGTTTCTGTTTTTGAGAGCTCGGAACCCAAAGTTCGTCCCAAAGAGAGTTTTTCATCTTGTTTGGACCAACTTCGTCCCAACTTTGCTCCATTTGAGTTTTGGAGAGTTTGAAACTCAAAGTTCGGCCCAATGAGAGTTCTTTAGGTGGTTTGGACGAGAAAAGGTCCAAACCTTGCTCCGTTTCTGTATTTTAGAGCTCGGAACCCAAAGTTCGTCCGAATGAGAGTTTTTCATCTTGTTTGGGCGAAACTTGGTGCAAATATTGCTCCGTTTGAGTTTTGGAGAGTTTGAAAGTCAAAGTTCGGCCCAATGAGAGTTCTTTAGGTCGTTTGGAAGAGAAATGGTCCAAACCTTTCTCCGTTTCTAGTTTTGAGAGCTTGGAAGCAAAAGTACGTCCCAATGAGAGTTTTTAATATTGTTTGGACGAACTTGGTCCAAACTTTGCTCCGTTTGAATTTTGGAGAGTTTGAAACTCAAAGTTCGGCCCAATGAGAGTTCTTTAGGTGGTTTGGACAAGAAACGGTCCAAACCTCTCTCCGTTTCTAGTTTTGAGAGCTCGGAATACAAAGTTCGTCCCAATGAGAGTTTTTCATCTTGTTTGGATGAACTTGGTCCCAATGTTGCTCCGTTTTTGTTTTGGACAGTTTGAAACTCAAAGTTCGGCCCAATGAGAGTTCTTTAGGTGGTTTGGACGAGAAATGGTCCAAACCTTGCTCCATTTCTGTTTTGTAGAGCTCGGAAGCCAAAGTACGTCCCAATGAGAGTTTTTAATCTTGTTTGGACGAACTTGGTCCAAACTTTGCTCTGTTTGAGTTTTGGAGAGTTTGAAACTCAAAGTTCGGCCCAATGAGAGTTCTTTAAGCGGTTTGGACGAGAAATCGTCCAAACCTTGCGCCGTTTCTGTTTTTGAGAGCTCGGAACCAAAAGTTCGTCCCAATGAGAGTTTTTCATCTTTTTTAGACGGAACTTGGTCCAAACTTTGCTACGTTTGAGTTTTGGAGAGTTTGAAACTCAAAGTTCGCCCAAATGAGAGTTCTTTACGTGGTTTGGACGAGAAAAGGTCCAAACCTTGCTCCGTTTCTATTTTTGAGAGCTCGGAACCCAAAGTACGTCCCAATGAAAGTTTTTCATCTTGTTTGGACGAACTTGGTCCAAACTTTTCTCCGTTTGAGCTTTGGAGAGTTTGAAACTCAAAGTTCGGCCCAATGAGAGTTCTTTAGGTGGTTTGGACGAGAAATGGTCCAAACCTTGCTCCGTTTTTTTTTTTAGAGCTCAGAACCCAAAGTTCGTCCCAATGAGAGTTTTTCATCTTTTTTGGACGGAACTTGGTCCAAAATTTGCTACGTTTGAGTTTTGGAGAGTTTGAAACTCAAAGTTCGGCCCAATGAGAGTTCTTTAAGTGGTTTGGACGAGAAACCTTGCTCCGTTTCTGTTTTTGAGAGCTCGGAACCAAAAGTTCGTCCCAATGAGAGTTTTTCATCTTTTTTGGACGAAACTTGGTCCAAACTTTGCTACGTTTGAGTTTTTTTTTTTTGCAAAGGTTAATATATACATAGCAAAAAACTTGAGGACCTCACAGCCCGAGGTCAAGGCAAAAAGAACGAAAGCTCACAACCCGAGCCAAGGGAAACAAAGAAACACTCCCAAACAGGGGCAAAAAACCAAGCTCACAGCCCGAGGCAAGCAACAACAAAGAAAGAAAACAAACGATGGCGCATCAAGTAAACATGCTCCAGGGAGACGCCCCAGGCAGGAGAGAAGACACACCACCAAGCCAGGAGGCACAACGACCATAAATATCAGCCTGAACCACATGTAAAACAGACTGAGGAGAGCGAGGACCCGGACCATGGAGACGCAGATTCCTCTCCCTCCAAATATGATAAATCGAGGCACACCAGGCAACCCTCCACACTCGACGGCTACGACGCTTGCCACCACTAAACTGACAGATCCAAGACAGCTCAGTATCCCATGAGGCAATCCTATGAGAACAGGCACCCCAACTCAAGATCCCACCCCACACAACCTGACTGAAAGGGCACTCAAAAAACAAATGATATCGGGACTCAGGGGCACCAAAGCACAAAAGATAATCAGTGGGGCTCGAAGAATCCCACCTATGCAACCGGTCCCTCATATAGAGCCTATCCCACACCCCAAGCCAAGCAATAAAGGAGTGTTTAGGGATATTACCCCCAAACCATAACAAGCGAAACCAAGGAACAGCCGCGAAATGAGGCCTAATAACCTCCCACGCACTGGAGACAGAGAAACCCCCAGACCTACTTAGGAGCCAAACCACACTATCCTCCCTAGCAAGACACGGTCGAACCCCTTGAACTGAAGGCAAAGGCAACAGAAGCAATAGCTCAAGCGATACACTAGGCCAACGCCAAGACCCATCAGGCAAGAGGAAATTAGCCACTGGAGCATACAACGAGCTAGCAGCATCATAAATAACCCTCTCAGAAAAATGAGGAATAATAGAGCCCTCAGGCAACAACGGATCCACCCACGTAAGACATCTCCGACCATCACCAATGCGGAAACGAATGAGTGATCGAAATTGATCCCGAAGACTAAGAATAGCTCTTCAACACCAAGACCACCGCGAGGAGGGGCGCACAGTCCACAGAGACCGCCCACACAAGATATAAGCCTCAACCCGGGCAACCCACAACGAACCAGACCTCAACATAAGCAGCCACAACAGCTTCATAACAGTTGCCTCATTCCATGAGCGAACATGCCTGATACCCAACCCCCCCTCCGCACGAGGAAGGCACACCTCCGACCAGGCAACCTTGGCCCCACCATGCAAGGCCGGATCACCCTTCCATAAATAAGAACGTAGCAACCGATCAACCTCATGGGTGACCCTAGTAGGGAGAACAAACACACTAGGCCAAAAAACCTGAAAGCTCTGAAGGACTAACTGAATAAGCTGAAGACGACCAGCATACGACAAAACCCGGGCAGACCAAGAGCTAATCCGAGTAGTGATCCGCTCCAGTAGAGGCTTACGTCCCTATACGTTAACGGACCCGAAATAAGAGGGAGGCCAAGATAACGTACAGGCAGAGAAGCTAAGGAGACCCCAATAAACGAGGCAAGATCCTCTGCAACCACCCGAGACACCCCTGCACAGAACAAGGAACTCTTCCCAGGGTTAGCCACAAGCCCCGAAAGAACCTGAAACCTGTGGAGACAAACGAAATGGAGGACCGATCCCCTGCACTGAAAATCATCAAGTCATCTGCAAAGCACAAGTGGGTCAACCCCACCTTCTCACATCGAAAGTGAAAACCAAAGCCATCTGGAGGAGCATTCAACATACGTGATAACACCTCCATCACCATCACAAACAGATAAGGAGAAAGAGGATCCCCCTGCCGCAACCCTCTCCTCCCCGGAAAGAAACCTTCAAGGGAACCATTCACCGACACAGAGAACAAAGGAGACGAAACACAAGCTCGTACCCAACTAACAAACTGGACAGGTGTACCCACTGCTAAAAGAAGCCCAAACAGAAAGTCCCACTGTACAGAATCATAAGCCTTCTGAAGATCAACCTTCAGAACACACCTGGGCGGCCCCCGATCCAGATGGTAACCCCCCACAAGCTCCTAACATAGCAGAATATTATCAACAATGCTTCTGCCCTGAACAAAAGCTGACTAGTTAGGGCTAATAAAGCGTGGAAGCCAAACCCTCAATCTGTTAGCTAAGATCTTAGTAATGCATTTATACAACACATTACAGCAAGAAATAGGTCGGTAATCACCCAACCCTTCTGGACTCGGACGCTTGGGAACTAGAGTGATAGAAGTAGCATTAATACCAGGAGGAAGGTAGCAAGTATCAAAGAAATGCAAGACAGCAGAACAAAAATCATCACCAACCACACTCCATGCTGCCTTAAAAAACCCCACAGAAAAACCATCTGGTCCCGGAGCTTTACTGCTATTCATCGAAAAAAGCACCAACTTGACCTCCTCTCTAGTCACACGGCGACACAGATCAACCCCACACTCCTCAGGCCAGACAAACCCCACAATCTCAGCAATCTGGGCTGTGAGATCTCTGTATCCAAGCAACTGAGTCCCCAAAATACCTCTATAATAATCAACCACAGCTCTCGCAATGTCAGACTGGCCAGTAAGAATATTACCCTCCTCATCCACCAAAGAATTAAGACCATTACGAATCACCCTGGCCTTAAAACACCTGTGGAAAAAAGCAGAGTTATGATCCTCCAGCGAGAGCCACTGAACCCGAGACTTCTGGCGAAGGGAAGACTCCTCCCTCCTAACCCACTCCCAAAAAGACTGAGAAGCCCTAGCTGTTGGGTTTTATGCCCTAAAACTCGTAGATAGTAAATGAAACAAATTAATCGATCTCAATAAAGTGTTATTTGAGTAATTCAGTAATTTGGTTATTGAATAATCGAGTTTGCATTAATAAACCCTAAATCCAATAAACTAAGATCCAAGGTTGTTTAAATAAAACTTGGAATAGTATGTGGGGACATACGGGGATCAGTGTCCAAGTAACAACCTAAATGGTCTACAGTATAGGGATAAGGCTGGGTACCTTATCCTGGTGACACTATGTGATACGGCCCACCTTGTATTCGATACAGATGCAATGATCCAAAGCATCCATGTAGGAGACATGCGGGTGGGGGTATCCTATGCAATGAGTTTGCATAAGACCGGACCGCGAAATAGTAACCACTAGATGTAACGTCGTTAACTAGTTTAGGTTTCTATTTCAATAGGATGACCTAGGTAACTCAATCTCAATCCTGAGTCTGTTATGAACCCCTTTCAGGAGGGACTGTCCTTAGATTTGTATGGGTGAGAGTGGCCAGTTCGCTGACTCAATAAGCCTACCATTTCAGGGGCAAGACCGAATGGGGGCTGGGAACATAACAATACAAGATGGAATTCACTCCTTCCCCTATTGGGGTAAGTAGATGTGTGTTCCCTTAAGGGCTGATTCTAGGGCTTAAACAAAGGCGCGCCGTCCTCTCCTAGCCTGAGAGGAACTCCTGTTTAGTGGTTGGACCCTAAACAACTTGTTCATTAGAGGAATCAGTGGTACTTAAGGAACCAGAGGTAACCCAGGGGTAAAACGGTAATTTGACCCAGCTGGTGTTACGAACACACGTGAAGGATTGACTTACTGCTTGGTCGATATCCGTGGACACAGAAATATTCTATAGTGAGAAGAGTGCAGCTGTGGGTCTTTAGTGGAGTGACCCACAATTAACGAATGTTGACTAAACTTGGTCAATGAGTTTGGCCAATTAGTCTCCTATCGTTGGAGCTTCTGATCTGTAGGTCCATTAGGTCCCACTGGTAGCTCGTAAAGAGACTTGAGGCAATTAAGTATAAATTGTAAATTGAAAGTGTTCAATTTATTTGGGGAATCGTATAATGTATATTGATGCATTATAATATAAAGTTTATGAAACTTTATAATATAATTTTTTAATTAATTTACAAAAAAATTAATTCTTGAGAGAGTATTTGAAAGAGTTCAAATAAATTTAATATGACTTGCATTCATATTAATTTTAATTTTAATAAAATCCCTAAGATTAAATATATGATATTTAATTTGGTAAATTAATTAATTATGGAATTAATTAATTATTTATTAAAATTAGAGACCTTTTCCTATTAGGAAAGAAAATATTTGAAAGAGTTCAAATAAATTTAATATGAATTGGATTCATATTAATTTTAATTTTAATAAAATCCCTAAGATTAAATATATGATATTTAATTGGGAAATTAATTAATTATGGAATTAATTATTTGTTTATTAAAATTAGAGACTTTTTCCTATTAGGAAAAGGTCTCCCTTTTCCTATTAGGAAAAAGGTCTTGGCCTTTACTATATATAGGACCCCTGGGGTGGGGTGAAAGGTATCCCATTCATTCTCCAACTCTCAGAGAATTCTCCCAAAGACTCCCACAAGTCTCCTGCCTCTAGAAGTCTCAGAGTCATACCGGTGGAGTCATAGTGGTGGTGTTCGCACTAGTTCGTGATTAATTCACAAGCAGTTGGTGAATTTAATCTGAGTCGTCAACGAGAGTAAGTAATTTGTTACTTTATAAATTAGATTTAGATCTAATATTTTTGTATGCTTAGCCTTAATATATATTTAGAATAGTTCTAATATTATTGCCAATGTATTGGTATTTTAGATTAAACAAAATTAATTACGAATCGGTCCCAATCACGCTTCCGCTTTACGGAATTACGGAATTCCAATCCTTCAATTGGTATCAGAGCCGATCGTAGATCTAATTTGTTTCTCTAAAATTTGCATTGGCTATTGGTGGGATTGATTAATACATAATCAATGTATGATTTGCATTGAACTGTTTAGGTTAATTTTATGGCCATAGATTTTACTGTTTTTATGTGATTTGATCATGTAAGGGCCCGGTGTTTCGGGTATTTTATGTAAAATCGAGTCCTATGTAAGTCCGGGTCTAGAATAGGTTTTTTATGAGATAAAAATCGGAGAAATTGCGACGCTGTCACGATTACAGCACGCGCTAGAAATTCGCAACAGGACGGTTCAAGGCTGTTGGGCGGTCCGATTCACGCGGTCTGGCTGGGCTGGGACCAATTTGTTCCGGTTCAGCTGGAATTTAGCTCGGTTCGTGATTTTCGTAGTTGGTTCGAAGTGGTTCGGGTTGGTTCCGGCGGTCTAGACCAGTATTTGGAGCTGCAGAAGGACTTTAAGGATAGAATATAGCTATAATTATTGTAATTTATGCTTTATTTTATCCTAGGGGCCAAAATTAACTAGTTCAATTGCTATTTATTTGTTTTATGGATGTCATATAGCTTAAATTCCCACCATAGGTTAAGCATGTTTCATGCATATTTATGTTATAAATGTTATAATATATGATAATTATGCATGAATTTATATTTCATGAGTTATTTAGTATAATTGTTATATTAAATATATGAAATTGGAAAAGCATGATGCATGACATTAATTAGATAAATATAATTGTTATATTTTATTAATGTCAAATTTCATGTAATTTAATTTCATGGATGTTTAATTAATATAATCGATATTAATTAAATAAAATTGAAATTGCATGAAGCATGAGACCACTTTAGATTAATATAATCGTTATATTATCATTATCGGCGTCATAATAATATGGTATTGAATAATTAGAATATGATTGTTATTTTTCCAACACCATAGAAGCATGTTATAGCCAATCATTAAAATTTTATAATAAGTTATAAAATTGATTAGAAACCGTCAACCTATAACAAAGAGTTGCATGCAAACATAGAACCTTAGGTTAAAATGAATTAATTTTAAAATGTTTAAAATTAATTAGACCTAAGCTCATTATAATTCTAATAGGATTAGAATTATTTTCTTACTTAAAATTAAAAATAGTTTTAATTGACTAAGTAGGAAAAACATTACTATGATTATAAGGGAACTCCACCGGTTAAGTTCTGTCTAAGGCTGGGGGTACTTAAGATGACGATTTATGGAACACCTCCTACCTGGGAACTAACCTGGAATACCGGAGTTGAATTAATCATAGTTAAATGTTAGCATGCAATATCACTAGGTTTATTAAAAGAGTTTAATTCACCTAGATCTTTAGAGTAAAGAGTATACTTTACTATGGTTATAAGGGAACTCTCCCGATGAAGTTCTGTCTAAGGCTGGAGGTACTTAAGATGACGGTTTACGGAACACCTGCTACCTGGGAACTGACTCGAAACTTGAGTTGAATTAACCATAGTTATGTTAGCATGCAATATCACTAGGTCAATTAAAAGAGTTTAATTCACCTAGATCTTTAGAGTAAAGATTTATCATAACTATTGGTTATAAGGGAACTCTATGTTGGGTTTAATGTCCTATAAACTCGTAGTTTGTAAATCATTAAACATATTCTATTTCCAATAAAGACGTTATTGAGGTTATTCAGTAAAAGATGTTATTGAATATGTAAATTGCGAATGATTAACCTAAATCCAATAAACTAAGATCCTTGACTATAAAATGAATACTCGAACTATATGTAGGGACATATCGTAGGATCAAGTTCAAGTTTATAGTCAAAATAGTCTATAGTATAAGGATACGGTTGGGTGCCTTATCCTGGTGACATTATGGACGCGGCCCACTTTGTATTAAGTACAAACGATGAGATCCTAAATCGTTTATGTGGTGACATGCGAGTGGGGGCGTCCTATGCAATGAGTTTGCATAAGACTGGACCACGAAATAAGTCACTTTCTCTTTATAACGCCGTTTACTGAAGAAACTGACTATTTCTCATAGATGACCTAGGTAACTCGTTCTTAATCCCGAGCTATCTATGAACTCCTGTTTATGAGAGATTATCCTTTGATCTGCATGGGTGAGAGTGGCCAGCATCGCCGACTCGACAAGCCTACCATTTTGGGGATAAGATCGAATAGATAGCTGGGGACATAGTTTCGCAAGACGGAATTCACTCCTACCCATTTTAGGGATAGCAGAGAGGTTGTTCTCTTAAGTACTAACTCCAGGACTTGAACAAGGGGCCCCACCCTCTCGTTGGATCGAGAGGAACTTAGGTTTGATGGTTGGACCGCAAACCGATTGTTCATTAGAGGATTAGTGGAACTTAAGGAACAAGAAGTACTATAGGGGTGTAACGGTTATTTGACCTAGCTATAGCTACGAACAACCTGTGAAGGAACGACTTACTGAACATGGTTAAATCAAGTGGACGGAAATATATCTATAGTGAGGGGAGTGCAACTATCGGGCTATAGTGGAGTGTCCCGATAGTTAACGAATGTTGGCTAGCTTAGAAAATGAGATTAGTCGGTTAGCCTTGAATCGTTGGAGCCCATGATCTATAGGTCCATTAGGTCCCTCTACCAGCTCATATCGGATTAAAGCCTAGAACATATTGATAGGAATTTTTGAATCGTTCAAAAACGGGAAATAGGGTTTTTATCGTAAGACGTGTTCGACACAATGATTTAATTATGAATTAAATTAGGAATTGAGAGATGAGGTATTTGGAAGTGTTTTAAATACCATATATATGTATTAGGAATCATATATAATTCATGACATTAGGTGATAAAGATTGATTGGATCAATCATATCAAAATTACTTGGAAATGTCCCAATTAATTGCCTAGAAATCAATTTCAATTTTGAATTGAAATTGAAATGAATTGCAAGCTGAAAATTTACAATTAGGATACAATTCATAATGGATTTAGTGGCATTTCCACTCTTGCATGATGATGCATAGTGGAAAACAACACAACCATGCACTAGATGCATGTGTTGTGAAGTAGACACCTAGAATCCACTTTGAGTTGCATCTTGGCCATGTGGCTAAGTGTCATGAAGCTTGTCTTTGCATGGGAGATGTCTATAAAAGGGGCTTGAATTAGATTCAAGAAGAGCAAGCTTTCATTTAGTGTTATGCTGCAAATTTTCTCCCTCAAATTCTCTCTCATTTCATCTCCTTCCAAAAGCTTGTACCATCAAGCATTCCCTTCTATCTTTCTTCTATAGACTCCCACAAGTCTTTCTAGGCCCAAGAGAATAGTAGGGAAGACTCTAGAGGTTGTCCAAGGAGCATAGGAGAGGCAAACACCACAAGGAGTTCCACATAAGTGAGCTACAAAGGTTGGTGTTCTCTCAACTCTATATTCTGTCTTTTATAGAACATGCATGCTTTAGGAGCAAAATTGAATGTCTTAAGTGCTTCCGATCTTCAATTGCTTCCGCATGTGTTATATGAACACCTTCAATTGGTATCAGAGCATGATTAGAGCACTTAATTCGTTTTAATTTTGCTTTGGTGGGTACCATTTTGAAATTGAATTTTCTGTGTGCTAAAATGGAAGTGTTCTGGTTTGGCAATTTTTTGAGCATTCAAACCTTCATGAAATTGTAATTGCTCGGATATGTAAGAGCGTTAATGTGTGTACTATAGTCTGTAATTTTTATAGAGTCATTAGAGTCCATATAGGCTGTAAAATCGAAGAAAAACCGGAGAAGACGCAGCAGAAAAGTAAAATTCCAGCAGCAGCAGTTTTTTTTTCTTCTTCTTTTCGGGTCCGGTTCGGTCTGCTGCAGTTTTTTTACACATATTTGAAGGCCGGTTAACTCCATGGAGGGTTGGTTCGGGTCGGTTCGTAAAGCTCGGGATCATCACAAGCAATTTTATTGATTATTATTGTAATAATTAGTTGATTGTTTGTTTTAAATTGCCAAACCATTCCATTTTAGCTTGATTTAATTTCTTTTATGCATTGAGAATGTATGGTTTAATTGGATTAAATGTATGTGCATTATGAGTATGCCATATAGTTTAAAATCCCACCATAGGAAAGCATGTTCATGCATTTTTTAATAAGTGTTATTAATAGTTCAAATGCATGAGGGAAATTTTATGTTTAAATTGATATAAATGTTGTATTGATTTAGGGAGATTCATGCTTGAATGGTTAATTAAAATTGATTAATTGATATAAAAGTTATATTAATCAAAAGATAAAATTAACCTAGCATGAAGCATGAAATTTCCTTAGAATTTTGTTTATAAGAGTTATATTCAAAAGGCAAGTTTGTTATAGTTTAGATTTATAATTGTTATAAATCACATAGAAATTTAAAATCTATAACAAAGAAAAAGGTGCATGCTCACTTAGGGTTAATTTGATCCAACTCTCGATCGATTTCAATTAGATTCAAATAGGTCGATAAGCTTGTAAAACATAGGTTACAAGAGAACTCACCCGACGAGATGCTGTCTAAGGCTGGAGGTATTTAAGTTGACGGTTTACGGAACACCTCCTACCTGGGCATCGAGTCGGTTCTTGAGTTAAAGTTAACCCAGTTTTATGAGCATGCACGTGTGTGATGTGAGGTTTTAATCGTTATCACCTAGACATCGTAAGATTATATGAACTTAGACTTAGGGTTATTCAATTAGCCGGAATTCACCTAAGTATAAGTATACCCAAAACCGTTTAAAATACTTAGTGGGAGGGGAGAGATATATCAAATCCATTTCCCTTTTACGTTCTCCCTTTTGTTCACAAGGTGAGATTTATGCTTGGCCTCTTGTTGATTATACCTCAACTGCTCCATTCGGAAGGTGTTTGCATAAATCAATAACAAGGTGAATGGAGAAAGTATTTATAGTAAGTGAGTGAAGGAAGTGTGTCAACACATCCTGCGGTCTCCTCCGTTAGGTTGCACCGTGAGATTTCCATGTTGCGCCTGCTTGTATGCCCTGGAGCTACTAACCATTCGGAGGGTTGTAACATGGAGATCGGAACAACGCAAACTCCAGAGATGGATAGGATTACTTAGGACCATTTCCAACATTAGCTTTTCCATTCGGTAGCATTGTTGGGGCCGTTCTCTGTAATCTTAAAACGGCGGGTCACACTTACAAGGGTTACTAAGTGTTAGTAAATTCCTGACCAAACGTAACGATAACTAAACAACTATAGGAATAAGAGTTATTCTGGGATTAGTATTTAGTCAAGAACGTCTTGGTTTGGTGAAGGAGTAATTGACTGCCCCTCGGTAGCGGTTGCTCTAACTCACTAAAGTGTCGTTGCAAAATAATAATCCTGGGTACATTATTACTTTTGCTAAAACTTGATTGGATTTTGTCTAAAAATGGTTAATAAGCAATTTCTAATAGCTTTGTTTAATTTTTCAGCATGTCTAGCTCACTAGTACAATTACTCGCTTCGGATAAGCTTAACGGGGATAACTATGGAACTTGGAAGTCTAATCTAAACACAATACTAGTAATCGAGGATCTTAGATTTGTCCTTACCGAAGAGTGTCCGCCTAACCCTGGCTCGTCAACAAACCGAATTGTTCGGGAAGCATATGAGAAATGGACTCGAGCTAATGATAAAGCAAGAGTCTATATTTTAGCAAGCATTTCGGATGTCTTGTCGAAAAAACACGAGAGGATGGTCACCGCAAGGGAGATCATGACTTCGTTGCAAGGTATGTTTGGACAACCGTCCTCACAAATCAGGCACGAAGCTCTCAAGAATGTTTACAATTCCCGAATGAAGGAAGGTGCTTCAGTTAGGGAACATGTTTTGAACATGATGGTTCAGTTTAACATTGCTGAAGTAAACGGTGCTACAATTGACGAGGGTAGTCAAGTAAGTTTCATAATGGAGTCTCTTCCGAAGAGCTTCATTCAGTTCAGGACAAACGCTGTCATGAACAAAATAGACTTTAACCTGACTACTTTGCTAAACGAGCTCCAGACTTACCAAAGTCTCACTAAGAGGGAACATGAAGGGGAGGCAAATGTTGCTACAACCAAAAGGTTCCAAAAGGGATCATCCTCAGGAACCAAGTCTGGACCTTCCACTTCAAAGAATAAGAGTATTCAAATGAAGAAAAAGAAGGATAAAGGGAAAGGAAAAGCTCCAGTGGGAAGCAAGGCAAAAACTAAAGCTGCAGATAAAGGAAAATGTTTCCATTGTAATGTAGACGGACATTGGAAACGCAATTGTCCCAAGTACCTAGCAGAAAAGAAGGCTGAAAAGGAAAAACAAGGTAAATATGATTTGCTCGTTATCGAAACATGTTTAGTTGAGCAAGATAGCTCTGCCTGGATATTAGATTCAGGAGCGACTAACCATGTATGCTCTTCTTTACAGGAAATTAGTTCCTGGCATATGCTGGAAGACGGCGAAGTAACTCTCAAAGTTGGAACTGGAGAGGTCGTCACAGCCAGAGCTTCAGGAACTCTTAAGTTGTCTTTTGGAGATAGATTTTTGTTACTAGAAAATGTCTTGTACGTTCCCGATATAAAAAGGAACTTAATTTCTATCTCTTGTTTGATTGAACATGAATACCAAGTATCTTTTGATATTAATAAAGTGTTTGTTAACAAAAGAGGTATGCATATATGTTCTGCAAAACTTGAAAGCAACTTATATGTGTTAAGGCCAATTCAAGTTAAAGCTATTTTTAATACGGAAATGTTCAAAGTAGCAGAAACTCAAAACAAAAGGCGGAAAGTTTCTCCTAATACCTATCTTTGGCACTTGAGATTAGGCCACATAAATCGCAATAGGATTGAAAGATTGGTAAAGAGTGGACTACTAAACCAGTTAGAAGATGACTCGTTACCACCATGTGAGTCCTGCCTCGAGGGAAAAATGACCAAACGACCTTTTTCAGAAAAAGGTTATAGGGCCAAAGAACCTTTAGAACTCGTGCATTCGGATCTCTGTGGTCCTATGAATGTCAAAGCACGAGGAGGGTATGAATACTTCGTCAGCTTCATTGATGATTATTCAAGGTATGGCTACCTTTACCTAATGCATCACAAGTCTGAAGCCCTTGAAAAGTTCAAAGAGTACAAGACCGAGGTTGAGAACCACTTAGGTAAAACGATTAAAACACTACGATCAGATCGAGGTGGAGAATATATGGACCTACAATTCCAAGACTATTTGATAGAACATGGAATTACGTCCCAACTCTCAGCCCCTGCTACACCACAACAAAATGGTGTATCAGAGAGGAGAAACCGAACCTTGTTAGACATGGTTCGATCAATGATGAGCTATGCTCAGTTGCCTGATTCGTTCTGGGGATATGCAGTTGAGACTGCCGTATACATTTTGAACATGGTTCCCTCTAAAAGTGTTTCTGAAACACCTTATGAGCTATGGAAAGGGCGTAAAGGTAGTTTACGTCACTTCAGGATTTGGGGATGCCCGGCACACGTGTTAGTACAAAACCCAAAGAAGTTGGAACGACGTTCAAAACTGTGCTTATTTGTAGGATATCCTAAAGAAACGAAAGGTGGTCTATTTTACGATCCTCAGGATAATAAAGTGATTGTATCGACAAACGCTACGTTCCTTGAGGAAGATCACATAAAAGATCATCGACCTCGCAGTAAGCTAGTATTAGATGAGATTTCAAGAAAAACTACAAAAGAATCTACAAAAGTTGTAGATCAAGCTGGTCCATCAAAAGTTGTTGATCAAACACATCCATCTCAGGTAGTGAGAGAGCCTCGACGTAGTGGGAGGGTTATAATTCAACCTGACCGTTACATGGGTTTAACAGAAACTCAAACCATCATGTCTGATGATGGTGTAGAGGATCCATTGTCCTTTAATCAGGCAATGAATGATGTTGATAAGGACCAGTGGATCAAAGCCATGGATCTCGAAATGGAGTCAATGTACTTCAATTCGGTCTGGGATCTTGTAGAGCAGCCGGATGGGGTAAAACCTATTGGTTGCAAATGGATCTACAAGAGAAAACGAGACCAAGCCGGTAAGGTTCAAACCTTTAAGGCTCGACTTGTGGCAAAGGGTTTTACTCAGCGGGAAGGAGTCGATTTTGAAGAAACTTTTTCCCCTGTTGCCATGCTTAAGTCGATTAGAATACTCTTATCCATTGCCACATATTATGATTATGAAATATGGCAAATGGATGTCAAGACAGCCTTTTTGAACGGAAATCTTGAAGAAACTATCTATATGGCTCAACCAGAGGGATTCATAGTCCAGGGTGATGAGCAAAAGGTTTGCAAACTTAAACGATCCATTTATGGATTGAAACAAGCATCAAGATCCTGGAATATACGTTTTGACACTGCGATCAAAACGTATGGCTTTGAGCAGAATATTGACGAACCTTGTGTTTACAAGAAAATCGTCAAGTCCACTGTAGCTTTTCTAGTTCTATACGTAGATGATATCCTACTTATTGGGAATAATGTAGGATTCCTGACTGACGTAAAACAATGGCTAGCGACTCAATTCCAAATGAAAGATTTGGGTGAGGCTCAATTTGTTATGGGCATTCAAATCATTAGAAATAGAAAGAACAAAACGCTAGCACTGTCTCAAGCATCATATATCGACAAAATGTTGGTACGATATTCGATGCAGAACTCCAAGAAAGGATTATTACCTTTTAGACACGGGGTTCACTTATCAAAGGAACAAAGTCCTAAGACACCTCAAGAAGTTGAGGAAATGAGACGAATTCCCTACGCATCAGCAGTTGGTAGTTTGATGTATGCCATGCTGAGTACCAGACCCGACATATGCTATGCCGTAGGAATTGTCAGCAGATTTCAGTCCAATCCTGGTCATGCGCATTGGACTGCCGTTAAAAACATCCTTAAGTATCTAAGGAGAACTAGGGATTATACGCTCGTGTATGGAGCTAAGGATCTGATCCTTACAGGATACACTGACTCAGATTTTCAGACCGATATAGATTCAAGAAAATCAACATCGGGATCTGTGTTTACTCTAAATGGAGGAGCAATAGTATGGAGGAGTATTAAGCAAGGTTGCATTGCTGACTCTACCATGGAAGCAGAGTACGTAGCCGCCTGTGAAGCAGCAAAAGAGGCAGTATGGCTAAGAAAATTCCTAACAGAGTTGGAAATTGTTCCAAATATGCAACTGCCTGTCACCCTCTATTGTGATAACAGTGGTGCAGTTGCAAACTCTAAGGAACCTCGAAGTCACAAGCGAGGAAAGCATATTGAGCGCAAATACCATCTCATCAGGGAGATCGTGCAACGAGGAGATGTGATCGTCACGCAGATTGCTTCGGAGCACAACATGGCTGACCCGTTTACAAAACCCCTCACGGCTAAAGTTTTTGAGGGTCACCTAGTTAATCTAGGATTACGAGCTTTATTAGACTAGGGCAAGTGGGAGAAATGTAAGGGTATGGTTGATGCCCTAGTTTATTGTCTTTATACTTCTCTCACACCTAACTTTATGTACCCCACTAGAGTTTCTAGTCCAAGTGGGAGTTTGTTGGGTTTAATGTCCTATAAACTCGTAGTTTGTAAATCATTAAACATATTCTATTTCCAATAAAGACGTTATTGAGGTTATTCAGTAAAAGATGTTATTGAATATGTAAATTGCGAATGATTAACCTAAATCCAATAAACTAAGATCCTTGACTATAAAATGAATACTCGAACTATATGTAGGGACATATCGTAGGATCAAGTTCAAGTTTATAGTCAAAATAGTCTATAGTATAAGGATACGGTTGGGTGCCTTATCCTGGTGACACTATGGACGCGGCCCACTTTGTATTAAGTACAAACGATGAGATCCTAAATCGTTCATGTGGTGACATGGAGTGGGGGCGTCCTATGCAATGAGTTTGCATAAGACTGGACCACGAAATAAGTCACTTTCTCTTTATAACGCCGTTTACTGAAGAAACTGACTATTTCTCATAGATGACCTAGGTAACTCGTTCTTAATCCCGAGCTATCTATGAACTCCTGTTTATGAGAGATTATCCTTTGATCTGCATGGGTGAGAGTGGCCAGCATCGCCGACTCGACAAGCCTACCATTTTGGGGATAAGATCGAATAGATAGCTGGGGACATAGTTTCGCAAGACGGAATTCACTCCTACCCATTTTAGGGATAGCAGAGAGGTTGTTCTCTTAAGTACTAACTCCAGGACTTGAACAAGGGGCCCCACCCTCTCGTTGGATCGAGAGGAACTTAGGTTTGATGGTTGGACCGCAAACCGATTGTTCATTAGAGGATTAGTGGAACTTAAGGAACAAGAAGTACTATAGGGGTGTAACGGTTATTTGACCTAGCTATAGCTACGAACAACCTGTGAAGGAACGACTTACTGAACATGGTTAAATCAAGTGGACGGAAATATATCTATAGTGAGGGGAGTGCAACTATCGGGCTATAGTGGAGTGTCCCGATAGTTAACGAATGTTGGCTAGCTTAGAAAATGAGATTAGTCGGTTAGCCTTGAATCGTTGGAGCCCATGATCTATAGGTCCATTAGGTCCCTCTACCAGCTCATATCGGATTAAAGCCTAGAACATATTGATAGGAATTTTTGAATCGTTCAAAAACGGGAAATAGGGTTTTTATCGTAAGACGTGTTCGACACAATGATTTAATTATGAATTAAATTAGGAATTGAGAGATGAGGTATTTGGAAGTGTTTTAAATACCATATATATGTATTAGGAATCATATATAATTCATGACATTAGGTGATAAAGATTGATTGGATCAATCATATCAAAATTACTTGGAAATGTCCCAATTAATTGCCTAGAAATCAATTTCAATTTTGAATTGAAATTGAAATGAATTGCAAGCTGAAAATTTACAATTAGGATACAATTCATAATGGATTTAGTGGCATTTCCACTCTTGCATGATGATGCATAGTGGAAAACAACACAACCATGCACTAGATGCATGTGTTGTGAAGTAGACACCTAGAATCCACTTTGAGTTGCATCTTGGCCATGTGGCTAAGTGTCATGAAGCTTGTCTTTGCATGGGAGATGTCTATAAAAGGGGCTTGAATTAGATTCAAGAAGAGCAAGCTTTCATTTAGTGTTATGCTGCAAATTTTCTCCCTCAAATTCTCTCTCATTTCATCTCCTTCCAAAAGCTTGTACCATCAAGCATTCCCTTCTATCTTTCTTCTATAGACTCCCACAAGTCTTTCTAGGCCCAAGAGAATAGTAGGGAAGACTCTAGAGGTTGTCCAAGGAGCATAGGAGAGGCAAACACCACAAGGAGTTCCACATAAGTGAGCTACAAAGGTTGGTGTTCTCTCAACTCTATATTCTGTCTTTTATAGAACATGCATGCTTTAGGAGCAAAATTGAATGTCTTAAGTGCTTCCGATCTTCAATTGCTTCCGCATGTGTTATATGAACACCTTCACTCTACCGGTAAAGTTCTGTCTAAGGCTGGAAGTACTTAAGATGACGGTTTACGGAACACCTGCTACCTGGGAACTGAGCCGGAACTTGAGTTGAATTAACCATAGTTATATTAGCATGCAATGTCTCTAGGTAATTAAAAGTGTTTAATTCACCTAGACATTAGTGAAAATACCTATATATATAAAAGTTATATACAAGCATAGACTTAGATAGATTCACTTAGCCGGAATTTACCTAAGTAATAGACCCTATAATTATAAAAATACTTAGTGGGAGGAAATATATCAAAACAAGATTTTCATAAATCAAGTTTTGCTCTCACGTCCTCAAAAGTTCACAACGTGAGGTTCATGCTTGGCCTCGAGTCACCCTGGGAGTGACCCCCTACGGATGGTGTTTGCATGGATCAATATCAAGGTGAATGAGGGAGTATTTTATAGTAAGTGGGAGCAGGAACGTGTCAACGTATCCTACGGTCTCCTCCATTAGGTTGCACTGTGAGATCCCAATGATCTGCCTGCGAGTCGCCCTGGGAGCGATCACCCTACGGAGGGCTTGATCATGGGAGTCGGAACAACGCAAACTCCAGAAATGGATAGGGTTTCTTAGGTCCATTTCCAACTTTGACTTTCCCTACGGTAGCATTGTTGGGGCCGACCTTTGAAATCTGAAAAATGGAGGGTCACACTTATGGGAAATTGTTAAGGTGTTAATAATTTCCTGACCGAAAAAACGGTAGCTAAGAACTATTGGAATATGAGTTATTCCGGGAATAGGGATTCGCTGAGATTGTCTCAATTCAGAGGAGGAGTAGCTGACTACCCTACGGTAGCTGTTGTTCTAAATCTCTGAAGTATCGTTGCAAAATGAATGTTTATTCTATGGGTTGATCATTACTTTTGCTAAATTGATTGGATTAAAATAATATTTATATTTTGTGTAATGGGTTAACGTAACAATACTTATTAAGTTAGTTTGTTTGTTCTCAGCAATGAAACGTTTTTTATATTCCTCGAATAACGCCAACTACAAAACTGGTATTTCTAATACAACTAAGAAAATGAACTTAAACACTAAATGCGTGGAATTGATCTTAACTGAGGACGGTCCTCAAGCCCATATGTCTAATTTATCCGAAATTGTTCATGATGAATATGACATAGACTGCTTAGCACATCTCAATTAAAATAAATTTGATTTATTGATCATTGAAACGTGTATAGTGGAAAATGATGACACAGCCTGGATCCCAGATTCAGGTGCCACTCATCACGTATGCTCTTCCTTTGAGGGAATGAGCTCCTGGCAACAGTTGGATGCTGGGGAAATGACTCTCAGAGTTGGGACTGGGGAGCTCATTTCAGCTAAAGCAGTGGGAGATATTAAAATGTTCTTCTTCAGGGAACGCTATATGTTATTAGATAACATATATATAGTTCCCAGAATAAAAAGAAATTTGATTTCTATTTCTTGTTTGCTAGAACAAGGGTATTCAGTGTCCTTTTCTGTGAATGAAGCTTTCATTACTAAAAGGGGTGCTGATATATGTTTTGCAAAAATGGAGAACAATTTGTATGACTTAAGACCAATAGAGTCTAGGGCTATTTTGAACAATGAAATGTTTAAAACAGCTGAGACTCAACCAAAAAGTCAAAAAGTTTCTCAAAGTACCTATCTTTGGCACTTGAGACTTGGCCACATAAATCTCAATAGGATTGGGAGATTGGTTAAGAACGGACTTCTAAGCCAGTTAGAAGATGGTACTTTACCTCCATGTGAGTCATGTCTCGAAGGTAAGATGACCAAACGACCTTTTACTGGAAAAGGTTATCGTGCGAAGGAGCCCTTAGAACTCGTACATACGGATCTCTGTGGTCCAATGAATGTAAGAGCTCGAGGAGGGTATGAATATTTCATCTCTTTCATAGATGATTATTCAAGGTATGATTATTTATACCTAACGAGTCATAAGTCTGAAGCCCTTGAAAAGTTCAAGGAGTACAGGACTGAAGTTGAGAACTTGTTAGGTAAGAACATTAAAACACTTCGATCTGATCGAGGTGGATAGTATTTGGACTTAAAATTCCAAAACTATTTGATAGAACATGGAATATCGTCCCAACTCTCAGCACCAGGTACACCTCAACAGAATGGTGTATCTGAAAGGAGAAACAGAACCTTGTTAGACATGGTTCGATCTATTATGAGCTATGCTCAGTTGCCTAGGTCTTTTTGGGGTTATGCAGTAGAGACTGCAGTTTATATTTTGAATGTTGTTCCCTCAAAGAGTGTTTCTGAAACACCATTTGAGCTTTGGAAAGGGCGTAAAGCTAGTTTACGTCATTTCAGAATTTGGGGCTGCCCTGCACATGTGTTAGTAGCAAAGCCAAAGAAATTGGATTCACGTTCAAAATTATGCCTATTCGTAGGCTACCCAAAAGAAACAAGAGGTGGATACTTCTTTGATCCAAAAGAAAATAAAGTGTTTGTATCGACAAATGCTACTTTCTTGGAAGAAGACCACGTTAAAGAACACATACCACGCAATAAAATTGTGTTAAGTGAACTTTCTGGTAAAGCTACAAATAAATCAACAAGAGTTGTTGATGAGGCTAGACCTTCAACAAGAGTTGTTGATGAGCCCAGTTCAGAGGCTGGACCTTCAACAAGAGTTATTGATGAGCCTAGTACATCTGGTCAAGCCCATCATTCTCAAGAGTTGAGAATGCCTCGACGTAGCTGGGAGGGTTGTTATTCAACCTGAACGCTATCTGGGTTTAGCAGAAACTCCAACTGTCATACCTAATGATGGGGTTGAGGATCCATCGACCTTTAGACAGGCAATGAATGATGTGGACCATGACCAGTGGGTCAAAGCTATGGACCTAAAGATGGAGTCTATGTACTTCAATCAAGTCTGGGATCTTGTAGACCTACCTGAAGGGGTTAAACCCACAGGGTGCAAATGGATCTACAAGAGAAAACGAGACGCAGCTGGGAAAGTACAGACTTTCAAAGCTCGACTTGTGGCAAAGGGTTATACCCAAAAGGAGGGGGTGGACTATGAGGAAACCTTCTCCCCAATTGCCATGTTAAAGTCGATAAGAATTCTCTTGTCCATTGCCACCTTTTATGATTATGAGATTTCGCAAATGGACGACAAGACTGCCTTTCTGAATGGCAATCTTGATGAGAACATCTTTATGTCTCAACCAGAGGGGTTCGTTGCTCAAGGTCAAGAGCAAAAAGTTTGCAAGCTTAGACGATCCATTTATGGCTTGAAGCAAGCTTCCAGATCTTGGAATATAAAGTTTTGACACTGCTGTCAAATCTTATGGCTTTGACCAGAACGTTGATGAGCCTTGTGTTTACAAAAAGGATTATCAACAGTTCAGTAGCTTTTCTGGTGTTGTATGTAGATGATATTCTTCTCATTGGATATGATGTAGAATATCTAGCTGACATTAAAAAATGGCTATCGACTGAGTTCCAAATGAAAGATTTGGGTGAAGCTCAGTATGTTCTAGGGATTCAAATTATCAGGAATCGTAAGAATAGAACGTTAGCCCTGTCTCAAGCATCATATATAGACAAGATGTTGTCTAGATATAAGATGCAGAATTCCAAGAGGGGTTTACTACCCTTTAGACATGGAGTTCATTTGTCTAAGAAACAATGTCCTAAGACACCTCAAGAAATTGAGGATATGAGACACATCCCTTATGCTTCAGCTGTGGGCAGTCTTATGTACGCCATGTTGTGTACTAGGCCTGACATTTGCTATGCAGTTGGGATAGTCAGCAGGTACCAGTCCAATCCAGGGTTAGACCACTGGACTGCAGTTAAAAACATCCTCAAGTATCTTCGGAGAACGAGGGGCTATCAGCTTGTGAATGGCTCTAAGGATTTGATCCTTACAGGATACACAGACTCTGACTTTCAGACTGATAAGGATTCCAGGAAATCCACATCAGGGTCAGTATTTACCCTCAACGGGGGAGCTGTAGTCTGGCGTAGCATCAAGCAAGGATGCATTGCAGACTCCACCATGGAGACCAAATATGTCGCTGCTTGTGAAGCAGCTAAGGAGGCTGTATGGCTACGGAAGTTCTTGATGGATTTGGAAGTTGTTCCAAATATGAACTTGCCAATCACCCTTTACTGTGATAATAGTGGTGCAGTGGCAAATTCTAAAGAACCTCGCAATCATAAAAGAGGCAAGCACATAGAGAGCAAATATCATCTCATCAGAGAGATCGTGCAACGAGGGGACGTGATCGTCACGAAGGTAGCCTCTGAGCACAATATTGCTGATCCATTTACGAAGGCTCTCACGGCTAAAGTGTTCGAGGGTCATCTAGAGGGTCTAGGTCTGCGAGATATGTACATAGAATAATCTAGGGCAAGTGGGAGAAGTGTAATGGGTATTGTGAATGCCCTAGTTTATTGTATTTATCTGTATTTTTACTTTTCATGTATTATACAGTATTAATACAAACTACTATTCCTACTTCAATGATTATTCATTCAATTTTGATTGTTGATGTACATTGCCCACTAGAGTTTTAGTTCAAGTGGGAGTTGTTGGGTTTTATGCCCTAAAACTCGTAGATAGTAAATGAAACAAATTAATCGATCTCAATAAAGTGTTATTTGAGTAATTCAGTAATTTGGTTATTGAATAATCGAGTTTGCATTAATAAACCGTAAATCCAATAAACTAAGATCCAAGGTTGTTTAAATAAAACTTGGACTAGTATGTGGGGACATACGGGGATCAGTGTCCAAGTAACAACCTAAATGGTCTATAGTATAGGGATAAGGCTGGGTACCTTATCCTGGTGACACTATGTGATACGGCCCACCTTGTATTCGATACAGATGCAATGATCCAAAGCATCCATGTAGGAGACATGCGAGTGGGGGTATCCTATGCAATGAGTTTGCATAAGACCGGACCGCGAAATAGTAACCACTAGATGTAACGCCGTTAACTAGTTTAGGTTTCTATTTCAATAGGATGACCTAGGTAACTCAATCTCAATCCTGAGTCTGTTATGAACCCCTTTCAGGAGGGACTGTCCTTAGATTTGTATGGGTGAGAGTGGCCAGTTCGCCGACTCAATAAGCCTACCATTTCAGGGGCAAGACCGAATGGGGGCTGGGAACATAACAATACAAGATGGAATTCACTCCTTCCCCTATTGGGGTAAGTAGATGTGTGTTCCCTTAAGGGCTGATTCTAGGGCTTGAACAAAGGTGCGCCGTCCTCTCCTAGCCTGAGAGGAACTCCTGTTTAGTGGTTGGACCCTAAACAACTTGTTCATTAGAGGAATCAGTGGTACTTAAGGAACCAGAGGTAACCCAGGGGTAAAACGGTAATTTGACCCAGCTGGTGTTACGAACACACGTGAAGGATTGACTTACTGCTTGGTCGATATCTGTGGACACAGAAATATTCTATAGTGAGAAGAGTGCAGCTGTGGGTCTTTAGTGGAGTGACCCACAGTTAACGAATGTTGACTAAACTTGGTCAATGAGTTTGGCCAATTAGTCTCGTATCGTTGGAGCTTCTGATCTGTAGGTCCATTAGGTCCCACTGGTAGCTCGAAAAGAGACTTAAGGCAATTAAGTATAAATTGTAAATTGAAACTGTTCAATTTATTTGGGAAATCGTATAATGTAAATTGATGCATTATAATATAAAGTTTATGAAACTTTATAATATAATTTTTGGATTAATTTAAAAAAAAAATTAATTCTTGAGAGAAAGTATTTGAAAGAGTTCAAATAAATTTAATATGAATTGGATTCATATTAATTTTAATTTTAATAAAAATCCCTAACATTAAATATATGATATTTAATTGGGTAAATTAATTAATTATGGAATTAATTAATTATTTATTAAAATTAGAGACCTTTTCCTATTAGGAAAGAAAATATTTGAAAGAGTTCAAATAAATTTAATATGAATTGGATTCATATTAATTTTAATTTTAATAAAATCCCTAAGATTAAATATATGATATTTAATTGGGAAATTAATTAATTATGGAATTAATTAATAAATTAGAGACTTTTTCCTATTAGGAAAAAGGTATTGGCCTTTACTATATATAGGACCCCTGGGGTGGGGTGAAAGGGATCCCATTCATTCTCCTACTCTCAGAGAATTCTCCCAAAGGCTCCCACAAGTCTCCTGCCACTAGAAGTCTCAGAGTCATACCGGTGTAGCCATAATGGTGGTGTTCGCACTAGTTCGTGATTAATTCACAAGCAGTTGGTGAATTTAATTTGAGTCGTCAACGAGAGTAAGTAATTTGTTATTTTATAAATTAGATTTAGATCTAATATTTTTGTATGCTTAGCCTTAATATATATTTAGAACAGTTCTAATATTATTGCCAATGTATTGGTATTTTAGATTAAACAAAATTAATTACGAATCGGTCCCAATCACGCTTCCGCTTTACAGAATTACGGAATTCCATCCCTTCAACATGTTCCAAACTTTGCTCTATTTCTGTTTTTGAGAGCTCGGAACCCAAAGTTTCTCCCAATGAGAGTTTTTCATCCTATTTGGACGAAACTTGGTCCAAAATTCGTTTCGTTTGAGTTTAGGAGAGTTTAAAACTCAAAGTTCGGCCCAATGAGAGTTCTTTAGGTGGTTTGGACTAGAAATTGTCCAAACCTTGCTCCGTTTCAGTTTTTGAGAGTTCGGAACCCAAAGTTCGTCCCAATGAGAGTTTTTCATATTCTTTGGATGAAACTTGGTCCAAACTTTGCTCCGTTTTAGTTTTGGTGAGTTTGAAACTCAAACTTCGGCCCAATGAGAGTTGTTTAGGTGGTGTGGACTTGTCATGTTCCAAACTTTGCTCTGTTTCTGTTTTTGAGAGCTCGGAACCCAAAGTTTCTCCGAATGAGAGTTTTTCATCTTATTTGGACGAAACTTGGTCCAAACTTTGTTCCGTTTGTGTTTTGGAGAGTTTGAAACGCAAATTTCGGCCCAATGAGAGTTCTTTAGGTTGTTTGGACGAGAAATGGTCCAAACCTTGCTCCGTTTCTGTTTTTGAGAGCTCGGAACCCAAAGTTCGTCCCAATGAGAGTTTTTCATCTTGTTTGGATGAAACTTGGTCCAAACTTTGCTCCGTTTGAGTTTTGGTGAGTTTGAAACTTAAATTTCGGCCCAATGAGAGTTGTTTAGGTGGTGTGGACGACACATGTTCCAAACTTTGCTCTGTTTCTGTTTTTGAGAGCTCGGAAGCCAAAGTTTCTCCCAATGAGAGTTTTTCATCTTGTTTTGGACGAAACTTGGTCCAAACTTTGTTCCGTTTGAGTTTTGGAGAGTTTAAAACTCAAAGTTCGGCCCAATGAGAGTTTTTTAGGGTGTTTGGACGAGAAATGGTCCAAACCTTTCTCGGTTTCTGTTTTTGAGAGCTCGGAACCCAAAGTTCGTCCCAATGAGAGTTTTTCATCTTGTTTGGATGAAACTTGGTCCAAACTTTGCTCCGTTTGCGTCTTGGTGAGTTTGAAACGCAAATTTCGGCCCAATGAGAGTTCTTTAGGTGGTTTGGACGAGAAATGGTCCAAACCTTTCTCCGTTTCTGTTTTTGAGAGCTCAGAACTGAAAGTTCGTCACAATGAGAGTTTTTCATCTTGTTTGGATGAAACTTGGTCCAAACTTTGCTCCGTTTGAGTTTGGTGAGTTTGAAACTCAAACTTCGGCCCAATAAGAGTTGTTTAGGTGGTGTGGACGACACATGTTCCAAACTTTGCTCTGTTTCTGTTTTTGAGAGCTCGGAACCCAAAGTTTCTCCGAATGAGAGTTTTTCATCTTTTTTGGACGAAACGTGGTCCAAACTTTGTTCCGTTTGTGTTTTGGAGAGTTTGAAACGCAAATTTCGGCCCAATGAGAGTTCTTTAGGTGGTTTGGATGAGAAATGGTCCAAACCTTGCTCCGTTTCTGTTTTTGAGAGCTCGGAACCCAAAGTTCGTCCCAATGAGAGTTTTTCGTCTTGTTTGGATGAAATTTGGTCCAAACTTTGCTCCGTTTTAGTTTTGGTGAGTTTGAAACTCACACTTCGGCCCAATGAGAGTTTTTTAGGTGCTGTGGACAACACATGTTCCAAACTTTGCTCTGTTTCTGTTTTTGAGAGCTCGAAACCCAAAGTTTCTCCCAATGAGAGTTTTTCATCTTGTTTTGGACGAAACTTGGTCCAAACTTTTTTCCGTTTGAGTTTTGGAGACTTTAAAACTCAAAGTTCGGCCCAATGAGAGTTTTTTAGGGTGTTTGGACGAGAAATGGTCCAAACCTTTCTCCGTTTCTATTTTTGAGAGCTCGGAACCCAAAGTTCGTCCCAATGAGAGTTTTTCATCTTGTTTGGATGAAACTTGGTCCAAACTTTGCTCCGTTTGCGTCTTGGTGAGTTTGAAACTCAAACTTCGGCCCAATGAGAGTTGTGTGGGTGGTGTGGACGACACATGTTCAGAACTTTGCTCTGTTTCTGTTTTTGAGAGCTCGAAACCCAAAGTTTCTCCGTATGAGAGTTTTTCATCTTGTTTGGACGAAACTTGGTCCAAACTTTGTTCCGTTGGAGTTTTGGAGAGTTTAAAACTCAAAGTTCGGCCCAATGAGAGTTTTTTAGGGTGTTTGGACTAGAAAAGGTCCAAACCTTTCTCCGTTTCTGTTTTTGAGAGCTCGGAACCCAAAGTTCGTCCCAATGAGAGTTTTTCATCTTGTTTGGATGAAACTTGGTCCAAACTTTGCTCCATTTGAGTTTGGTGAGTTTGAAACTCAAACTTCGGCCCAATGAGAGTTTTTCATCTTGTTTGGATGAAACTTGGTCCAAACTTTGCTCCATTTGAGTTTGGTGAGTTTGAAACTCAAACTTCGGCCCAATGAGAGTTGTTTAGGTGGTGTGGATGACACATGTTCCAAACTTTGCTCTGTTTCTGTTTTTGAGAGCTCGGAACCCAAAATTTCTCCGAATGAGAGTTTTTCATCTTGTTTGGACGAAACTTGGTCCAAACTTTGTTCCGTTTGTGTTTTGGAGAGTTTGAAACGCAAATTTCGGCCCAATGAGAGTTCTTTAGGTGGTTTGGACGAGAAATGGTCCAAACCTTTCTCCATTTCTGTTTTTGAGAGCTCAGAACCGAAAGTTCGTAACAATGAAAGTTTTTCATCTTGTTTGGATGAAACTTGGTCCAAACTTTGCTCCGATGAGAGTTTTTCATCTTGTTTTGGACGAAACTTGGTCCAAACTTTTTTCCGTTTGAGTTTTGGAGAGTTTAAAACTCAAAGTTCGGCCCAATGAGAGTTTTTTAGGGTGTTTGGACGAGAAAAGGTCCAAACCTTTCTCCGTTTCTGTTTTTGAGAGCTCGGAACCCAAAGTTCGTCCCAATGAGAGTTTTTCATCTTGTTTGGATGAAACTTGGTCCAAACTTTGCTCCATTTGAGTTTGGTGAGTTTGAAACTCAAACTTCGGCCCAATGAGAGTTTTTCATCTTGTTTGGATGAAACTTGGTCCAAACTTTGCTCCATTTGAGTTTGGTGAGTTTGAAACTCAAACTTCGGCCCAATGAGAGTTGTTTAGGTGGTGTGGATGACACATGTTCCAAACTTTGCTCTGTTTCTGTTTTTGAGAGCTCGGAACCCAAAATTTCTCCGAATGAGAGTTTTTCATCTTGTTTGGACGAAACTTGGTCCAAACTTTGTTCCGTTTGTGTTTTGGAGAGTTTGAAACGCAAATTTCGGCCCAATGAGAGTTCTTTAGGTGGTTTGGACGAGAAATGGTCCAAACCTTGCTCCGTTTCTGTTTTTGAGAGCTCGGAACCCAAAGTTCGTGCCAATGAGAGTTTTTCATCTTGTTTGGATGAAACTTGGTCCAAACTTTGCTCCGTTTGAGTTTTGGTGAGTTTGAAACTCAAACTTCGGCCCAATGAGAGTTGTTTAGGTGGTGTGGACGACACATGTTCCAAACTTTGGTCTGTTTCTGTTTTTGAGAGATCGGAACCCAAAGTTTCTCCCAATGAGAGTTTTTCATCTTGTTTGGACGAAACATGGTCCAAACTTTGTTCCGTTTGTGTTTTGGAGAGTTTGAAACACAAATTTCGGCCCAATGAGAGTTCTTTAGGTGGTTTGGACGAGAAATGGTCCAAACCTTGCTCCGTTTCTGTTTTTGAGAGCTCGGAACCCAAAGTTCGTCCCAATGAGAGTTTTTCATCTTGTTTGGATGAAATTTGGTCCAAACTTTGCTCCGTTTGAGTTTTGGTGAGTTTGAAACTCACACTTCGGCCCAATGAGAGTTGTTTAGGTGGTGTGGACGACACATGTTCCAAACTCTGCTGTGTTTCTGTTTTTGAGAGCTCGGAACCCAAAGTTTCTCCCAATGAGAGTTTTTCATCTTGTTTTGGACGAAACTTGGTCCAAACTTTGTTCCGTTTGAGTTTTTGAGAGTTTAAAACTCAAAGTTCGGCCCAATGAGAGTTTTTTAGGGTGTTTGGACGAGAAATGGTCCAAACCTTGTTCCATTTCTGTTTTTTAGAACTCGGAACCCAAAGTTCGTCCCAATGAGAGTTTTTCATCTTGTTTGGACGAACTTGGTCCCAACTTCACTCCGATTGAGTTTTGTAGAGTTTAAAACTCAAAGATCGGCCCTATGAGAGTTCTTTAGGTGGTTTGGACGAGAAATGGTCCAAACCTTTCTCCGTTTCTGTTTTTGAGAGCTCAGAACCGAAAGTTCGTCACAATGAAAGTTTTTCATCTTGTTTGGATGAAACTTGGTCCAAACTTTGCTCCGATGAGAGTTTTTCATCTTGTTTTGGACGAAACTTGGTCCAAACTTTTTTCCGTTTGAGTTTTGGAGAGTTTAAAACTCAAAGTTCGGCCCAATGAGAGTTTTTTAGGGTGTTTGGACGAGAAAAGGTCCAAACCTTTCTCCGTTTCTGTTTTTGAGAGCTCGGAACCCAAAGTTCGTCCCAATGAGAGTTTTTCATCTTGTTTGGATGAAACTTGGTCCAAACTTTGCTCCATTTGAGTTTGGTGAGTTTGAAACTCAAACTTCGGCCCAATGAGAGTTTTTCATCTTGTTTGGATGAAACTTGGTCCAAACTTTGCTCCATTTGAGTTTGGTGAGTTTGAAACTCAAACTTCGGCCCAATGAGAGTTGTTTAGGTGGTGTGGATGACACATGTTCCAAACTTTGCTCTGTTTCTGTTTTTGAGAGCTCGGAACCCAAAATTTCTCCGAATGAGAGTTTTTCATCTTGTTTGGACGAAACTTGGTCCAAACTTTGTTCCGTTTGTGTTTTGGAGAGTTTGAAACGCAAATTTCGGCCCAATGAGAGTTCTTTAGGTGGTTTGGACGAGAAATGGTCCAAACCTTGCTCCGTTTCTGTTTTTGAGAGCTCGGAACCCAAAGTTCGTCCCAATGAGAGTTTTTCATCTTGTTTGGATGAAACTTGGTCCAAACTTTGCTCCGTTTGAGTTTTGGTGAGTTTGAAACTCAAACTTCGGCCCAATGAGAGTTGTTTAGGTGGTGTGGACGACACATGTTCCAAACTTTGGTCTGTTTCTGTTTTTGAGAGATCGGAACCCAAAGTTTCTCCCAATGAGAGTTTTTCATCTTGTTTGGACGAAACATGGTCCAAACTTTGTTCCGTTTGTGTTTTGGAGAGTTTGAAACACAAATTTCGGCCCAATGAGAGTTCTTTAGGTGGTTTGGACGAGAAATGGTCCAAACCTTGCTCCGTTTCTGTTTTTGAGAGCTCGGAACCCAAAGTTCGTCCCAATGAGAGTTTTTCATCTTGTTTGGATGAAATTTGGTCCAAACTTTGCTCCGTTTGAGTTTTGGTGAGTTTGAAACTCACACTTCGGCCCAATGAGAGTTGTTTAGGTGGTGTGGACGACACATGTTCCAAACTCTGCTCTGTTTCTGTTTTTGAGAGCTCGGAACCCAAAGTTTCTCCCAATGAGAGTTTTTCATCTTGTTTGGACGAAACTTGGTCCAAACTTTGTTCCGTTTGTGTTTTGGAGAGTTTGAAACGCAAATTTCGGCCCAATGAGAGTTCTTTAGGTGGTTTGGACGAGAAATGGTCCAAACCTTGCTCCGTTTCTGTTTTTGAGAGCTCGGAACCCAAAGTTCGTCCCAATGAGAGTTTTTCATCTTGTTTGGATGAAACTTGGTCCAAACTTTGCTCCGTTTGAGTTTTGGTGAGTTTGAAACTCAAACTTCGGCCCAATGAGAGTTGTTTAGGTGGTGTGGACGACACATGTTCCAAACTTTGGTCTGTTTCTGTTTTTGAGAGATCGGAACCCAAAGTTTCTCCCAATGAGAGTTTTTCATCTTGTTTGGACGAAACATGGTCCAAACTTTGTTCCGTTTGTGTTTTGGAGAGTTTGAAACACAAATTTCGGCCCAATGAGAGTTCTTTAGGTGGTTTGGACGAGAAATGGTCCAAACCTTGCTCCGTTTCTGTTTTTGAGAGCTCGGAACCCAAAGTTCGTCCCAATGAGAGTTTTTCATCTTGTTTGGATGAAATTTGGTCCAAACTTTGCTCCGTTTGAGTTTTGGTGAGTTTGAAACTCACACTTCGGCCCAATGAGAGTTGTTTAGGTGGTGTGGACGACACATGTTCCAAACTCTGCTCTGTTTCTGTTTTTGAGAGCTCGGAACCCAAAGTTTCTCCCAATGAGAGTTTTTCATCTTGTTTTGGACGAAACTTGGTCCAAACTTTGTTCCGTTTGAGTTTTTGAGAGTTTAAAACTCAAAGTTCAGCCCAATGAGAGTTTTTTAGGGTGTTTGGACGAGAAATGGTCCAAACCTTGTTCCATTTCTGTTTTTTAGAACTCGGAACCCAAAGTTCGTCCCAATGAGAGTTTTTCATCTTGTTTGGACGAACTTGGTCCCAACTTCACTCCGATTGAGTTTTGTAGAGTTTAAAACTCAAAGATCGGCCCTATGAGAGTTCTTTAGGTGGTTTGGACGAGAAATGGTCCAAACCTTTCTCCGTTTCTGTTTTTGAGAGCTCAGAACCGAAAATTCGTCACAATGAAAGTTTTTCATCTTGTTTGGATGAAACTTGGTCCAAACTTTGCTCCGATGAGAGTTTTTCATCTTGTTTTGGACGAAACTTGGTCCAAACTTTTTTCCGTTTGAGTTTTGGAGAGTTTAAAACTCAAAGTTCGGCCCAATGAGAGTTTTTTAGGGTGTTTGGACGAGAAAAGGTCCAAACCTTTCTCCGTTTCTGTTTTTGAGAGCTCGGAACCCAAAGTTCGTCCCAATGAGAGTTTTTCATCTTGTTTGGATGAAACTTGGTCCAAACTTTGCTCCATTTGAGTTTGGTGAGTTTGAAACTCAAACTTCGGCCCAATGAGAGTTTTTCATCTTGTTTGGATGAAACTTGGTCCAAACTTTGCTCCATTTGAGTTTGGTGAGTTTGAAACTCAAACTTCGGCCCAATGAGAGTTGTTTAGGTGGTGTGGATGACACATGTTCCAAACTTTGCTCTGTTTCTGTTTTTGAGAGCTCGGAACCCAAAATTTCTCCGAATGAGAGTTTTTCATCTTGTTTGGACGAAACTTGGTCCAAACTTTGTTCCGTTTGTCTTTTGGAGAGTTTGAAACGCAAATTTCGGCCCAATGAGAGTTCTTTAGGTGGTTTGGACGAGAAATGGTCCAAACCTTGCTCCGTTTCTGTTTTTGAGAGCTCGGAACCCAAAGTTCGTCCCAATGAGAGTTTTTCATCTTGTTTGGATGAAACTTGGTCCAAACTTTGCTCCGTTTGAGTTTTGGTGAGTTTGAAACTCAAACTTCGGCCCAATGAGAGTTGTTTAGGTGGTGTGGACGACACATGTTCCAAACTTTGGTCTGTTTCTGTTTTTGAGAGATCGGAACCCAAAGTTTCTCCCAATGAGAGTTTTTCATCTTGTTTGGACGAAACATGGTCCAAACTTTGTTCCGTTTGTGTTTTGGAGAGTTTGAAACACAAATTTCGGCCCAATGAGAGTTCTTTAGGTGGTTTGGACGAGAAATGGTCCAAACCTTGCTCCGTTTCTGTTTTTGAGAGCTCGGAACCCAAAGTTCGTCCCAATGAGAGTTTTTCATCTTGTTTGGATGAAATTTTGTCCAAACTTTGCTCCGTTTGAGTTTTGTTGAGTTTGAAACTCACACTTCGGCCCAATGAGAGTTGTTTAGGTGGTGTGGACGACACATGTTCCAAACTTTGCTCTGTTTCTGTTTTTGAGAGCTCGGAACCCAAAGTTTCTCCCAATGAGAGTTTTTCATCTTGTTTTGGACGAAACTTGGTCCAAACTTTGTTCCGTTTGAGTTTTGGAGAGTTTAAAACTCAAAGTTCGGCCCAATGAGAGTTTTTTAGGGTGTTTGGACGAGAAAAGGTCCAAACCTTTCTCCGTTTCTGTTTTTGAGAGCTCGGAACCCAAAGTTCGTCCCAATGAGAGTTTTTCATCTTGTTTGGATGAAACTTGGTCCAAACTTTGCTTCGTTTGCGTCTTGGTGAGTTTGAAACTTAAACTTCGACCCAATGAGAGTTGTTTGGGTGGTGTGGACGACACATGTTCAGAACTTAGCTCTGTTTCTGTTTTTGGGAGCTCGGAACCCAAAGTTTCTCCGAATGAGAGTTTTTCATCTTGTTTGGACGAAACTTGGTCCAAACTTTGTTCCGTTTGTGTTTTGGAGAGTTTGAAACGCAAATTTCGGCCCAATGAGAGTTCTTTAGGTGGTTTGGACGAGAAATGGTCCAAACCTTTCTCCGTTTCATGTTTTTGAGAGCTCAGAACCGAAAGTTCGTCACAATGAAAGTTTTTCATCTTGTTTGGATGAAACTTGGCCCAAACTTTGCTCCGATGAGAGTTTTTCATCTTGTTTTGGACGAAACTTGGTCCAAACTTTTTTCCGTTTGAGTTTTGGAGAGTTTAAAACTCAAAGTTCGGCCCAATGAGAGTTTTTTAGGGTGTTTGGACGAGAAAAGGTCCAAACCTTTCTCCGCTTCTGTTTTTGAGAGCTCGGAACCCAAAGTTCGTCCCAATGAGAGTTTTTCATCTTGTTTGGATGAAACTTGGTCCAAACTTTGCTCCATTTGAGTTTGGTGAGTTTGAAACTAAAACTTCGGCCCAATGAGAGTTTTTCATCTTGTTTGGATGAAACTTGGTCCAAACTTTGCTCCATTTGAGTTTGGTGAGTTTGAAACTCAAACTTCGGCCCAATGAGAGTTGTTTAGGTGGTGTGGATGACACATGTTCCAAACTTTGCTCTGTTTCTTTTTTTGAGAGCTCGGAACCCAAAGTTTCTCCGAATGAGAGTTTTTCATCTTGTTTGGACGAAACTTGGTCCAAACTTTGTTCCGTTTGTGTTTTGGAGAGTTTGAAACGCAAATTTCGGCCCAATGAGAGTTCTTTAGGTGGTTTGGACGAGAAATGGTCCAAACCTTGCTCCGTTTCTGTTTTTGAGAGCTCGGAACCCAAAGTTCGTCCCAATGAGAGTTTTTCATCTTGTTTGGATGAAACTTGGTTAAAACTTTGCTCCGTTTGAGTTTTGGTGAGTTTGAAACTCAAACTTCGGCCCAATGAAAGTTGTTTAGGTGGTGTTGACGACACATGTTCCAAACTTTGGTCTGTTTCTGTTTTTGAGAGATCGGAACCCAAAGTTTCTCCGAATGAGAGTTTTTCATCTTGTTTGGACGAAACATGGTCCAAACTTTGTTCCGTTTGTGTTTTGGAGAGTTTGAAACACAAATTTCGGCCCAATAAGAGTTCTTTAGGTGGTTTGGACGAGAAATGGTCCAAACCTTGCTCCGTTTCTGTTTTTGAGAGCTCGGAACCCAAAGTTCGTCCCAATGAGAGTTTTCCATCTTGTTTGGATGAAATTTGGTCCAAACTTTGCTCCGTTTGAGTTTTGGTGAGTTTGAAACTCACACTTCGGCCCAATGAGAGTTGTTTAGGTGGTGTGGACGACACATGTTCCAAACTTTGCTCTGTTTCTGTTTTTGAGAGCTCGGAACCCAAAGTTTCTCCCAATGAGAGTTTTTCATCTTGTTTTGGACGAAACTTGGTCCAAACTTTGTTCCGTTTGAGTTTTTGAGAGTTTAAAACTCAAAGTTCGGCCCAATGAGAGTTTTTTAGGGTGTTTGGACGAGAAATGGTCCAAACCTTGTTCCATTTCTGTTTTTTAGAACTCGGAACCCAAAGTTCGTCCCAATGAGAGTTTTTCATCTTGTTTGGACGAACTTGGTCCCAACTTCACTCCGATTGAGTTTTGGAGAGTTTGAAACTCAAAGATCGGCCCTATGAGAGTTCTTTAGGTGGTTTGGACGAGAAATGGTCCACACCTTTCTCCGTTTCTGTTTTTGAGAGCTCGGAACCCAAAGTTTGTCCCAATGAGAGTTTTTCATCTTGTTTGGACGAACTTGGTCCCAACTTTGCTCCGTTTGAGTTTTGGATAGTTTGAAACTCAATTTTCGGCCCAATGAGAGTTCTTTAGGTCGTTTCGACGAGAAATGGTCCAAACCTTGTTCCATTTCTGTTTTTTAGAACTCGGAACCCAAAGTTCGTCCCAATGAGAGTTTTTCATCTTGTTTGGACGAACTTGGTCCCAACTTCACTCCGATTGAGTTTTGTAGAGTTTAAAACTCATAGATCGGCCCTATGAGAGTTCTTTAGGTGGTTTGGACGAGAAATGGTCCAAACCTTTCTCCGTTTCTATTTTTGAGAGCTCGGAACCCAAAGTTTGTCCCAATGAGAGTTTTTCATCTTGTTTGGACGAACTTGGTCCCAACTTTGCTCCGTTTGAGTTTTGGATAGTTTGAAACTCAATTTTCGGCCCAATGAGAGTTCTTTAGGTCGTTTCAACGAGAAATGGTCCAAACCTTGTTCCATTTCTGTTTTTTAGAACTCGGAACCCAAAGTTCGTCCCAATGAGAGTTTTTCATCTTGTTATGACGAACTTGGTCCCAACTTTGCTCCGATTGAGTTTTGGAGAGTTTGAAACTCAAAGATAGGGCTTATAAGAGTTCTTTAGGTGGTTTCGACGAGAAATGGTCCAAACCTTTCTCCGTTTCTGTTTTTGAGAGCTCGGAACCCAAAGTTTGTCCCAATGAGAGTTTTTCATCTTGTTTGGACGAACTTGGTCCCAACTTTGCTCCCTTTGAGTTTTGGAGAGTTTGAAACTCAATTTTCGGCCCAATGAGAGTTCTTTAGGTCGTTTCGACGAGAAATGGTCCAAACCTTGTTCCATTTCTGTTTTTTAGAACTCGGAACGCAAATTCGTCCCAATGAGAGTTTTTCATCTTGTTTGGACGAACTTGGTCCCAACTTTGCTCCGATTGAGTTTTGGAGAGTTTGAAACTCAAAGATCGGGCTTATGAGAGTTCTTTAGGTGGTTTCGACGAGAAATGGTCCAAACCTTTCTCCGTTTCTGTTTTTGAGAGCTCGGAACCCAAAGTTTGTCCCAATGAGAGTTTTTCATCTTGTTTGGACGAACTTGGTCCCAACTTTGCTCCGTTTGAGTTTTGGGGAGTTTGAAACTCAATTTTCGGCCCAATGAGAGTTCTTTAGGTCGTTTCGACGAGAAATGGTCCAAACCTTGTTCCATTTCTGTTTTTTAGAGCTCGGAACCCAAAGTTCGTCCCAATGAGAGTTTTTCATCTTGTTTGGACGAACTTGGTCCCAACTTTTGTTCGTTTGAGTTTTGGAGAGTTTGATACTCAAAGATCGGCCCAATGAGAGTTCTTTAGGTGGTTTGGACGAGAAATGATCCAAACCTTTCTCCGTTTCTGTTTTTGAGAGCTCGGAACCCAAAGTTCGTCCCAATGAGAGTTTTTCATCTTGTTTGGACGAACTTGGTCCCAACTTTTGTTCGTTTGAGTTTTGGAGAGTTTGAAACTCAAAGATCGGCCCAATGAGAGTTATTTAGGTCGTTTCGACGAGAAACGGTCCAAACCTTGCTCCGTTTATGTCTTTTAGAGCTCGGAACCCAAAGTTCGTCCCAATGAGAGTTTATCATCTTGTTTGGACGAACTTGGTCCCAACTTTGCTCCGTTTGAGTTTTGGATAGTTTGAAACTCAATTTTCGGCCCAATGAGAGTTCTTTAGGTCGTTTCAACGGGAAATGGTCCAAACCTTGTTCCATTTCTGTTTTTTAGAACTCGGAACCCAAAGTTCGTCCCAATGAGAGTTTTTCATCTTGTTTGGACGAACTTGGTCCCAACTTTGCTCCGATTGAGTTTTGGAGAGTTTGAAACTCAAAGATCGGGCTTATGAGAGTTCTTTAGGTGGTTTCGACGAGAAATGGTCCAAACCTTTCTCCGTTTCTGTTTTTGAGAGCTCGGAACCCAAAGTTTGTCCCAATGAGAGTTTTTCATCTTGTTTGGACGAACTTGGTCCCAACTTTGCTCCCTTTGAGTTTTGGAGAGTTTGAAACTCAATTTTCGGCCCAATGAGAGTTCTTTAGGTCGTTTCGACGAGAAATGGTCCAAACCTTGTTCCATTTCTGTTTTTTAGAACTCGGAACCCAAATTCGTCCCAATGAGAGTTTTTCATCTTGTTTGGACGAACTTGGTCCCAACTTTGCTCCGATTGAGTTTTGGAGAGTTTGAAACTCAAAGATCGGGCTTATGAGAGTTCTTTAGGTGGTTTCGACGAGAAATGGTCCAAACCTTTCTCCGTTTCTGTTTTTGAGAGCTCGGAACCCAAAGTTTGTCCCAATGAGAGTTTTTCATCTTGTTTGGACGAACTTGGTCCAAACTTTGCTCCGTTTGAGTTTTGGGGAGTTTGAAACTCAATTTTCGGCCCAATGAGAGTTCTTTAGGTCGTTTCGACGAGAAATGGTCCAAACCTTGTTCCATTTCTGTTTTTTAGAGCTCGGAACCCAAAGTTCGTCCCAATGAGAGTTTTTCATCTTGTTTGGACGAACTTGGTCCCAACTTTTGTTCGTTTGAGTTTTGGAGAGTTTGATACTCAAAGATCGGCCCAATGAGAGTTCTTTAGGTGGTTTGGACGAGAAATGATCCAAACCTTTCTCCGTTTCTGTTTTTGAGAGCTCGGAACCCAAAGTTTGTCCCAATGAGAGTTTTTCATCTTGTTTGGACGAACTTGGTCCCAACTTTGCTCCGTTTGAGTTTTGGATAGTTTGAAACTCAATTTTCGGCCAATTGAGAGTTCTTTAGGTTGTTTCGACGAGAAATCGTCCAAACCTTGTTCCATTTATGTTTTTTAGAGCTCGGAACCCAAAGTTCCTCCCAATGAGAGTTTTTCATCTTGTTTGGATGAACTTGGTCCCAACTTTTCTCCGTTTGAGTTTTGGAGAGTTTGAAACTCAAAGATCGGATCTATGAGAGTTCTTTAGGTGGTTTGGACGAGAAATGGTCCAAACCTTTCTCCGTTTCTGTTTTTGAGAGCTCGGAACCCAAAGTTTGTCCCAATGAGAGTTTTTCATCTTGTTTGGACGAACTTGGTCCCAACTTTGCTCCGTTTGAGTTTTGGATAGTTTGAAACTCAATTTTCGGCCCAATGAGAGTTCTTTAGGTCGTTTCGACGAGAAATGGTCCAAACCTTGTTCCATTTCTGTTTTTTAGAACTCGGAACCCAAAGTTCGTCCCAATGAGAGTTTTTCATCTTGTTTGGACGAACTTGGTCCCAACTTCACTCCGATTGAGTTTTGTAGAGTTTAAAACTCAAAGATCGGCCCTATGAGAGTTCTTTAGGTGGTTTGGACGAGAAATGGTCCAAACCTTTCTCCGTTTCTGTTTTTGAGAGCTCGGAACCCAAAGTTTGTCCCAATGAGAGTTTTTCATCTTGTTTGGACGAACTTGGTCCCAACTTTGCTCCGTTTGAGTTTTGGATAGTTTGAAACTCAATTTTCGGCCCAATGAGAGTTCTTTAGGTCGTTTCGACGAGAAATGGTCAAAACCTTGTTCCATTTCTGTTTTTTAGAACTCGGAACCCAAAGTTCGTCCCAATGAGAGTTTTTCATCTTGTTTGGACGAACTTGGTCCCAACTTTGCTCCGATTGAGTTTTGGAGAGTTTGAAACTCAAAGATCGGGCTTATGAGAGTTCTTTAGGTGGTTTCGACGAGAAATGGTCCAAACCTTTCTCCGTTTCTGTTTTTGAGAGCTCGGAACCCAAAGTTTGTCCCAATGAGAGTTTTTCATCTTGTTTGGACGAACTTGGTCCCAACTTTGCTCCGTTTGAGGTTTGGAGAGTTTGAAACTCAATTTTCGGCCCAATGAGAGTTCTTTAGGTCGTTTCGACGAGAAATCGTCCAAACCTTATTCCCTTACTGTTTTTTAGAGCTCGGAAGCCAAAGTTCGTCCCAATGAGAGTTTTTCATCTTTTTTGGATGAACTTGGTCCCAACTTTTCTCCGTTTGAGTTTTGGAGAGTTTGAAACTCAAAGTTCTGCCCAATGAGAGTTCCTTACGTGGTTTGGACGAGAAATGGTCCACACGTTTCTCCGTTTCTGCTTTTGATTGCTCGGAACCCAAAGTTTTTCCCAATGAGAGTTTTTCATCTTGTTTGGACGAACTTGGTCCCAACTTTTCTCCGTCTGAGTTTTGGATAGTTTGAAACTCAATTTTCGGACCCAATGAGAGTTCTTTAGGTCGTTTCGACGAGAAATCGTCCAAACCTTGTCCATTTCTGTTTTTTAGAGCTCGGAACCCAAAGTTCGTCCCAATGAGAGTTTTTCATCTTGTTTGGATGAACTTGGTCCCAACTTTTCTCCGTTTGAGTTTTGGAGAGTTTGAAACTCAAAGTTCGGCCCAATGAGAGTTCTTTAGGTGGTTTGGACGAGAAATGGTCCAAACCTTTCTCCGTTTCTGTTTTTGAGAGCTCGGAACCCAAAGTTTTTCCCAATGAGAGTTTTTCATCTTGTTTGGACGAACTTGGTCCCAACTTTTCTCCGTTTGAGTTTTGGAGAGTTTGAAACTCAATTTTCGGCCCAATGAGAGTTCTTTAGGTCGTTTCGACGAGAAATGGTCCAAACCTTGTTCCATTTCTATTTTTTAGAGCTCGGAACCCAAAGTTCGTCCCAATGAGAGTTTTTCATCTTGTTTGGATGAACTTGGTCCCAACTTTTCTCCGTTTGAGTTTTGGAGAGTTTGAAACTCAAAGTTCGGCCCAATGAGAGTTCTTTAGGTGGTTTGGACGAGAAATGGTCCAAACCTTTCTCCGTTTCTGTTTTTGAGAGCTCGGAACCCAAAGTTTTTCCCAATGAGAGTTTTTCATCTTGTTTGGACGAACTTGGTCCCAACTTTGCTCCGTTTGAGTTTTGGATAGTTTGAAACTCAATTTTCGGCCCAATGAGAGTTCTTTAGGTCGTTTCGACGAGAAATGGTCCAAACCTTGTTCCATTTCTATTTTTTAGAGCTCGGAACCCAAAGTTCGTCCCAATGAGAGTTTTTCATCTTGTTTGGACGAACTTGGTCCCAACTTTGGTCCGTTTGAGTTTTGGAGAGTTTGATACTCAAAGATCGGCCCATAGAGAGTTCTTTAGGTGGTTTGGACGAGAAATGGTCCAAACTCTTCTCCGCTTCTGTTTTTGATTACTCGGAACCCAAAGTTCGTCCCAATGAGAGTTTTTCATCTTGTTTGGACGAACTTGGTCCCAACTTTGCTCCGATTGAGTTTTAGAGAGTTTGAAACTCAAAGATCGGGCCTATGAGAGTTCTTTTGGTGGTTTGTTCGAGAAATGGTCCAAACCTTTCTCCGTTTATGTTTTTGAGAGCTCGGAACCCAAAGTTTGTCCCAATGAGAGTTTTTCATCTTGTTTGGACGAAAATGGTCCGAACTTTGCTCCGTTTGAGTTTTGGAGAGTTTTAAACTCAAAGTTCGGCCCAATGAGAGTTCTTTAGGTGGTTTGGACGAGAAATGGTCCAAACCTTTCTCCGTTTCTGTTTTTGAGAGCTCGGAACCCAAAGTTTGTCCCAATGAGAGTTTTTCATCTTGTTTGGACGAACTTGGTCCCAACTTTGCTCCGATTGAGTTTTGGAGAGTTTGAAACTCAAAGATCGGGCCTATGAGAGTTCTTTAGCTGGTTTGGACGAGAAATTGTCCAAACCTTTCTCCGTTTCTGTTTTTGAGAGCTCGGAACCCAAAGTGTGTCCCAATGAGAGTTTTTCATCTTGTTTGGACGAATTTGGTCCCAACTTTGCTCCGTTTGAGTTTTGGATAGTTTGAAACTCAATTTTCGGCCCAATGAGAGTTCTTTAGGTCGTTTCGACGAGAAATGGTCCAAACCCTGTTCCATTTCTGTTTTTTAGAGCTCGGAACCTAAAGTTCGTCCCAATGAGAGTTTTTCATCTTGTTTGGATGAACTTGGTCCCAACTTTCCTCCGTTTGAGTTTTGGAGAGTTTGAAACTCAAAGTTCGGCCCAATGAGAGTTCTTTAGGTGGTTTGGACGAGAAATGGTCCAAACCTTTCTCCGTTTCTGCTTTTGAGAGCTCGGAACCCAAAGTTTGTCCCAATTGAGAGTTTTTAATCTTGTTTGGACGAACTTGGTCCCAACTTTTCTCCGTTTGAGTTTTGGATAGTTTTAAACTCAATTTTCGGCCCAATGAGAGTTCTTTACGTCGTTTCGACGAGAAATGGTCCAAACCTTGTTCCATTTCTGTTTTTTAGAGCTCGGAACCCAAAGTTCGTCCCAATGAGAGTTTTTCATCTTGTTTGGACGAACTTGGTCCCAACTTTGCTCCGATTGAGTTTTTGAGAGTTTGAAACTCAAAGATCGGCCCTATGAGAGTTCTTTAGGTGGTTTGGACGAGAAATTGTCCAAACCTTTCTCCATTTCTGTTTTTGAGAGTTGGAACCCAAAGTGTGTCCCAATGAGAGTTTTTCATCTTGTTTGGACGAACTTGGTCCCAACTTTGCTCCGTTTGAGTTTTGGATAGATTGAAACTCAATTTTCAGCCCAATGAGAGTTCTTTAGGTCGTTTCGACGAGAAATCGTCCAAACCTTGTTCCATTTATGTTTTTTAGAGTTCGGAACCCAAAGTTCGTCCCAATGAGAGTTTTTCATCTTTTTTGGAAGAACTTGGTCCCAACTTTTCTCCGTTTGAGTTTTGGAGAGTTTTAAACTCAATGTTCGGCCCAATGAGAGTTCTTTAGGTGGTTTGGACGAGAAATGGTCCAAACCTTTCTCCGTTTCTGTTCTTGAGAGCTCGGAACCCAAATTTGTCCCAATGAGAGTTTTTCATCTTGTTTGGACGAGAAATGGTCCAAACCTTGTTCCATTTCTGTTTTTTAGAGCTCGGAACCCAAAGTTCGTCCCAATGAGAGTTTTTCATCTTGTTTGGACGAACTTGGTCCCAACTTTGCTCCGATTGAGTTTTGGAGAGTTTGAAACTCAAAGATCGGCCCTATGAGAGTTCTTTAGGTGGTTTGGACGAGAAATGGTCCAAACCTTTCTCCGTTTCTGTTTTTGAGAGCTTGGAACCCAAAGTTCGTCCCAATGAGAGTTTTTCATCTTGTTTGGATGAACTTGGTCCGAACTTTTCTCCGTTTGAGTTTTGGAGAGTTTGAAACTCAAAGTTCGGCCCAATGAGAGTTCTGTAGGTGGTTTGGACGAGAAATTGTCCAAACCTTTCTCCATTTCTGTTTTTGAGAGCTCGGAACCCAAAGTTTGTCCGATTGAGAGTTTTTCATCTTGTTTGGACGAACTTGGTCCCAACTTTGCTTCGTTTGAGTTTTGGAGAGTTTGAAACTCAATTTTCGGCCCAATGAGTGTTCTTTAGGTCGTTTCGACGAGAAATGGTCCAAACCTTGTTCCATTTCTGTTTTTTAGAGCTCGGAACCCAAAGTTCGTCCCAATGAGAGTTTTTCATCTTGTTTGGACGAACTTGGTCCCAACTTTGCTCCGTTTTAAGTTTTGGAGAGTTTGAAACTCAAAGATCGGCCCAATGAGAGTTCTTTAGGTTGTTTGGACGAGAAATGGTCCAAACCTTGCTCCGTTTCTGTTTTTTAGAGCTCGGAACCCAAAGTTCGTCCCAATGAGAGTTTTTTAGGGTGTTTGGACGAGAAATGGTCCAAACCTTGTTCCATTTCTGTTTTTTAGAACTCGGAACCCAAAGTTCGTCCCAATGAGAGTTTTTCATCTTGTTTGGACGAACTTGGTCCCAACTTTGCTCCGTTTGAGTTTTGGATAGGTTGAAACTCAATTTTCGGCCCAATGAGAGTTCTTTACGTCGTTTCGACGAGAAATCGACCAAACCTTATTCCATTTCTGTTTTTTAGAGCTCGGAACCCAAAGTTCGTCCCAATGAGAGTTTTTCATCCTGTTTGGATGAACTTGGTCCCAACTTTTCTCCGTTTGAGTTTTGGAGAGTTTGAAACTCAAAGTTCGGCCCAATGAGAATTCTTTAGGTGGTTTAGACGAGAAATGGTCCAAACCTTGCTCCGTTTCAAGTTTGGGGAGTTTGAAACTCAAAGTTCGGCCCAATGAGAGTTCTTTAGGTGGTTTGGACGAGAAATGGTCCAAACCTTGCTCCGTTTCTGTTTTTGAGAGCTCGGAACCCAAAGTTCGTCCCAATGAGAGTTTTTCATCTTGTTTGGACGAACTTCATCCCAACTTTGCTCCGTTTGAGTTTTGGAGGGTTTGAAACTCAATGTTCGGCCCAATGAGAGTTCTTTAGGTCGTTTCGACGAGAAATGGTCCAAACCCTTCTCCGTTTCTGTTTTTGAGAGCTCGGAACCAAAAGTTCGTCCTTATGAGAGTTTTTCATCTTGTTTGGACGAACTTTGTCCCAACTTTGCTCCGTTTCAAGTTTGGAGAGTTTGAAACCCCAAGTTCGGCCCAATGAGAGTTCTTTAGGTGGTTGGGACGAGAAATGGTCCAAACCTTGCTCTGTTTCTTTATTTGAGAGCTCCAAACCCAAAGTTCGTCTCAATGAGAGTTTTTCATCATGTTTGGACGAAGTTGGTCGAAACTTTGCTCCGTTTGAGTTTTGGAGAGTTTGAAACTCAAAGTTCGGCCCAATGAGAGTTCTTTCGGTGGTTTGGACGAGAAATGGTCCAAACCTTGATCCGTTTTTGTTTTTTTGAGCTCGGAACCCAAAGTTCGTCCCAATGAGAGTTTTTCATCTTTTTTGGACGAAGTTGGTCCCAACTTTGCTCCGTTTCAGTTTTGGAGAGTTTGAAACTCAAAGATCGGCCCTATGAGAGTTCTTTAGGTGGTTTGGACGAGAAATGGTCAAAACCTTACTCCGTTTCTGTTTTTGAGAGCTCGGAACCCAAAGTTCGTCCCAATGAGAGTTCTTCATCTTGTTAGGACGAACTTCGTCCCAACTATGCTGCATTTGAGTTTTGGAGGGTTTGAAACTCAATGTTCGGCCCAATGAGAGTTCTTTAGGTCGTTTCGACGAGAAATGGTCCAAACCTTGCTCCGTTTCTGTTTTTGAGACCTCGGAACCCAAAGTTCGTCTCAATGAGAGTTTTTCATCTTCTTTGGACGAAGTTGGTCCAAACTTTGCTCCGTTTGAGTTTTGGAGAGTTTGAAACTAAAAGATCGGCCCAATGAGAATTCTTTAGGTGGTTTGGACGAGAAATGGTCCAAACCTTGCTCCGTTTCTATTTTTGAGAGCTCGGAACCCAAAGTTCGTCCCAATGAGATTTTTTCATCTTGTTTGGACGAACTTGGTCCCAACTTTGCTCCGATTGAGTTTTGGAGAATTTGAAACTCAAAGATCGGCCCTATGAGAGTTCTTTAGGTGGTTTGGACGAGAAATGGTGCAAACCTTACTCCGTTACTGTTTGTGAGAGCTCGGAACCCAAAGTTCGTCCCAATGAGAGTTTTTCATCTTGTTTGGACGAACTTGGTCCCAACTTTGCTCCGTTTGAGTTTTGGAGAGTTTGAAACTCAAAGTTCAGCCCAATGAGAGTTCTTTAGGTGGTTGGGACGAGAAATGGTCCAAACCTTGCTCTGTTTCTTTTTTTGAGAGCTCGAAACCCAAAGTTCGTCCCAATGAGAGTTTTTCATCTTGTTTGGACGAACTTGGTCCCAACTTTGCTCCGTTTTAAGTTTTGGAGAGTTTGAAACTCAAAGATCGGCCCAATGAGAGTTCTTTAGGTTGTTTGGACGAGAAATGGTCCAAACCTTGCTCCGTTTCTGTTTTTTAGAGCTCGGAACCCAAAGTTCGTCCCAATGAGAGTTTTTCATCTTGTTTGGACGAACTTGGTCCCAACTTTGCTCCGTTTGAGTTTTGGATAGGTTGAAACTCAATTTTCGGCCCAATGAGAGTTCTTTACGTCGTTTCGACGAGAAATGGACCAAACCTTATTCCATTTCTGTTTTTTAGAGCTCGGAACCCAAAGTTCGTCCCAATGAGAGTTTTTCATCCTGTTTGGATGAACTTGGTCCCAACTTTTCTCCGTTTGAGTTTTGGAGAGTTTGAAACTCAAAGTTCGGCCCAATGAGAATTCTTTAGGTGGTTTAGACGAGAAATGGTCCAAACCTTGCTCCGTTTCAAGTTTGGGGAGTTTGAAACTCAAAGTTCGGCCCAATGAGAGTTCTTTAGGTGGTTTGGACGAGAAATGGTCCAAACCTTGCTCCGTTTCTGTTTTTGAGAGCTCGGAACCCAAAGTTCGTCCCAATGAGAGTTTTTCATCTTGTTTGGACGAACTTCATCCCAACTTTGCTCCGTTTGAGTTTTGGAGGGTTTGAAACTCAATGTTCGGCCCAATGAGAGTTCTTTAGGTCGTTTCGACGAGAAATGGTCCAAACCCTTCTCCGTTTCTGTTTTTGAGAGCTCGGAACCAAAAGTTCGTCCTTATGAGAGTTTTTCATCTTGTTTGGACGAACTTTGTCCCAACTTTGCTCCGTTTCAAGTTTGGAGAGTTTGAAACCCCAAGTTCGGCCCAATGAGAGTTCTTTAGGTGGTTGGGACGAGAAATGGTCCAAACCTTGCTCTGTTTCTTTATTTGAGAGCTCCAAACCCAAAGTTCGTCTCAATGAGAGTTTTTCATCATGTTTGGACGAAGTTGGTCGAAACTTTGCTCCGTTTGAGTTTTGGAGAGTTTGAAACTCAAAGTTCGGCCCAATGAGAGTTCTTTCGGTGGTTTGGACGAGAAATGGTCCAAACCTTGATCCGTTTTTGTTTTTTTGAGCTCGGAACCCAAAGTTCGTCCCAATGAGAGTTTTTCATCTTTTTTGGACGAAGTTGGTCCCAACTTTGCTCCGTTTCAGTTTTGGAGAGTTTGAAACTCAAAGATCGGCCCTATGAGAGTTCTTTAGGTGGTTTGGACGAGAAATGGTCAAAACCTTACTCCGTTTCTGTTTTTGAGAGCTCGGAACCCAAAGTTCGTCCCAATGAGAGTTCTTCATCTTGTTAGGACGAACTTCGTCCCAACTATGCTGCATTTGAGTTTTGGAGGGTTTGAAACTCAATGTTCGGCCCAATGAGAGTTCTTTAGGTCGTTTCGACGAGAAATGGTCCAAACCTTGCTCCGTTTCTGTTTTTGAGACCTCGGAACCCAAAGTTCGTCTCAATGAGAGTTTTTCATCTTCTTTGGACGAAGTTGGTCCAAACTTTGCTCCGTTTGAGTTTTGGAGAGTTTGAAACTAAAAGATCGGCCCAATGAGAATTCTTTAGGTGGTTTGGACGAGAAATGGTCCAAACCTTGCTCCGTTTCTATTTTTGAGAGCTCGGAACCCAAAGTTCGTCCCAATGAGATTTTTTCATCTTGTTTGGACGAACTTGGTCCCAACTTTGCTCCGATTGAGTTTTGGAGAATTTGAAACTCAAAGATCGGCCCTATGAGAGTTCTTTAGGTGGTTTGGACGAGAAATGGTGCAAACCTTACTCCGTTACTGTTTGTGAGAGCTCGGAACCCAAAGTTCGTCCCAATGAGAGTTTTTCATCTTGTTTGGACGAACTTGGTCCCAACTTTGCTCCGTTTGAGTTTTGGAGAGTTTGAAACTCAAAGTTCAGCCCAATGAGAGTTCTTTAGGTGGTTGGGACGAGAAATGGTCCAAACCTTGCTCTGTTTCTTTTTTTGAGAGCTCGAAACCCAAAGTTCGTCCCAATGAGAGTTTTTCATCTTGTTTGGACGAACTTGGTCCCAACTTTGCTCCGTTTTAAGTTTTGGAGAGTTTGAAACTCAAAGATCGGCCCAATGAGAGTTCTTTAGGTTGTTTGGACGAGAAATGGTCCAAACCTTGCTCCGTTTCTGTTTTTTAGAGCTCGGAACCCAAAGTTCGTCCCAATGAGAGTTTTTCATCTTGTTTGGACGAACTTGGTCCCAACTTTGCTCCGTTTGAGTTTTGGATAGGTTGAAACTCAATTTTCGGCCCAATGAGAGTTCTTTACGTCGTTTCGACGAGAAATGGACCAAACCTTATTCCATTTCTGTTTTTTAGAGCTCGGAACCCAAAGTTCGTCCCAATGAGAGTTTTTCATCCTGTTTGGATGAACTTGGTCCCAACTTTTCTCCGTTTGAGTTTTGGAGAGTTTGAAACTCAAAGTTCGGCCCAATGAGAATTCTTTAGGTGGTTTAGACGAGAAATGGTCCAAACCTTGCTCCGTTTCAAGTTTGGGGAGTTTGAAACTCAAAGTTCGGCCCAATGAGAGTTCTTTAGGTGGTTTGGACGAGAAATGGTCCAAACCTTGCTCCGTTTCTGTTTTTGAGAGCTCGGAACCCAAAGTTCGTCCCAATGAGAGTTTTTCATCTTGTTTGGACGAACTTCATCCCAACTTTGCTCCGTTTGAGTTTTGGAGGGTTTGAAACTCAATGTTCGGCCCAATGAGAGTTCTTTAGGTCGTTTCGACGAGAAATGGTCCAAACCCTTCTCCGTTTCTGTTTTTGAGAGCTCGGAACCAAAAGTTCGTCCTTATGAGAGTTTTTCATCTTGTTTGGACGAACTTTGTCCCAACTTTGCTCCGTTTCAAGTTTGGAGAGTTTGAAACCCCAAGTTCGGCCCAATGAGAGTTCTTTAGGTGGTTGGGACGAGAAATGGTCCAAACCTTGCTCTGTTTCTTTATTTGAGAGCTCCAAACCCAAAGTTCGTCTCAATGAGAGTTTTTCATCATGTTTGGACGAAGTTGGTCGAAACTTTGCTCCGTTTGAGTTTTGGAGAGTTTGAAACTCAAAGTTCGGCCCAATGAGAGTTCTTTCGGTGGTTTGGACGAGAAATGGTCCAAACCTTGATCCGTTTTTGTTTTTTTGAGCTCGGAACCCAAAGTTCGTCCCAATGAGAGTTTTTCATCTTTTTTGGACGAAGTTGGTCCCAACTTTGCTCCGTTTCAGTTTTGGAGAGTTTGAAACTCAAAGATCGGCCCTATGAGAGTTCTTTAGGTGGTTTGGACGAGAAATGGTCAAAACCTTACTCCGTTTCTGTTTTTGAGAGCTCGGAACCCAAAGTTCGTCCCAATGAGAGTTCTTCATCTTGTTAGGACGAACTTCGTCCCAACTATGCTGCATTTGAGTTTTGGAGGGTTTGAAACTCAATGTTCGGCCCAATGAGAGTTCTTTAGGTCGTTTCGACGAGAAATGGTCCAAACCTTGCTCCGTTTCTGTTTTTGAGACCTCGGAACCCAAAGTTCGTCTCAATGAGAGTTTTTCATCTTCTTTGGACGAAGTTGGTCCAAACTTTGCTCCGTTTGAGTTTTGGAGAGTTTGAAACTAAAAGATCGGCCCAATGAGAATTCTTTAGGTGGTTTGGACGAGAAATGGTCCAAACCTTGCTCCGTTTCTATTTTTGAGAGCTCGGAACCCAAAGTTCGTCCCAATGAGATTTTTTCATCTTGTTTGGACGAACTTGGTCCCAACTTTGCTCCGATTGAGTTTTGGAGAATTTGAAACTCAAAGATCGGCCCTATGAGAGTTCTTTAGGTGGTTTGGACGAGAAATGGTGCAAACCTTACTCCGTTACTGTTTGTGAGAGCTCGGAACCCAAAGTTCGTCCCAATGAGAGTTTTTCATCTTGTTTGGACGAACTTGGTCCCAACTTTGCTCCGTTTGAGTTTTGGAGAGTTTGAAACTCAAAGTTCAGCCCAATGAGAGTTCTTTAGGTGGTTGGGACGAGAAATGGTCCAAACCTTGCTCTGTTTCTTTTTTTGAGAGCTCGAAACCCAAAGTTCGTCCCAATGAGAGTTTTTCATCTTGTTTGGACGAACTTGGTCCCAACTTTGCTCCGTTTTAAGTTTTGGAGAGTTTGAAACTCAAAGATCGGCCCAATGAGAGTTCTTTAGGTTGTTTGGACGAGAAATGGTCCAAACCTTGCTCCGTTTCTGTTTTTTAGAGCTCGGAACCCAAAGTTCGTCCCAATGAGAGTTTTTCATCTTGTTTGGACGAACTTGGTCCCAACTTTGCTCCGTTTGAGTTTTGGATAGGTTGAAACTCAATTTTCGGCCCAATGAGAGTTCTTTACGTCGTTTCGACGAGAAATCGACCAAACCTTATTCCATTTCTGTTTTTTAGAGCTCGGAACCCAAAGTTCGTCCCAATGAGAGTTTTTCATCCTGTTTGGATGAACTTGGTCCCAACTTTTCTCCGTTTGAGTTTTGGAGAGTTTGAAACTCAAAGTTCGGCCCAATGAGAATTCTTTAGGTGGTTTAGACGAGAAATGGTCCAAACCTTGCTCCGTTTCAAGTTTGGGGAGTTTGAAACTCAAAGTTCGGCCCAATGAGAGTTCTTTAGGTGGTTTGGACGAGAAATGGTCCAAACCTTGCTCCGTTTCTGTTTTTGAGAGCTCGGAACCCAAAGTTCGTCCCAATGAGAGTTTTTCATCTTGTTTGGACGAACTTCATCCCAACTTTGCTCCGTTTGAGTTTTGGAGGGTTTGAAACTCAATGTTCGGCCCAATGAGAGTTCTTTAGGTCGTTTCGACGAGAAATGGTCCAAACCCTTCTCCGTTTCTGTTTTTGAGAGCTCGGAACCAAAAGTTCGTCCTTATGAGAGTTTTTCATCTTGTTTGGACGAACTTTGTCCCAACTTTGCTCCGTTTCAAGTTTGGAGAGTTTGAAACCCCAAGTTCGGCCCAATGAGAGTTCTTTAGGTGGTTGGGACGAGAAATGGTCCAAACCTTGCTCTGTTTCTTTATTTGAGAGCTCCAAACCCAAAGTTCGTCTCAATGAGAGTTTTTCATCATGTTTGGACGAAGTTGGTCGAAACTTTGCTCCGTTTGAGTTTTGGAGAGTTTGAAACTCAAAGTTCGGCCCAATGAGAGTTCTTTCGGTGGTTTGGACGAGAAATGGTCCAAACCTTGATCCGTTTTTGTTTTTTTGAGCTCGGAACCCAAAGTTCGTCCCAATGAGAGTTTTTCATCTTTTTTGGACGAAGTTGGTCCCAACTTTGCTCCGTTTCAGTTTTGGAGAGTTTGAAACTCAAAGATCGGCCCTATGAGAGTTCTTTAGGTGGTTTGGACGAGAAATGGTCAAAACCTTACTCCGTTTCTGTTTTTGAGAGCTCGGAACCCAAAGTTCGTCCCAATGAGAGTTCTTCATCTTGTTAGGACGAACTTCGTCCCAACTATGCTGCATTTGAGTTTTGGAGGGTTTGAAACTCAATGTTCGGCCCAATGAGAGTTCTTTAGGTCGTTTCGACGAGAAATGGTCCAAACCTTGCTCCGTTTCTGTTTTTGAGACCTCGGAACCCAAAGTTCGTCTCAATGAGAGTTTTTCATCTTCTTTGGACGAAGTTGGTCCAAACTTTGCTCCGTTTGAGTTTTGGAGAGTTTGAAACTAAAAGATCGGCCCAATGAGAATTCTTTAGGTGGTTTGGACGAGAAATGGTCCAAACCTTGCTCCGTTTCTATTTTTGAGAGCTCGGAACCCAAAGTTCGTCCCAATGAGATTTTTTCATCTTGTTTGGACGAACTTGGTCCCAACTTTGCTCCGATTGAGTTTTGGAGAATTTGAAACTCAAAGATCGGCCCTATGAGAGTTCTTTAGGTGGTTTGGACGAGAAATGGTGCAAACCTTACTCCGTTACTGTTTGTGAGAGCTCGGAACCCAAAGTTCGTCCCAATGAGAGTTTTTCATCTTGTTTGGACGAACTTGGTCCCAACTTTGCTCCGTTTGAGTTTTGGAGAGTTTGAAACTCAAAGTTCAGCCCAATGAGAGTTCTTTAGGTGGTTGGGACGAGAAATGGTCCAAACCTTGCTCTGTTTCTTTTTTTGAGAGCTCGAAACCCAAAGTTCGTCCCAATGAGAGTTTTTCATCTTGTTTGGACGAACTTGGTCCCAACTTTGCTCCGTTTTAAGTTTTGGAGAGTTTGAAACTCAAAGATCGGCCCAATGAGAGTTCTTTAGGTTGTTTGGACGAGAAATGGTCCAAACCTTGCTCCGTTTCTGTTTTTTAGAGCTCGGAACCCAAAGTTCGTCCCAATGAGAGTTTTTCATCTTGTTTGGACGAACTTGGTCCCAACTTTGCTCCGTTTGAGTTTTGGATAGGTTGAAACTCAATTTTCGGCCCAATGAGAGTTCTTTACGTCGTTTCGACGAGAAATGGACCAAACCTTATTCCATTTCTGTTTTTTAGAGCTCGGAACCCAAAGTTCGTCCCAATGAGAGTTTTTCATCCTGTTTGGATGAACTTGGTCCCAACTTTTCTCCGTTTGAGTTTTGGAGAGTTTGAAACTCAAAGTTCGGCCCAATGAGAATTCTTTAGGTGGTTTAGACGAGAAATGGTCCAAACCTTGCTCCGTTTCAAGTTTGGGGAGTTTGAAACTCAAAGTTCGGCCCAATGAGAGTTCTTTAGGTGGTTCGGACGAGAAATGGTCCAAACCTTGCTCCGTTTCTTTTTTTGAGAGCTCGGAACCCAAAGTTCGTCCCAATGAGAGTTTTTCATCTTGTTTGGACGAACTTCATCCCAACTTTGCTCCGTTTGAGTTTTGGAGGGTTTGAAACTCAATGTTCGGCCCAATGAGAGTTCTTTAGGTCGTTTCGACGAGAAATGGTCCAAACCCTTCTCCGTTTCTGTTTTTGAGAGCTCGGAACCAAAAGTTCGTCCTTATGAGAGTTTTTCATCTTGTTTGGACGAACTTTGTCCCAACTTTGCTCCGTTTCAAGTTTGGAGAGTTTGAAACCCCAAGTTCGGCCCAATGAGAGTTCTTTAGGTGGTTGGGACGAGAAATGGTCCAAACCTTGCTCTGTTTCTTTATTTGAGAGCTCGAAACCCAAAGTTCGTCTCAATGAGAGTTTTTCATCATGTTTGGACGAAGTTGGTCGAAACTTTGCTCCGTTTGAGTTTTGGAGAGTTTGAAACTCAAAGTTCGGCCCAATGAGAGTTCTTTCGGTGGTTTGGACGAGAAATGGTCCAAACCTTGATCCGTTTTTGTTTTTTTGAGCTCGGAACCCAAAGTTCGTCCCAATGAGAGTTTTTCATCTTTTTTGGACGAAGTTGGTCCCAACTTTGCTCCGTTTCAGTTTTGGAGAGTTTGAAACTCAAAGATCGGCCCTATGAGAGTTCTTTAGGTGGTTTGGACGAGAAATGGTCAAAACCTTACTCCGTTTCTGTTTTTGAGAGCTCGGAACCCAAAGTTCGTCCCAATGAGAGTTCTTCATCTTGTTAGGACGAACTTCGTCCCAACTATGCTGCATTTGAGTTTTGGAGGGTTTGAAACTCAATGTTCGGCCCAATGAGAGTTCTTTAGGTCGTTTCGACGAGAAATGGTCCAAACCTTGCTCCGTTTCTGTTTTTGAGACCTCGGAACCCAAAGTTCGTCTCAATGAGAGTTTTTCATCTTCTTTGGACGAAGTTGGTCCAAACTTTGCTCCGTTTGAGTTTTGGAGAGTTTGAAACTAAAAGATCGGCCCAATGAGAATTCTTTAGGTGGTTTGGACGAGAAATGGTCCAAACCTTGCTCCGTTTCTATTTTTGAGAGCTCGGAACCCAAAGTTCGTCCCAATGAGATTTTTTCATCTTGTTTGGACGAACTTGGTCCCAACTTTGCTCCGATTGAGTTTTGGAGAATTTGAAACTCAAAGATCGGCCCTATGAGAGTTCTTTAGGTGGTTTGGACGAGAAATGGTGCAAACCTTACTCCGTTACTGTTTGTGAGAGCTCGGAACCCAAAGTTCGTCCCAATGAGAGTTTTTCATCTTGTTTGGACGAACTTGGTCCCAACTTTGCTCCGTTTGAGTTTTGGAGAGTTTGAAACTCAAAGTTCAGCCCAATGAGAGTTCTTTAGGTGGTTGGGACGAGAAATGGTCCAAACCTTGCTCTGTTTCTTTTTTTGAGAGCTCGAAACCCAAAGTTCGTCCCAATGAGAGTTTTTCATCTTGTTTGGACGAACTTGGTCCCAACTTTGCTCCGTTTTAAGTTTTGGAGAGTTTGAAACTCAAAGATCGGCCCAATGAGAGTTCTTTAGGTTGTTTGGACGAGAAATGGTCCAAACCTTGCTCCGTTTCTGTTTTTTAGAGCTCGGAACCCAAAGTTCGTCCCAATGAGAGTTTTTCATCTTGTTTGGACGAACTTGGTCCCAACTTTGCTCCGTTTGAGTTTTGGATAGGTTGAAACTCAATTTTCGGCCCAATGAGAGTTCTTTACGTCGTTTCGACGAGAAATGGACCAAACCTTATTCCATTTCTGTTTTTTAGAGCTCGGAACCCAAAGTTCGTCCCAATGAGAGTTTTTCATCCTGTTTGGATGAACTTGGTCCCAACTTTTCTCCGTTTGAGTTTTGGAGAGTTTGAAACTCAAAGTTCGGCCCAATGAGAATTCTTTAGGTGGTTTAGACGAGAAATGGTCCAAACCTTGCTCCGTTTCAAGTTTGGGGAGTTTGAAACTCAAAGTTCGGCCCAATGAGAGTTCTTTAGGTGGTTTGGACGAGAAATGGTCCAAACCTTGCTCCGTTTCTGTTTTTGAGAGCTCGGAACCCAAAGTTCGTCCCAATGAGAGTTTTTCATCTTGTTTGGACGAACTTCATCCCAACTTTGCTCCGTTTGAGTTTTGGAGGGTTTGAAACTCAATGTTCGGCCCAATGAGAGTTCTTTAGGTCGTTTCGACGAGAAATGGTCCAAACCCTTCTCCGTTTCTGTTTTTGAGAGCTCGGAACCAAAAGTTCGTCCTTATGAGAGTTTTTCATCTTGTTTGGACGAACTTTGTCCCAACTTTGCTCCGTTTCAAGTTTGGAGAGTTTGAAACCCCAAGTTCGGCCCAATGAGAGTTCTTTAGGTGGTTGGGACGAGAAATGGTCCAAACCTTGCTCTGTTTCTTTATTTGAGAGCTCCAAACCCAAAGTTCGTCTCAATGAGAGTTTTTCATCATGTTTGGACGAAGTTGGTCGAAACTTTGCTCCGTTTGAGTTTTGGAGAGTTTGAAACTCAAAGTTCGGCCCAATGACAGTTCTTTCGGTGGTTTGGACGAGAAATGGTCCAAACCTTGATCCGTTTTTGTTTTTTTGAGCTCGGAACCCAAAGTTCGTCCCAATGAGAGTTTTTCATCTTTTTTGGATGAAGTTGGTCCCAACTTTGCTCCGTTTCAGTTTGAAACTCAAAGATCGGCCCTATGAGAGTTCTTTAGGTGGTTTGGACGAGAAATGGTCAAAACCTTACTTCGTTTCTGTTTTTGAGAGCTCGGAACCCAAAGTTCGTCCCAATGAGAGTTCTTCATCTTGTTAGGACGAACTTCGTCCCAACTATGCTGCATTTGAGTTTTGGAGGGTTTGAAACTCAATGTTCGGCCCAATGAGAGTTCTTTAGGTCGTTTCGACGAGAAATGGACCAAACCTTATTCCATTTCTGTTTTTTAGAGCTCGGAACCCAAAGTTCGTCCCAATGAGAGTTTTTCATCCTGTTTGGATGAACTTGGTCCCAACTTTTCTCCGTTTGAGTTTTGGAGAGTTTGAAACTCAAAGTTCGGCCCAATGAGAATTCTTTAGGTGGTTTAGACGAGAAATGGTCCAAACCTTGCTCCGTTTCAAGTTTGGGGAGTTTGAAACTCAAAGTTCGGCCCAATGAGAGTTCTTTAGGTGGTTTGGACGAGAAATGGTCCAAACCTTGCTCCGTTTCTGTTTTTGAGAGCTCGGAACCCAAAGTTCGTCCCAATGAGAGTTTTTCATCTTGTTTGGACGAACTTCATCCCAACTTTGCTCCGTTTGAGTTTTGGAGGGTTTGAAACTCAATGTTCGGCCCAATGAGAGTTCTTTAGGTCGTTTCGACGAGAAATGGTCCAAACCCTTCTCCGTTTCTGTTTTTGAGAGCTCGGAACCAAAAGTTCGTCCTTATGAGAGTTTTTCATCTTGTTTGGACGAACTTTGTCCCAACTTTGCTCCGTTTCAAGTTTGGAGAGTTTGAAACCCCAAGTTCGGCCCAATGAGAGTTCTTTAGGTGGTTGGGACGAGAAATGGTCCAAACCTTGCTCTGTTTCTTTATTTGAGAGCTCCAAACCCAAAGTTCGTCTCAATGAGAGTTTTTCATCATGTTTGGACGAAGTTGGTCGAAACTTTGCTCCGTTTGAGTTTTGGAGAGTTTGAAACTCAAAGTTCGGCCCAATGAGAGTTCTTTCGGTGGTTTGGACGAGAAATGGTCCAAACCTTGATCCGTTTTTGTTTTTTTGAGCTCGGAACCCAAAGTTCGTCCCAATGAGAGTTTTTCATCTTTTTGGACGAAGTTGGTCCCAACTTTGCTCCGTTTCAGTTTTGGAGAGTTTGAAACTCAAAGATCGGCCCTATGAGAGTTCTTTAGGTGGTTTGGACGAGAAATGGTCAAAACCTTACTCCGTTTCTGTTTTTGAGAGCTCGGAACCCAAAGTTCGTCCCAATGAGAGTTCTTCATCTTGTTAGGACGAACTTCGTCCCAACTATGCTGCATTTGAGTTTTGGAGGGTTTGAAACTCAATGTTCGGCCCAATGAGAGTTCTTTAGGTCGTTTCGACGAGAAATGGTCCAAACCTTGCTCCGTTTCTGTTTTTGAGACCTCGGAACCCAAAGTTCGTCTCAATGAGAGTTTTTCATCTTCTTTGGACGAAGTTGGTCCAAACTTTGCTCCGTTTGAGTTTTGGAGAGTTTGAAACTAAAAGATCGGCCCAATGAGAATTCTTTAGGTGGTTTGGACGAGAAATGGTCCAAACCTTGCTCCGTTTCTATTTTTGAGAGCTCGGAACCCAAAGTTCGTCCCAATGAGATTTTTTCATCTTGTTTGGACGAACTTGGTCCCAACTTTGCTCCGATTGAGTTTTGGAGAATTTGAAACTCAAAGATCGGCCCTATGAGAGTTCTTTAGGTGGTTTGGACGAGAAATGGTGCAAACCTTACTCCGTTACTGTTTGTGAGAGCTCGGAACCCAAAGTTCGTCCCAATGAGAGTTTTTCATCTTGTTTGGACGAACTTGGTCCCAACTTTGCTCCGTTTGAGTTTTGGAGAGTTTGAAACTCAAAGTTCAGCCCAATGAGAGTTCTTTAGGTGGTTGGGACGAGAAATGGTCCAAACCTTGCTCTGTTTCTTTTTTTGAGAGCTCGAAACCCAAAGTTCGTCCCAATGAGAGTTTTTCATCTTGTTTGGACGAACTTGGTCCCAACTTTGCTCCGTTTTAAGTTTTGGAGAGTTTGAAACTCAAAGATCGGCCCAATGAGAGTTCTTTAGGTTGTTTGGACGAGAAATGGTCCAAACCTTGCTCCGTTTCTGTTTTTTAGAGCTCGGAACCCAAAGTTCGTCCCAATGAGAGTTTTTCATCTTGTTTGGACGAACTTGGTCCCAACTTTGCTCCGTTTGAGTTTTGGATAGGTTGAAACTCAATTTTCGGCCCAATGAGAGTTCTTTACGTCGTTTCGACGAGAAATGGACCAAACCTTATTCCATTTCTGTTTTTTAGAGCTCGGAACCCAAAGTTCGTCCCAATGAGAGTTTTTCATCCTGTTTGGATGAACTTGGTCCCAACTTTTCTCCGTTTGAGTTTTGGAGAGTTTGAAACTCAAAGTTCGGCCCAATGAGAATTCTTTAGGTGGTTTAGACGAGAAATGGTCCAAACCTTGCTCCGTTTCAAGTTTGGGGAGTTTGAAACTCAAAGTTCGGCCCAATGAGAGTTCTTTAGGTGGTTTGGACGAGAAATGGTCCAAACCTTGCTCCGTTTCTGTTTTTGAGAGCTCGGAACCCAAAGTTCGTCCCAATGAGAGTTTTTCATCTTGTTTGGACGAACTTCATCCCAACTTTGCTCCGTTTGAGTTTTGGAGGGTTTGAAACTCAATGTTCGGCCCAATGAGAGTTCTTTAGGTCGTTTCGACGAGAAATGGTCCAAACCCTTCTCCGTTTCTGTTTTTGAGAGCTCGGAACCAAAAGTTCGTCCTTATGAGAGTTTTTCATCTTGTTTGGACGAACTTTGTCCCAACTTTGCTCCGTTTCAAGTTTGGAGAGTTTGAAACCCCAAGTTCGGCCCAATGAGAGTTCTTTAGGTGGTTGGGACGAGAAATGGTCCAAACCTTGCTCTGTTTCTTTATTTGAGAGCTCCAAACCCAAAGTTCGTCTCAATGAGAGTTTTTCATCATGTTTGGACGAAGTTGGTCGAAACTTTGCTCCGTTTGAGTTTTGGAGAGTTTGAAACTCAAAGTTCGGCCCAATGAGAGTTCTTTCGGTGGTTTGGACGAGAAATGGTCCAAACCTTGATCCGTTTTTGTTTTTTTGAGCTCGGAACCCAAAGTTCGTCCCAATGAGAGTTTTTCATCTTTTTTGGACGAAGTTGGTCCCAACTTTGCTCCGTTTCAGTTTTGGAGAGTTTGAAACTCAAAGATCGGCCCTATGAGAGTTCTTTAGGTGGTTTGGACGAGAAATGGTCAAAACCTTACTCCGTTTCTGTTTTTGAGAGCTCGGAACCCAAAGTTCGTCCCAATGAGAGTTCTTCATCTTGTTAGGACGAACTTCGTCCCAACTATGCTGCATTTGAGTTTTGGAGGGTTTGAAACTCAATGTTCGGCCCAATGAGAGTTCTTTAGGTCGTTTCGACGAGAAATGGTCCAAACCTTGCTCCGTTTCTGTTTTTGAGACCTCGGAACCCAAAGTTCGTCTCAATGAGAGTTTTTCATCTTCTTTGGACGAAGTTGGTCCAAACTTTGCTCCGTTTGAGTTTTGGAGAGTTTGAAACTAAAAGATCGGCCCAATGAGAATTCTTTAGGTGGTTTGGACGAGAAATGGTCCAAACCTTGCTCCGTTTCTATTTTTGAGAGCTCGGAACCCAAAGTTCGTCCCAATGAGATTTTTTCATCTTGTTTGGACGAACTTGGTCCCAACTTTGCTCCGATTGAGTTTTGGAGAATTTGAAACTCAAAGATCGGCCCTATGAGAGTTCTTTAGGTGGTTTGGACGAGAAATGGTGCAAACCTTACTCCGTTACTGTTTGTGAGAGCTCGGAACCCAAAGTTCGTCCCAATGAGAGTTTTTCATCTTGTTTGGACGAACTTGGTCCCAACTTTGCTCCGTTTGAGTTTTGGAGAGTTTGAAACTCAAAGTTCAGCCCAATGAGAGTTCTTTAGGTGGTTGGGACGAGAAATGGTCCAAACCTTGCTCTGTTTCTTTTTTTGAGAGCTCGAAACCCAAAGTTCGTCCCAATGAGAGTTTTTCATCTTGTTTGGACGAACTTGGTCCCAACTTTGCTCCGTTTTAAGTTTTGGAGAGTTTGAAACTCAAAGATCGGCCCAATGAGAGTTCTTTAGGTTGTTTGGACGAGAAATGGTCCAAACCTTGCTCCGTTTCTGTTTTTTAGAGCTCGGAACCCAAAGTTCGTCCCAATGAGAGTTTTTCATCTTGTTTGGACGAACTTGGTCCCAACTTTGCTCCGTTTGAGTTTTGGATAGGTTGAAACTCAATTTTCGGCCCAATGAGAGTTCTTTACGTCGTTTCGACGAGAAATGGACCAAACCTTATTCCATTTCTGTTTTTTAGAGCTCGGAACCCAAAGTTCGTCCCAATGAGAGTTTTTCATCCTGTTTGGATGAACTTGGTCCCAACTTTTCTCCGTTTGAGTTTTGGAGAGTTTGAAACTCAAAGTTCGGCCCAATGAGAATTCTTTAGGTGGTTTAGACGAGAAATGGTCCAAACCTTGCTCCGTTTCAAGTTTGGGGAGTTTGAAACTCAAAGTTCGGCCCAATGAGAGTTCTTTAGGTGGTTTGGACGAGAAATGGTCCAAACCTTGCTCCGTTTCTGTTTTTGAGAGCTCGGAACCCAAAGTTCGTCCCAATGAGAGTTTTTCATCTTGTTTGGACGAACTTCATCCCAACTTTGCTCCGTTTGAGTTTTGGAGGGTTTGAAACTCAATGTTCGGCCCAATGAGAGTTCTTTAGGTCGTTTCGACGAGAAATGGTCCAAACCCTTCTCCGTTTCTGTTTTTGAGAGCTCGGAACCAAAAGTTCGTCCTTATGAGAGTTTTTCATCTTGTTTGGACGAACTTTGTCCCAACTTTGCTCCGTTTCAAGTTTGGAGAGTTTGAAACCCCAAGTTCGGCCCAATGAGAGTTCTTTAGGTGGTTGGGACGAGAAATGGTCCAAACCTTGCTCTGTTTCTTTATTTGAGAGCTCCAAACCCAAAGTTCGTCTCAATGAGAGTTTTTCATCATGTTTGGACGAAGTTGGTCGAAACTTTGCTCCGTTTGAGTTTTGGAGAGTTTGAAACTCAAAGTTCGGCCCAATGAGAGTTCTTTCGGTGGTTTGGACGAGAAATGGTCCAAACCTTGATCCGTTTTTGTTTTTTTGAGCTCGGAACCCAAAGTTCGTCCCAATGAGAGTTTTTCATCTTTTTTGGACGAAGTTGGTCCCAACTTTGCTCCGTTTCAGTTTTGGAGAGTTTGAAACTCAAAGATCGGCCCTATGAGAGTTCTTTAGGTGGTTTGGACGAGAAATGGTCAAAACCTTACTCCGTTTCTGTTTTTGAGAGCTCGGAACCCAAAGTTCGTCCCAATGAGAGTTCTTCATCTTGTTAGGACGAACTTCGTCCCAACTATGCTGCATTTGAGTTTTGGAGGGTTTGAAACTCAATGTTCGGCCCAATGAGAGTTCTTTAGGTCGTTTCGACGAGAAATGGTCCAAACCTTGCTCCGTTTCTGTTTTTGAGACCTCGGAACCCAAAGTTCGTCTCAATGAGAGTTTTTCATCTTCTTTGGACGAAGTTGGTCCAAACTTTGCTCCGTTTGAGTTTTGGAGAGTTTGAAACTAAAAGATCGGCCCAATGAGAATTCTTTAGGTGGTTTGGACGAGAAATGGTCCAAACCTTGCTCCGTTTCTATTTTTGAGAGCTCGGAACCCAAAGTTCGTCCCAATGAGATTTTTCATCTTGTTTGGACGAACTTGGTCCCAACTTTGCTCCGATTGAGTTTTGGTAAATTTGAAACTCAAAGATCGGCCCTATGAGAGTTCTTTAGGTGGTTTGGACGAGAAATGGTGCAAACCTTACTCCGTTACTGTTTGTGAGAGCTCGGAACCCAAAGTTCGTCCCAATGAGAGTTTTTCATCTTGTTTGGACGAACTTGGTCCCAACTTTGCTCCGTTTGAGTTTTGGAGAGTTTGAAACTCAAAGTTCAGCCCAATGAGAGTTCTTTAGGTGGTTGGGACGAGAAATGGTCCAAACCTTGCTCTGTTTCTTTTTTTGAGAGCTCGAAACCCAAAGTTCGTCCCAATGAGAGTTTTTCATCTTGTTTGGACGAACTTGGTCCCAACTTTGCTCCGTTTTAAGTTTTGGAGAGTTTGAAACTCAAAGATCGGCCCAATGAGAGTTCTTTAGGTTGTTTGGACGAGAAATGGTCCAAACCTTGCTCCGTTTCTGTTTTTTAGAGCTCGGAACCCAAAGTTCGTCCCAATGAGAGTTTTTCATCTTGTTTGGACGAACTTGGTCCCAACTTTGCTCCGTTTGAGTTTTGGATAGGTTGAAACTCAATTTTCGGCCCAATGAGAGTTCTTTACGTCGTTTCGACGAGAAATGGACCAAACCTTATTCCATTTCTGTTTTTTAGAGCTCGGAACCCAAAGTTCGTCCCAATGAGAGTTTTTCATCCTGTTTGGATGAACTTGGTCCCAACTTTTCTCCGTTTGAGTTTTGGAGAGTTTGAAACTCAAAGTTCGGCCCAATGAGAATTCTTTAGGTGGTTTAGACGAGAAATGGTCCAAACCTTGCTCCGTTTCAAGTTTGGGGAGTTTGAAACTCAAAGTTCGGCCCAATGAGAGTTCTTTAGGTGGTTCGGACGAGAAATGGTCCAAACCTTGCTCCGTTTCTTTTTTTGAGAGCTCGGAACCCAAAGTTCGTCCCAATGAGAGTTTTTCATCTTGTTTGGACGAACTTCATCCCAACTTTGCTCCGTTTGAGTTTTGGAGGGTTTGAAACTCAATGTTCGGCCCAATGAGAGTTCTTTAGGTCGTTTCGACGAGAAATGGTCCAAACCCTTCTCCGTTTCTGTTTTTGAGAGCTCGGAACCAAAAGTTCGTCCTTATGAGAGTTTTTCATCTTGTTTGGACGAACTTTGTCCCAACTTTGCTCCGTTTCAAGTTTGGAGAGTTTGAAACCCCAAGTTCGGCCCAATGAGAGTTCTTTAGGTGGTTGGGACGAGAAATGGTCCAAACCTTGCTCTGTTTCTTTATTTGAGAGCTCGAAACCCAAAGTTCGTCTCAATGAGAGTTTTTCATCATGTTTGGACGAAGTTGGTCGAAACTTTGCTCCGTTTGAGTTTTGGAGAGTTTGAAACTCAAAGTTCGGCCCAATGAGAGTTCTTTCGGTGGTTTGGACGAGAAATGGTCCAAACCTTGATCCGTTTTTGTTTTTTTGAGCTCGGAACCCAAAGTTCGTCCCAATGAGAGTTTTTCATCTTTTTTGGACGAAGTTGGTCCCAACTTTGCTCCGTTTCAGTTTTGGAGAGTTTGAAACTCAAAGATCGGCCCTATGAGAGTTCTTTAGGTGGTTTGGACGAGAAATGGTCAAAACCTTACTCCGTTTCTGTTTTTGAGAGCTCGGAACCCAAAGTTCGTCCCAATGAGAGTTCTTCATCTTGTTAGGACGAACTTCGTCCCAACTATGCTGCATTTGAGTTTTGGAGGGTTTGAAACTCAATGTTCGGCCCAATGAGAGTTCTTTAGGTCGTTTCGACGAGAAATGGTCCAAACCTTGCTCCGTTCTGTTTTTGAGACCTCGGAACCCAAAGTTCGTCTCAATGAGAGTTTTTCATCTTCTTTGGACGAAGTTGGTCCAAACTTTGCTCCGTTTGAGTTTTGGAGAGTTTGAAACTAAAAGATCGGCCCAATGAGAATTCTTTAGGTGGTTTGGACGAGAAATGGTCCAAACCTTGCTCCGTTTCTATTTTTGAGAGCTCGGAACCCAAAGTTCGTCCCAATGAGATTTTTTCATCTTGTTTGGACGAACTTGGTCCCAACTTTGCTCCGATTGAGTTTTGGAGAATTTGAAACTCAAAGATCGGCCCTATGAGAGTTCTTTAGGTGGTTTGGACGAGAAATGGTGCAAACCTTACTCCGTTACTGTTTGTGAGAGCTCGGAACCCAAAGTTCGTCCCAATGAGAGTTTTTCATCTTGTTTGGACGAACTTGGTCCCAACTTTGCTCCGTTTGAGTTTTGGAGAGTTTGAAACTCAAAGTTCAGCCCAATGAGAGTTCTTTAGGTGGTTGGGACGAGAAATGGTCCAAACCTTGCTCTGTTTCTTTTTTTGAGAGCTCGAAACCCAAAGTTCGTCCCAATGAGAGTTTTCATCTTGTTTGGACGAACTTGGTCCCAACTTTGCTCCGTTTTAAGTTTTGGAGAGTTTGAAACTCAAAGATCGGCCCAATGAGAGTTCTTTAGGTTGTTTGGACGAGAAATGGTCCAAACCTTGCTCCGTTTCTGTTTTTTAGAGCTCGGAACCCAAAGTTCGTCCCAATGAGAGTTTTTCATCTTGTTTGGACGAACTTGGTCCCAACTTTGCTCCGTTTGAGTTTTGGATAGGTTTGAAACTCAATTTTCGGCCCAATGAGAGTTCTTTACGTCGTTTCGACGAGAAATGGACCAAACCTTATTCCATTTCTGTTTTTTAGAGCTCGGAACCCAAAGTTCGTCCCAATGAGAGTTTTTCATCCTGTTTGGATGAACTTGGTCCCAACTTTTCTCCGTTTGAGTTTTGGAGAGTTTGAAACTCAAAGTTCGGCCCAATGAGAATTCTTTAGGTGGTTTAAGACGAGAAATGGTCCAAACCTTGCTCCGTTTCAAGTTTGGGGAGTTTTGAACTCAAAAGTTCGGCCCAATGAGAGTTCTTTAGGTGGTTTGGAACGGAGAAATGGTCCAAACCTTGCTCCGTTTTTCTTTGTTTTTGAGAGCTCGGAACCCAAAGTTCGTCCCAATGAGAGTTTTCATCTTGTTTGGACGAACTTCATCCCAACTTTGCTCCGTTTGAGTTTTGGAGGGTTTGGAAACTCAATGTTCGGCCATGAGAGTTCTTTAGGTCGTTTCGACGAGAATGGTCCAAACCCTTCTCCGTTTCTGTTTTTGAGAGCTCGGAAGGACAAAAGTTCGTCCTTATGAGAGTTTTTCATCTTGCTTTGGACGAACTTTGTCCCAACTTTGCTCCGTTTCAGTTTGGAGAGTTTGAAACCCAAGTTCGGCCCAATGAGAGTTCTTTAGGTGGTTGGGACGAGAAATGGTCCAAACCTTGCTCTGTTTCTTATTTGAGAGCTCCAAACCCAAAGTTCGTCTCAATGAGAGTTTTTCATCATGTTTGGACGAAGTTGGTCGAAACTTTGGCTCCGTTTGAGTTTGGAGAGTTTGAAACTCAAAGTTCGGCCCAATGACAGTTCTTTCGGTGGTTTGGACGAGAAATGGTCCAAACCTTGATCCGTTTTTGTTTTTTTGAGCTCGGAACCCAAAGTTCGTCCCAATGAGAGTTTTTCATCTTTTTTGGACGAAGTTGGTCCCAACTTTGCTCAGTTTGAGTTTGAAACTCAAAGATCGGCCCTATGAGAGTTCTTTAGGTGGTTTGGACGAGAAATGGTCAAAACCTTACTTCGTTTCTGTTTTTGAGAGCTCGGAACCCAAAGTTCGTCCCAATGAGAGTTCTTCATCTTGTTAGGACGAACTTCGTCCCAACTTGCTGCATTTGAGTTTTGGAGGGTTTGAAACTCAATGTTCGGCCCAATGAGAGTTCTTTAGGTCGTTTCGACGAGAAATGGACCAAACCTTATTCCATTTTGTTTTTAGAGCTCGGAACCAAGTTCGTCCCAATGAGAGTTTTCATCCTGT
>JAETGN010000274.1:0-39334 GCA_017139565.1 Luffa aegyptiaca
AGATGTGAAACAATGAAACCTTGCCCGAGGGGCTTGTTTCAAATCGTAAAGTGATTTATTGAGCTTACACACGTGAGATGGGAATTCTTTGTTAATAAAGCCCTGAGGTTGTTGCATGTATACTTCTTCCTCTAATTCCCTGTGCAAGAAGGCGTTTTTCACATCTAGTTGCCTTAGAGACCAATTGTAGGTGGCTGCTAGAGACAAAACAATTCTCACTGTCGGTTTCTTGATCACTGGACTGAAGGTTTCGAAGTAGTAAATTCCCTCTTCTTGATGGAAGCCTTTTGCCACGAGACGGGACTTGTAGCGAGCTACACTTCCATCTGGGTTCCATTTTATACGGTACACCCACTTGCAACTGATAGCTCTTTTGCCAGGAGGTAATGTGACTAGAGACCAAGTATTCTGTTTGATCAAGGAGTTATACTCATCCTTCATAGCCTCATTCCAATTAGAATGTCGAGAGGCCTGTGTAAATGAAGACGGTTCCTCATTAACAGAAGAAACATTAGCTAGAAACACCTTCTTCTTGAAGATACCTGACTTTGATCTGGTCTGCATTGGGTGAAGATTACTCACAGTGGCTTGGTCAGTAGTGACAGGTTTGTTAACAGGTTGTAAAGGGGCAGATGGAGGAGTAGATTGGTTAATAGTTTGGGTAGACATAGGTTGAGGTGAGGGCTGAGATGGTGAGGATGAACTTGAAGGAAGAGGTGACTGTGAAGACTGGGATGATGAAGTAGCGTCAGCGATTTGAGTTGTGGAGCTACTGACAGTAGGCAAAGTCTGAAAAGATGTAGGCAAGGGACAAGTAGGAAGGTCACAAGAGGCAAAAGTAGGATCGGGGAAGGCATGTATAAATGGATTATGAGAAGATGAAGGAAGGTTCAAAGGTTGTGGGCTGTGAGTGGTTGGAGTTGAGATGGAGGCAAAAGGAAATAAGGATTCGTTAAAAACAACATGACGAGATATGTAAAACTTATCATGAGATATATCATAACATAGGTAACCTTTGTAGCCAAGAGGGTAACCAAGAAAAACACATTGTGTGGTACGAGGCTGTAATTTGGTGCGGTTATACGATCGAAGAAGGGGATAGCAGGCGCATCCGAATACTTGAAGGAATGAATAATCAGGAGTTTTATCAAATAGTAGTTCGAATTGGGACTTATGATTTAGTGAGGGAGAAGGAAGTCTATTGATTAGAAAGGCAGCAGTGGCAAAGGCAAAATGCCAAAAACGCATAGGTACACAGGATTTAGAAAGGAGAGAAAGAGCCATGTCAACGATATGGCGATGCTTGTGCTCGGCAACTCCGTTTTGTTCAGGAGAGTAAGGGCAGGATTTTTGATGTAAGATACCCTTATTAGATAGGAAGGTTTGAAAATTATGGCTAAGAAACTCACCCCCACCATCACTTTGCAATATTTTCAGTTTAGTTGACAAAAGATTTTCAACGAAAGGTAAAAATTTAACAAATGTAGGATAGACTTCAAATTTGAGGGACAAAGGGAATAACCAGGTGTATCGTGAGAAGCCATCTATAAAGGAAACATAATATTTGTAGTTGTTTATTGAAAGTTCAGGGGCAGGGCCCCATACATCTGTATGTAAAATTTCTAAAGGTGCAGAAGAAACAACATGGGACATAGGAAAGGGAAGTTTAGTCATCTTCCCATCAAGACAGTGAGTACAGATATGAGACTTGAAACTAGAAATAGAAACGCCAAGAGTTTGTAATAAGGAACGAAGAGTAGAGGCAGATGGATGTCCTAACCTATCGTGCCACACGTTTGAGGAGGTCTTGGTTCCCATATTGGCTACAAGATTTGCTTGTGTCGGCGAGACAGAGAGTGGGTAAAGACCACTAATGCTAGGTCCGTGAAAGAGAACTTTTCTCGAAGTTTTGTCCTGAATAGTGAAGGAAGTGGAGTAAAAAATAAAACAGCAATTATTATCAATATAGAACTGATGCACCGAAAGAAGATTTGTGGAAATGTTAGGTACACGTAACAGTTTCGACAAGGTAAAAGTGGAGTCAGATAGGGAAATTTGGCTAGAACCAAGATGAGAAATGGAGAGGGACTGACCATTGCCTACTGTGATGTTCTCCTCCCCATTGTATGCAATTGAAACACTGAGATTTGACAGATCACTAGTAAGATGAGCGTTACAGCCGGTATCAGTTAGCCATACTTGAGATTCTTGCGGAAAAGCAGCAGTTGCAGTAGAAGTGTTTGGAGCAGTAGCAGCCATTGCAGCAAGTTTGGCTGGAGGATGATGCCCTTGGTAGGAGTAGTTCATGCGATTGTAGCAATCTAATGCATTGTGCCCAAATTTTTGACAAATTTGGCAATGTACTTTGTTGGAGAACTGTGTTGACGTAGAAGAGGCAGAGGAAAATTGGTTAGTAAGTGGAGTAGTATTGGAGGGGAAGAAATTACCACGGCCTCGTCCTCCGTTTCGGCCTGAATCAGACCGTCCTCCACTCCGGCCTCCTCTGCCTTGTCCTCTCCAATTTCCTTGTCCTTGTGAATCGAAATTAGCGGCCATTGCTAATCGTGGTGCAGAGGCTGCCTCTTCTAGTTTCATCTGTTTTTTGAGCGTGGTTTCCTCTGTCTTGATGAGGACATGAAGTTCATCGAATGTCGAATTCTGAGACCTAGTCCGCAAGGATGTCTTGAAGACATTGTATGTTGAAGGTAGTCCATTAACAGTGTATATTACCAGATCTTCGGCATCGATGACAACAGATACAACCAGTAGTCGATTGACAACTTCTTTAATACGCTGCACGTATTGATCAACGGATTCTGTCACTCTCTTGGATATACTTTGTAATTCGGTCTTGAGACCAACAATGTGCATTCTCGAAGATGAAGAGAAATGTTTCTCAAGCTTGTCCCAGGCTTCTTTGGAAGTCTTGCAGCCAATCACATAGGATAGGGCTGTTGGCGATAAAGTCACATTTATCAAAGTAAAGAGGGCTTGATCTTTTTCATACCATTTTTCATACTCAGGATTGACCTGATCAGGTTGTCCTTCAAAACGAAGTATTTCAGCATGTGCTGTGATAGTGCAATCAAGATACTTGAACAACTTGTGCGATCGAAGAAGTGGGGAGATTTGAAACCTCCACAGTACGTAATTGGATGAATCAAGTCGCACGGAGAACAAATTGCAGATATTATTGAGTAAAGAGACCGGTGTATTGACGGGAGAGCCAGTAACTAGGGTTTGATCTGAAGACTGCCACATCATTACGAGCGGAAAAAAAAATCTGTGGAGAAAAAGAGAAGAAGACGTGGGTCAGTGGAGCTCTGATACCATGAAGATTTTCAGAATCTCTTTTACAGAATACTTCTCCACACCTTTATTAAGAGAAAAGGCTAATATATATACACAGAAAAGTTTAACTGAATACAACAAAAAAGAGGTTAATTTTAAACCAACTTCTAAACTGAAAGAGAGATAAACTCTGTACATTATCACAAACGATATTAAATTAGTTTGTCAATTTAATTAAATATCAAATTATTAATAAAAAAATATAGAGAATAAGAAAGAAAAAAATTTCTTGAATAAAATAAATTCTATTTGGTACAAAGCCTCAAAAAATTATTACAACTAGAATTAATTCACCCTTGAATTAGAAACAGAAATTTAGGTACACATTATTGTAGAAACAAAACAAAAATTAGAAAGAGGCAAGTGTAACGCGGTAAATATAAATTTTCTCCAATTATAAATTTAATTGAGCAAATTTTCGAGGGTTAATTGGAGATTTAATTTGGTTGGAAGGGATTTAATTGACTCTTGTGGAAAAATTGTAAACAAATGAAAATTGGAGCCTAGCAAAACCCTAACTTATCATTTAAACAAATGCAAAATTATACCACCACCATCTTCTTCAGTTTTATCATCTTTTTTCTGAACGAAGTAGCAATCGCCAGCCAACCTCCCATGCCTCTCTTCTCCACCTGCCATCTCTAGCGTGCAGCAAGCCCTTCAGGCGTCAGATCACAAGCACTTGATGGCAATAGCAACGAGTGTAGAAATTTAAACGTATCAATGCTTTGATATTTGATGAGGCTACGCTGCCTTGCACATGTTTCTGGCTTCAAGACGTTGGCGACAACGTCACGACGCTATTGGACCTTTGGTACAACATTGAACCTTAAACCTTTTTAATCCTAAAGCAAGCATAAAAACATAAAAAAGATAGAGATTCAAGTGTTTGCATATTTCAAGACTCAAACCTCAAGCCTCATAGTCAATGCATGATCATGATTTTGCCTAACTGAAGATCGAGCATATATAAAACAAAATTGAGATAAAATCTTTTCGAAAATTTTCCCACACGAGTGTGTGCATGGCCTCTCCTTGGAATATTCTAATAGGGCTCACATAGTGGTGTGAACTATATTTTCTTCTTGAATTCATCAAAGAATATGTTGTTGGTGTGTATTAATCCAAGTATAAATTATGCATTACCAAGTAATACCTGGAGTATTCGAGGGTCAGATCCACAGGGAAGGGACGAGTAGTAAAAGTGTCTTTCCTTAAATCCTATTCTAATGCATGGCCGTTAGGAATTACAAAAGAGGTTGAGATGCGGTGAAATAAACATGCGATGATATAAAAACAAAAGCTATGCGATAAAGGAAAAAACAGTGAGAGATGAGCTATCAAGGCTTTAACCGCAACAACCGCATACGACAAATAATAATGAATCGACAGAATACTGATCATGAGGCATTTTTCCTCTCAGGAACATAAACTTCATACATGTACAGTAGCGTAACAACATAGATCCTCCTCAATCACTCATATATCCATAGGTACACGACATCTTATAGCATGAGCCACATACATAAGAAAAGTTCACACATGAAGCTTATGCTACCAGCACACAGTTTCAACCTAGCATAAGCCTCCTAGTAGTAAGGTTACTGACCTGAATTAGCAACCAACGCAACCACACAACCAACAACCTCCCAAACAAAATCTACTTTCGAACCTACAATACATCACAATCTGTAAAGTCAACACTTAAGTTGGAAGTTTGGAAGTAGGTTCAGTCGATAAATTACCTAAACTCAAACGAGAGCAACTCACTAATTCCTTCCTTTAAGTCCTCTCCTCGTCCTTAGCCAAAATAAAACACACAACACAAAAGCCCACTCGAAAACTAACCTCAACCTCTGCTGGACAGCACCTCTGAATAGCTAAACTCTGAAATTTTCAACCCGAAATCGAATGGGTAACACAAAAACGGGTTCAATGGGGAATGGGTTAGCTTCGATTAACAACATAACTAAGAATGAGACTCAACGAACAAGGAACCTTACCCAACCTTAGCCACTTCGCTGAATAGAAGCGTAAATGGCTGAGTATGGAAGCTTGAACATCGAGAACGACTGATTAAGGTTGAAACTAAATTTCGAACATATTGAGTTATCTAAATCTCCAATAAACCAACGATTAAGCTCAACATGGGAAACAACTAACTCAAAAAAATGTACCTAACACCAGCCAATACTCACACTGCTGAAACTCCAAGGACGTAAGACGGCCTCGACGAGGGCTGGAACCACATGACGGACGGCGGCAGCTCAATAGTCGACGGCTTCTAGAGCTTCAGGCGGCAGCGGTCGAACAACAAAGCGAGAGGGAGAGAAACCGTGCCTGGAGGAAGAAAACACAGACGCACGAAGGGGAGAGGTTTGTGTGGGCGGCTGAAAGGGAATAAGACATTACTTCCTTTTTCTTTTTTTTTTTCAATTATTCACTTAGGGTTTCCTTTTATAATTAAGGTCCAAATTGATTTTCAAACGAAATAACAATTGGACCCTACCATTCCAACCTTCCCCTCTTAATTCTTTAAATTCGAGAATTCATGAAGGTAAAATAAATTCCGACAAAATTTCAACGTATATATATATCGAATACCAACATGAAGAATTAATTAAAGAGTAATTGAGTGGGTGACAAATTAATTATATATAATAGAAAATTTAGCACAAGGTAAAAAGAATTGCAAATATGGAAAAAAAAAATAGAATATTTCCATTTTACCCTTCTCTTTCTCTCACTTTCCATTTACCCTTTCTTGCCCCATTTCTTGTGTATTATTTTTTATTTTATTTTTATTTTTTTGTGCATTTATGAGCTGTTACGATTTTTTCATTTTCTTATTCTTTTTTGGATTTTTCTTCTTTTTTGATTTTATATTTTTAATAATATGTGCGGAGGGGGATTCGAACCATAGACCTTGTGGTTATCAATACAAATTTATGCCAATTGAGCTAAGCTCTTGTTGGCCTTCTTTTTAAATCAAGAATGCCAAGAATACAAAAATAGCCATTTTGGTGAGTGTTTGTATAGGTATATCAAAGTATATCACTAATATACTCCGGTTAATCGTAGTCTATCACTAACTATCACTGGTCGAAGTCTATTAGGGTTATAATTGATAGATAATGAAATACAAAGAATACAAGAATAGCAATTTTATGGTGGTGGTCATGGAGCTTGTGTGCTAGGCTTTAAAAATTATATTTTTGATTGAGAATCGCTTGTTCGTAATGGTTATTTTTGGATTTTATGTTCTAATTACCACAAGAGACTTAAATTTTTTGTTCAATTTATGATTGTAGTATAATAATTTTGGATGAGTTTCTAATTACCGAGATGATTGCAATGCAAAGTACTTTACTGATAGATTTCAATCAAATTGATTTCTATCAGTAACAATCATTGGTAGACTTCAATTAATTGATAATTAATTGATTTTTATCCGAGATAGAAATTGAGACTTCAATTAACTGATTTCTATATCCTCAATAGAAAATGATAGATTTGAATTAAACTAATTCCCATCAGTGATACAAGTCAATAGACTTTAATTAAATTTATTTCTGATAGAAACTGATAAATTTCAATTAAATTGGTTTCTATCAGTGATAGAAACTAATAGTCTTGAATTAAATTGATTTCTATCAGTTGTAGAAACTGATAACCTTGAATTAAACAGTTTTCTATTAGTGATTATCACTGATAGACTTAAATTAAACTGATGGATAGAAACTAATAGCCTTGAATTAAATTGTTTTCTATCAGCGACTATCACTGATAGGCTTGAATTAAACACGATAAAAACTTATAGATTATGATCATCAAAGTCTATCAGTGTCTATCACTGATAGACTTCGATTAATCAAAGTATATCAGTGTCTATCACTGATAGACTCCGATTAATTGAAACTTATCATCAAAGTCTATCAGTATTTATCACTGATAGACTTCGATTAGTCGAAGTCTATCAGTGATTATCAATAATAGGGACTGATAGACTATTGGAGATACTAAGGGTATTTTCGTAATTTAACGTATTTTTTGCTATTTCCCGCAAATAATTTTATTTTTTTGCTATTTTTGCAATGCTTTTGCCGGTTTTTGCTATTTGTGCAAATCCCCCTTAATTAAATTCAAACTTAACTCAAGGTTTGAAAAGAATTTTACCTGGAAATTCCGAGGCGTTACAAATAAGCATGTGCTTTCTGTTGGGTTTTATATCCTAAAACTCGTAGATAGTAAATGTAACAAGGTCAGTTGGAATCGATAAAGCGTTATCGAGGTTATGCGATTTCTGGTTGTCAAATAATAGCATTTAATTATGTATTAATTAACCCAAATCCAATAAACTATAATCCTTTGCTATGATATGAATATTTGAACTTTATGTAGTGACATAAGAGTAGATCAAGTTCAAGTAATAGCCTAAACGGTCTATAGTATAGAGATAAGACTGGGTACCTTATCCTAGGAAAAACTATGTGACTCAACCCACTTTGTTTTAGAACAAACGACGTGATCCAAAATCATTCATGTAGAGACATGCGAGTGGGGGCTTTCTATGAAAGAGAGTTTGTATAAGACCGAACCGCGAAATAAGTCACTTTCACATTATAACGTCGTTTATTATGAAACTGACTATTTCAAAGCGATGATCTAGGTAACTCGATCTTAATCATGAGCTAACTATGAAATCCTGTTTATTCGGGATTATCCTTTGATTTGCATGGGTGAGAGTGGCTCAACATCGCCGACTCAATAAGTTCCTACCATTTTGGGGATAAGATCGGGTAGATAGTTGGGGACATACTCTTGCAAGATGAAATTCACTCCTACCCGACTTTAGGAATAGTAGAGAGGTTGTTCCCTTAAGTGATGACTCTGGGACGTGAACAAAGGTGCACCGTCCTCTCAGTGGCCCGAGAAGTTTTAGGTTTAGTGGTGGGACGACAAACTAATTGGTCATTAGGGACTCAGTGGAGGCTTAAGGAATAAGAATTGCTATAGGGGTAAAACGAACTTTTGACCTAGTTGTAGTTATGAACAACCTGTGAAGGGTCGACTTACTAATCATGACTATATTGGGTGGACAAAAATATATCTACAATGAGGGGAGTTCAACCATGGGTTATTGTGGAGTGTCCCGTTAGTTAACAAATGTTGGTTAACTTGGATTGAAAGAGTTCAACCAGTTAATCTCGGATCGTTGGAGCCCATGATCTGTAGGTCCATTAGGTCCCCATGCTATCTCAAACGGATTAACCTTAAAACAATGTGATGAAAGAATTTGAAAACGTTCAAATTCAATTTAGGGAGATATCGTTAATTATATTCGATATAATTTAACGTTTAAGTTTAATTGTGTATTAAATTAAACTATATTTTGAGAGAGTTATAATTATTTAAATATGATTTAAATATAACACACGTGAATAGGGATTCACGTTCAAGATATTCGGTTTAAATTTGAATAGTGATTCAAATTTATCGGGTTTGGAGAGAATTCGGGATTGGAGCAAATTATTTATAGTTTAATATTCGATATTAAAATTAAATAATTGGTTTTGTATTTAAAATTGATCATTTGAATTAATTTTAATTTTACAAAACATTTAAAGAAAAGGAAATTAGATGAATTTATGAAATTCATTAAAAATTTGAAATTAAAAAATTGGTTTTCAAGATTCTTTTTCATTTAAACATTTCCAAGAGGCAATCTGAAAACTTGCCACCAAATTCCACGAAACTTCAATTGGTGTCTTCTCGAGAAAGCTCCAATATGCATGGTCAATATCATATATGTATGGGTGCTTGATAAGTTGAGCAGGAGTTGATGCGTGTGTTGTTTTTCATTGAAAACATAGATAAAATCTCTCTCTCAAAATCGTATACTTTCATCTAAAGAACCCATGAACACAAGCTTTCTTTCTCCCTTAAATTCATCACTCCCGAGCTCCAACAAGCTCGTTCTAAGGTTGGAGAATAGTGGGGAAGATCTCGGTGGTCGTCCAGTACGACGTATTCATGCTAAGAATCATCCGACGAAATGCTCCAATTTGAGCTCCAAATATTAGTAAAATCGAGCCTCTGTTTTTTCAACGAAATTAATGAAATTAAGTGCCTAAGATCCGTTATCGCTTCCGCTAGTGTATCGTACACTCCTTCAATTCCCTCCCAGTATTACACATGCATTTGGCGTAGAACTAAGAACGTTTCTATTACTTAACTCATGCGTTGGCACAGTTCTCTATATGCTTACAAGCGGTTGAATTATCCCTAAGACAACCAAAACACATTCATGAAATATCCTATGTGATTGAGTTATTCCTAACGCAACCAGACTACATGTAATACACATTATCTTGCTCTACTTAGATATGCCCACATGTGTTACCCTCCTAGGATTTATCATGTTGCTAACTCTATCAGATGGGCAAACAGATATTAGTAATGAAAAAAATTAGCGCATCTAAGTAGAAATCATCAATATCATTGATTCATTGTAGCACATACAAAAATAGTCCTAAAGCCACATGGATGCCTAGGCTAAGCCTTGATCAAAAGAAATTACTTCAAGCTACAATATAAAGCACACAATGCAATAAAACATAAAAATAAAAATGTTGGATGATTTTCCCCTCTTCTCCCTTCTATTTCTAGTCTTTTCTTTGTCGGAGCCAAAGGGTCATTCTTGGACCCAAATGATCGTTCTTGGAGCCAATGAATCATTCTTGGATGGAAATTTGCTCCTTACTCAACACATAAACTTACTCCCTACTCAATGTTTTCACCCTTGTGTCAAGCTTCTACAGCATGAAGTTTCCCATGCGCCAAGCTTCTATAGCATCAAACTTCTATAGCATCAAGCTTCTCATGCACCAAACTTCTACAACATCAAGCTTCCATGCGCCAGGCTTCTACAAAATCAAGCTTCCCATGCGCCAAGCTTCTAACTCATCAAATAATTTCCAAATTGGGCCCATTTGCGACAATTTCTCAAATTTTGCATCAATTGCTCCTTTTAGGACTAAGAATTCTTAAATCAACATATTAATGCAATAATTAAGTACGAATTAAGCATGAAATAAGCTCAAATTTAGGGCTAAAAAGATAACATTTTTGCATGTTATCAGATAGATTTGTAGGATCCTAATTCTATATTTCCTCTACACTAGTTACTAGGATAACAATGAAAAGTAATAATAATAAAAAAAAAAAACAACTTAAAATTCGTTACAGAGGTGCTTGAAAATTCAAAATGGGTACTAAGCTTTCATTTTCATGATTTTGAGGCACTAACTTTCACCAGATGCTGCATGGACCCTTATTAAGGGTACTCACTCAATTGATGGCCTAACTAATCAAAATAGTGGTAGCTTTTTTTACCCAAAACATACGAAGCATTACAAGCTTATATATATATTTTTTCTCGTTCTCTTTCTTTCTCTTTTTATTTCTTAAACAACGTTTTTCATTAATTTTTGCTTATTTATTTCTAAAGTCTATCATAACAAATAAAAGTCTTAATTACATGCACACGAGTCATCTCTTTTGCTACTTAATTCACTTATTCATGATTATTAGGAATCATAAATTTAGATTAGTGATAGAATAATCAATATCAATTAAGGCCATTAAATCAATCAATATTGAATAATGCTTATAAAATAAAAATGAGAAATAAAGAATACTTGAATATATAGAAGATTACAATTTAGCCCAAGGCCACACAATCTGTAACTGAAATCTATCCTTGAAATCGAAATGTGTTGGGTTTTATGCCCTAAAACTCATAGATAGTAAATGTAACGCTTGACTGTTGATGCGCAATTTTGCTATCGCTAGTGTACAGGACAAGTAATAATATAGTGATTAAGAAATCGAATGTCGTCCTTTGGATTGGTTTTTTAATTAGATTAAGTACCGTTAATATTTTTGTCCAGTTTTATTTAGAGAGCACAATATAATGAGTTTAATGAATCAAAAGTAATGCAAATTAATGTTGGTTTTTGTCCTAAGCCTCGTGGATAGTAAATGTAAAATATAATCGATATAACGTTATCGAGGTTATTCAATTTCCGGTTGTCGAATAATTATTTTAATTATGTGTTAATTAACCCAAATCCAATAAACTGGAAACCTTGGCTATGGTATGCACTTTGAACTTTATGTAGTGACATAAGAGTGGATCAAGTTCAAGTAATAGCCTAAATTGTCTATAGTATAGGGATTAGACTGGGTATCTTATCCTAGGAAAATCTGTTGGGTTTTATGCCCTAAAACTCGTAGATAGTAAATGAAACAAATTAATCGATCTCAATAAGTCGTTATTTGAGTGATTCAGTAATTTGGTTATTGAATAAATTGAGTTTGCATTAATAAACCCTAAATCCAATAAACTAAGATCCGAGGTTGTTTAAATGAAACTTGGACTAGTATGTAGGGACATACGGGGATCAGTGTCCAAGTAACAACCTAAATGGTCTATAGTATAGGGATAAGGCTGGGTACCTTATCCTGGTGACACTATGTGATACGGCCCACCTTGTATCCGATACAGATGCAATGATCCAAAGCATCCATGTAGGAGACATGCGGGTGGGGGTATCCTATGCAATGAGTTTGCATAAGACCGGACCGCGAAATAGTAACCACTAGATGTAACACCGTTAACTAGTCTGGGTTTCTATTTCAATAGGATGACCTAGGTAACTCAATCTCAATCCTGAGTCTGTTATGAACTCCTTTTCAGGAGGGATTGTCCTTAGATTTGTATGGGTGAGAGTGGCCTGCTCGCCGACTCAATATTCCTACCATATCAGGGGCAAGACCGAATGGGGGCTTGGGAACATAACAGTACAAGATGGAATTCACTCCTTCCTCTATTAAGGCAAGTAGATGTGTGTTCCCTTAAGGGCTGATTCCGGGGCTTGAACAAAAGCGCGCTGTCCTCTCTTGGCCCGAGAGGAATTTCTGTTTAGTGGTTGGACCCTAAACAGGTTGTTCATTAAAGGGATCAGTGGTACTTAAGGATCCAGAGGTAACCCAGGGGTAAAACGGTAATTTGACCCAGCTGGTGTTACGAACACACGTGAAGGATTGACTTACTGCTATTGGTCAATATCCGTGGACACAGAAATATTCTACAGTGAGAAGAGTGCAGCTGTGGGTCTTTAGTGGAGTGACCCACAGTTAACGAATGTTGATTGACTCGGTTAATGAGTTTAGCTGATCAATCTCGTATCGTTGGAGCTTCTGATCTGTAGGTCCATTAGGTCCACCTGCTAGCTCATAACGGGTTCTGAGATAATATAGTCTTGGTATGAAAGGGAATTAATATAATGTATGGAGATACATTATATTATAAAGTTTAATTAAAGAATTAAACTTTATAAATAATTTTGGATATGATTCGAAATTAATTATTGAGAGAATAATGAATTTAATTAAATATGTGATATTTGATTAATTCATGAATTAATTAATTGGGGAATTAATTAATTTTATTTAGTTTGGTTAAATGTGATTTAATCAAATTAACACTATAGTTTATATTAATGTACATTATGATGCACATTAAAACTATAGGTTAAAAGAGAGAGATTAAAATTGAATATGATTCAATTGTAATTAAATATTGGATATTTAATTAATGTGAATTCAATTAATGAAATTAATTGAATGGCCAATTTAATTCAATTTAATATGATTCAAATTGAATTAAATACCTTATGCTATAATTGGTTTAATTAATACCATTTTAGTTAAATTAATTGTAGTTAATTATAATTAATTAAATGATTTTTATTATTTAATTAATGGACGGCCGAGATCGCATGGATTTGATCCAACGATCTAGATGGAGTAGGTTTTTTAACTTCCCCACTTATCGTTAAGTGTTGAGGGAGTTTTTCCTCGACAGTGGCTCACTCTCTCATTTTTTTCACACAAAAACAGAGAAAGAAAACGCTCTGTTTTTTTTTTTTTTCTCTCTTCATCTCTCAAAAATTCCAGCAATTCACCTTGCTGTAAATCCCTTTCAAGACTAGTTTTGGGTTCCCACAAGCCGGATCTTGAGTCCCAAGAGTTATAGTGGGTGTACTGTTTTGGTAGTATTCTTGGAGCAAAAAGGCTATACGTGAATTTCAAGTTGGAGCATTGTGCTGAGGAGTTTGGCCACTACAATTCACGTAAGTTTCTTCAACTCTAAAGTGGTTTAGAGTAATTTTTCAGCATGCTTAACATAGATCTAAATAGAAATCGTTTCTGTTTTTATTTTTGCCCAACGTATCGGTATTCTAATTAGAAATTAAATCACAAACGGTGAAAACCGCTTCCGCTAGAGGATTCAATTCCTTCAAAATCTATGTGACGCGACCCACTTTGTTTTAGTACAAACAGTGTGATCCTAAATTGTTCATGTAGAGACATGCGAGTGGGGGCATCCTATGCAAAAGAGTTTGCATAAGACCGGACCGCGAAATAAGTCTCTTTCACTTTATAACGTTGTTTACTGTGAAACTGACTATTTCAAGTGATGACCTAGGTAACTCGATCTTAATCCTGAGCTAACTATGAACTCCTATTTATTCAGGATTATCCTTTGATTTTCATGGGTGAGAGTGGCTCAACATCGTCGACTCAATAAGTTCCTACCATTTTGGGGATAAGACCAAGTAGATAGCTGGGGACATAGTCTTGCAAGATGGAATTCACTCCTACCCGACTTTAGGGATAGTAGAGAGGTTGTTCCCTAAAATGCTGACTCCGAGACGTGAACAAAGGCATGTCGCCCTCTCAATGGCCCAAGAGGTTTTAGGTTTAGTGGTCGGACCACAAACCAATTATTGTTAATCAGGGACTCAGTGGGGGCTTAAGGAACAAGAAGTGTTATAGGGGTAAAACAAGCTTTTGATGTTGCTATAGTTACGAACAACCTGTGATAGGTCGACTTACTAATCATGGTTATATCGGGTGGACAGAAATATATCTACAATGAGGGAAGTTCAGCTACAGGCTATAGTGGAGTGTCCCGTTAATTAACGAATGTTGGTTAACTAGGATTGAAAGAGTTCAACCGATTAATCTCGAATCGTTGGAGCCCATGATCTGTAGGTCCATTAGTTCCCCCTGCTAGCTCAAACGGGCTAAACCTTAGAACAATGTGATAAAGAGAATTTGAAAGCGTTCAAATTCAATTGAGGGACATATCGTTAATTATATTCGATATAATTTAACGTATAAGTTTAATCATGAATTAAACTATAATTTGAGAGAACTGAAAATATTTAAATATGATTTAAATATTATATATGTGGATAGGGATTCGCGTTCAAAGTCTAGAATTGAGAGACACTGGGGTTGGTGAAAATTTTAATATTGGATATTAAATTAATAATTAATTAAATTGTTTAATTAATTATCTCAAATTAATTTTATTTAAAAGTAGTTTTATTTAAAATTAATGATGAAATTAATTATGAATTATTTGGATTAATAATTAAAAAGAATTTAATTTTAATTTAATTCTTGATTAAATTAAATCAAGAGGTAAATTCAGAAAATTGGACACCAAACCCACATCTTTCTCACTTCAAAGACACAATATTCAGCCATCTAATGAACACCTATCTATTGGATAAATTGGTGTCATGATATGTCAATATTGGTGTGCATGATTTCAAGCTTAAATAGCTTTAAAAGATTCTGTATATGATAATGGCTATGGGACATTTTTTAGTTTGAAAAACTCACAGCAAAACAAAACTCTCTCAAACTCACTTTTTTTTCTCCTTCAATTCATCAATATGGAGCTCCCACAAGCTCTTTCTACAGCCGGAGCGGGGAAGATCTTGGTGGTCATCCACGACTCGATCGTGTTGAGAAGCATTCAAAGAATCGGTTTAACTCGAGGTCCAAAGTTAAGTATTCTCATTGCCCTTTTTTTTTAGCATTTTACAGCATGTTTTCCTTGAGAAATTAATGAAATTAGGTGCCCAAGATCCGTAATTGCTTCTGCTAGTGTATCGTACACTCCTTCAATGAAAGGATGAAAATTCAATTGGAAAAATTCTTAGGGATTTGATTTCATCAATTTAGATTTAGGATTAATTAAGGGGAATGGAATTTAATGTTCAATTATTTTATAAGTAAAGGAAACTTAAATCACAAATATCTCTCTCGAGTACAAATGATTCTCATGCCCACAATAAATCTGATATCCCTATCTAAGTCTATTAACTTGCAAGGCCTTGAGTTTGGTCCTTTTTACAACTTCTAAAGTTATTCTAAATCTCCCTATCTTAGAATTTTACTTAAGTCATGTAATCAAGATCAAAGCTAAACCCTCTCTCCCGAGCAAGATTCAACAAAAAATCATTCAATCAATGGCCAATTAATTGAAAGCATTGAGAATATAATTGCATGAATAAAATAAAAGGCACAATCATCCCAATAATTAATCCATAAACCTAAAAGACTACATCAATCCTAAGACATACAACTTAGCTACTCATAATCTTAGAACTACAATCACTAATTGAATGAAAAGCCATAGAAACTATAAGAAATAAGGAAAGAAGGGGGAAAACTCTCAAATCCATCGAAACCGCACATCCCCTTCACGATCTCCGCACCTTCAAGCTTGATTCCCACTCCTTGTCCTTTCTTTAGCTCCCATAGAAGTTCCCTCGTCGAAATTAGGTATAAAAATCTACAAATTGAAATTCCCCTTGGTCGTAGCACATCATATGAAATTTATAGAAAATCTTCCGACAGTGTTTCGACGCTGCCCTCTTGTCGCCCCTAATAAATAAGGAAAATTGTGTAGCGTCGAGATGCTAAGGGACAACATCTCAATGCTACTTCAAATGCATGCCTACTGTTTTCATGGTAGAGTTAAGATGTCCAAAGGCAGCGTCTTAACGCTGCCCTCTCGGGTTGGATGACTTGGGTTTGCTTCTTTCTCTTCTTTTCTTCACTTCAACTCTTTCAATTGCTTCCAAATCACAATTTTTTCTTCCACAACTTCAATTTCCATCATTATGATCAATTCCTACAAAAGAACCGTAAAGTGCATAAGATTGGCCAAATAAATCTCAAAGACTAACTAAAATTAACCAAGAAAAATAGCTTGCTATCCGCGCTATCAATTGTTCGTTAATAAAGAGTTATTAAAGTTATTTCATTAAAGGTGTTATTGTAAGTTGTATTAGTTTTGCCTAAATAACCACAAATCCAATAAACTAAGAACTACTGGCTATAGTATGAATACTTGAACTTTATGTAGTGATATAAAAGTTGATCAAGTTCAAGTAATAGTCTAAACAGTCAATAGTACAAGGATAGGTCTCGGTACCTTATCTTGGAGACATTATGGACGCAACTCACTTTGTATTGAATTTAAGCCTACAATTAAATCGTATTTAATTGTATTTCTGTCAATTAATAAAGTTTAATCTTAATTTAAACTTTATATTATAACGTATCACATACATTATATTAATTGTATCTCATACAATTAACTTGATTTCCCATAATGGATTTTGGACTATTCAAATTTCTTTCAAGACTAATTGTTCCTAAATGCCCTTTAAGAGCTACCAGGGGACATAATAGACCTACAAATCAGAAAATCCAATGATATAAGGTTAAATGACTAAACTCATTAATCAGTTTGACCAATGTTCATTAACTGCGGGTCACTCCACTAAAGACCCACAACTGCACTCTTCTCACTGTAGATTATTTCTGTGTCCACGGATATAGTCCAACAATGGCAAGTCAATCCTTCCCGAGTGTTCGTAACGCAAGCTGGGTGAAATTACCATTTAACCCCTGGGTTACCTCTGTCTCCTTAAGTATCACTGATTCCTCTAATGAACAACACATTTATGGTTCAACCAGTAAACGGAAGTTCCTCTGAGGCCAAGAGAGGATGGGTGTCCTTGTTCAAGACATAGAATCAGCCCTGAATGGAACACTCATCTACTTGCCCTAAAGACGAGAATGAGTGAATTTCATCTTGTGTTATTATGTTTCCAGCCCCCATTCAGTCTTATCCCTGAAATGGTAGGCTTATTGAGTTCGGTGAATCTTGCCACTCTCACTCATATAATATAAAGCACACAATGCAATAAAACATAAAAATAAAAATGTGGTAATGCCTTGGATGATTTTCCCCTCTCTTCTCCCCTCTATTTATAGTCTTTTCTTTCTTGGAGCCAAATGGTCACTCAATTGATGGCCTAACTAATCACAATAGTGGTATCTTTTTTTACCCAAAACATATGAAGCATTACAAGCTTATAAATATATATTTTCTCATTCTCTTTCTCTCTTTTTCTTTCTTCAACAACAATTTTTTTTCTTTAATTTTTTACTTATTTATTTCTAAAGCCTATCATAATAAATAAAAGTTTTAGTTACACTGTAGCAGCCCTAAAATATTAGAAAAAAAAATAGGATAGAAGTTGTTTTTTTTCCCTCGATCAGAAGGGGAGGAAAAGGGGGGAAATCACGCAAACTTTCCCCCCAAATGCGGTAAAGTGAGCGGCTTTTTAAAAAAAAAATATAAGTAAAAAATAAGTAATAATAATAAAAAAATATATCATGTCTCTTCTCCTTCCCCGTTTTTTTCCCTTCCCTCGCCATTCTCTCTCTCTCTCTGTAACCGAACGCCGCCGCCTTCCTCCGCGTCGCCACCGTCGTTAACCTCCCACGCTGCCGCCGGTGAGTTCTCATGCTCTCTCTCTCGGCTCTTTCTCCCTCTCGACTTCTCACTCATTCTCTCTCTCTACTGTAAGGTCTGCCACCGCAACCCACCGCCGTTGCGCCCCTCTGCTCGCGTCGTCGCCGCCGGTGAGGATTAGCAGTAGTTCATAAATCTCGTTTTGGTATGGATTGAGGTAGCTTTCGATAATATTTCTTGTCCAATTGAGTTTTGGCGATTGTTGAGTTACTTAGAAAATTACCCATAAGTTCTCCATCTCAATTGCAAACTCGTGGGCACATTTGTGATATTGGAATTTGAATATTAATCAATCTTAGTTGTTGTCCAGCAGATAAATTATCAATTTGGGTGAGTTTCCTTCTTCAATTGTATCCCATTAGTGTGTATTTTTGTAATCTGAGGTGACCCTTGGTTGTTGGTTTCATTTCAGCTTTACCCATTCCATTTCGGCACCGTATTTGCGAAATTTCACCAAATTAAAGCACTATCCAACCACTGTGTTGGAATTTTTTGTTGTGGGCATTATTGGCTAAGGTTTTAGAAAGTCGTTGGAGTAAGAATTTTGAGTAAAATCCTTGGGCGATACTGTGTAAGTGACTCCCCTATCAGCATGTTGAAAATTTATTTTTGGAATGTAAATCGTTGGTTGCCAAGATAATTGTAAAAAATGTTGGGTGTTGATCTATTCTGATAGTGGTGCTTGTATTTAAATTGATCATGTGAAATTTCCTATGATTTATATGTTTTGAAAATTAGAAATTTGGTGTTTGTTGTGAAAAGTTATATGAATGAAATGTGAATTTCCATGTGTGATATTATCATAAAGCTAGTTAGGGGACCTCAAACTTGCATATGTGTGATTCATGGTATGAACGTCCTTGAAAATTTTAACATTGAAAAACTTGGCGATATGGTCAAGATGTGGATTTTAAATAATTTTCTTAAAACTTGACGATATGGTCAAGACATGATTTTTATTAATTTTCTTGAAACTTGGTGATATGGTAAAGAGAATGATTTTTTGTACCTATTTTCAAAACTTGGCGATATGGCCATGGTGACAAGTGGCGATAAGGTCACGAATAAGTTTTAGGGGCGATAATGTTCACAAAATAGTTCGTGGCGATAGGGTCACGTTCGGCGTTATGGCCAAGAAGAAAAGTTGTTATAAAACAAAGTTTACGTCCCCTCACAAATGTTTGTGCTTGCATAATCAACCCTGGTAGAGGGGTTACTTAGTGAGTATTTTTAATACTCATTCTTGTTTATTTTAATTTTTTTTTTAGGCAAGGGCGAGAACGTGTTAGGCAACTGATCAAGAGTATTTGCTAGTGGTGCCATGGTGGACGGTGTCAGCATATTTTACTTCCGCAAATTAGTTTCTGTTTTTGAGTTTTCTGTGTAATTATTCAAAGATTTAATCCATTTGTTGCACTTGAGCTTTCCAAATGTTTTTATGTTTTGCAAAGTTTTCTTGGGATCCCAAATAAATGACTCTCTAAAATTATTTGTCTATTTTATGCATTCTAGGCTTCAAGAAAAAAAAAAATTAACTCCATAGTCCTTTGAATCATTCATGCATGTAGTAACGTCTCTAGTCAGTAGTTAGGTTTAAAAAAAAAGTTGGGGCGTTACATACACACACGAGTCATCTCTTTTGCTACTTAAGTCACTTATTCATGATTATTAGGAATCATGAATTTATGCTTAGTGATAGAATAATCAATATCAATTAAGGCATTAAATCAATAAGTACCGAATGCTTATAAAATACAAATGAGAAATAAAGAATACTTGAATATATAGAAGATTACAATTTAGCTCAAGGCCACACAATCTGTAAATCAAATCAAGCCTTGAAATCGAAATGTGTTGGGTTTTATGCCCTAAAACTCGTAGATAGTAAATGTAACGTTTGACTGTTGATGCGCAATTTTGCTATCTCAAGTGTACGGGTCAAGAAATAATATAGTGATTAAGAAATCAAATGTCATCCTCTGGATTGGTTTTTTAATTAGATTAAGTACCGTGTATACTTTTGTCCAATTTTATTTAGAGATCACAATAGAATGAGTTTAATGAATCAAAAGTAATGCAAATTAATGTTGGGTTTTATGTCCTAAAACTCGTGGATAGTAAATGTAAAATACAATCGATAAAGCGTTATCGAGGTTATTCAATTTTTGGTTGTCAAATAGTTGTTTTAATTATGTATTAATTAACCCAAATCCAATAAACTAGAATCCTTGGCTATGATATGAACACTTGAACTTTATGTAGTGACATAAGAGTGAATCAAGTTCAAGTAATAGCCTAAATGGTCTATAGTATAGGGATAAGACTGGGTACCTTATCTTAGGAAAAACTGTTGGGTTTTATGCCCTAAAACTTGTAGATAGTGAATGTAACCGTTGATCGAATATTAATGAAATAATATTGATATATTTTTCCATTAAATGTTATTAGTTATTTTATATTTGTCTTTGCCTAAAATAACCATAATCCAATAAACTAGACATCCTAGGCTGTAATATGAGATTTGAACTATATGTGGCGACATATGGGGATCACTGTTCAAGAAACAGCCTAAAGGGTCTATAGTATAGGAATAAGACTGGGTGCCTTATCCTGGTGACACTATGAATATGGCTCACTTTGTATTTGATAAAAACGCTATGATCCAACGCGTTCGTATAGGAAACATGCGAGTAGGGGTATCCTATGCAATGAGTTTGCATAAGACCGGACTGCGAAATAGTAACCACTGGTTAGGGGTGCAAGAACCAATCGAAAAAACTGAAAAACCCGCCTAAACCAACTGAAACCGCTACTAGTTCGGTTTCGGTTCGGTCTAGGTGATCGGATGCGGTCTGAAGATTGCAGAAACAGAAGATAAGCGGTCGGCGTCGGTTCACACTTCATGCGGTCATAAATTCAACTGATCCGACCGATTTTCGTGCGGCGTGCGTGAGTCAGAGTCCGTAACTTTCGTTCCGTCTCTTCTCCGTAATTCACTTCACGTCTCACAATTTCCTTTTCCATTCCATAAATTGGGCTGGGCTTGATTTCATTATTCTTCATAATTTCATTTTTAATTTCATTTTTCACGATTTTGTCATATTTATTTAATTCGATTTTCTATATTTTATTTTCCTTTTTTACCTTTTAAATTTTAAATTTAAATTACCAATTATTTTTTATTTTCCAATTTTTGGCTGACCTTATGCTCCAAGTTTTTTCCAAATTCCAATTACAACATTTCAAATTTCAATTTCCAAATTTTAAAATTTGTAGTTTCCAAAATATATTCCTTAATTATTTGTGGGCATTTTGAGATACAATACAACTCAACTGCAGCAATATATGAAGAACAGAACAAGAACATTAAACACATTAATACAAATTTGTTGTTTTTTTAGAATTTAATTTAGTTTGTAATTTCTTAATTTTGTAGTGTATTAAAAGTTTTTTGTTATTTTGTGATCCTTATTCCTTGGAGGGATCTTGAATTGCATTATTTATTATATTAAAGTTATTTTTTGAAGCAAAGGGATGTATTATTTTACTTTCAATTCAATTATATTATAAATTGTAAAAGAAAAACTGAAAATAAGGACAAAAAAACCAATAAAAGAAAGAATTAAAAAATTGGAAAGGGTGAATTAAGAAATTAGAGAAATAAATAAATAAAAAAAAAGGAAAGTAAAAAAAATGCATCTCAACCATTTTGACATTTTCTTTAAAGAAAAGAAGAAAACAAAGGAGCAAAAAGAAAACCATTCGTAAAAAAAACTTCTGCGAAAGCTTTCAAATATAATATTTTTAAAATGTCAGATAGTGATCCACATCCCACACCCACAGTCCCACATCACAGACACAGTCTGCCCCACATCGTTAAGATTAAGTTAGGGTTGCAAATTTCAAAGCTATAAAAGAAGCACCAGCCGAATACAAAGTAGAAATCACAGAAGTAATGCGCGACGGTCTGATCAGATCCGTAACCTGACTCGTGATCCAGTCCAAGGCGCGCGGTTCGCCGATTAAATAACTGAGCCGAACCGTCAGTTTAGTGGTCGGTTCGCCGCGGTTTTGTACATTAACTGGTTCCGTAGCGGTTTTAGTGTTTTCTTATCCAAATAAGCGGTTCGGCTTCGGTTTTGCACAGTAACCGAGCCGAACCGAGCCGCTTGCACCCCTACCACTGGTTATATCATTGTTAACTAGTTGGTTTTCTATTTCACTAGGACGACCTAGACAACTTAGTCTTAATCCTGAGTTGATTATGGACTCTTGCTCATGTGGGATTGTCCTTTGATTTGTATGGGTGAGAGTGGCCAATACGCCGACTCAATAAGCCTACCATTTTGGGGAGCTGGGAACATAATCGTACAAGATGAAATTCACTCCTTCCTGACTTTAGGGAAGCAGATGAGTGTTCCCTTAAGTGGTGACTCCGAGTCATGAACAAAGGGCCCTACCCTCTCAATGGCACGAAAGGGTTTTCTGTTTGATGGTTGGACCACAAACAGGTTGTTCAATAGAGGAAAACTGGTACTTAAGGAAATAGAAGTAACCTAGGGGTAAAACGGTAATTTGACCCAGCTGGTGTTACAGACACTCGTGAAGGACTAACTAGTCGATATTAGTCTATATCCGTGGACACAGAAAATATGTCTGCAGTGAGAAGAGTGCAACTGTGAGTCTATAGTGGAATGTACACACTGTTAATGAATATTGATTAATTTGGTCAATGAGTTTCACAAATTAATCTCACATCGTTGGAGCTTCTGATCTGCAGGTCCATTAGGTCCCACTGGTAGCTCATAAAGTAATTTGAGGCAAGTAAGTAATAAATGTAAATTGAAAATGTTCAATTTACTGAGGGAAACAATATAATATATATTGATATATTATTATGAGAGAAATTAATATTTGAAAAAATTCAAATATTAATATAAATTTGAGTCACATTAAATTTATGGAAGTTTGAAAGAGTTCAAATATGAATTAATTAATTTTAAGGTCTAAAATCCATTTGGGCAAAATAATTAATTCAAGGCCGGAAATTAAATATGTGATATTTAATTGGTGGTTAATTAATTAAAGAATTAATTAATCGGGAATTAATCAATTATGAAAATAATTAATCACTTATGGAAGTGATTAATCATTTATGGAAATGATCTAATCACTTATGGAAGTAATTAGTCATTTGTGGAAAAGATTAATCAATTATGGAATTGATTCATCTTGGATTGATTAAATAAGGAATGAGATTGAATCACTTTTGGAAAAGATTGATTTAATTGAATATTTTATTCATGACCACTCTTCTATAAATAGAACACTAGACCTAATTGGTTTAGTAGCCCTCTTGCTTTTGCCTCCTAGAATTCTCTCTAGCCTCCCTCTTAGAGAAAGACTCCCACAAGTCTTTTGCCTCCTAGACTTAGAGACATACCAGTGTAACCTCTGTGGTTATTGTGTCTTTGAAGAAGAAATTTTCAGCGAAGAAACTACAAGAAGGCTATTGCGTTTTTGTTCGTAAAAACGTCGTTGGCGAAGAATGGTCAAGTGTACAACGAAGGTTTGTAACGGTTCTTTCCCGTTTCTTTAGAAAAGCATGAAAATAAATTTAGATTTATTTTACCAGCATGTGTATATCAATTTCCAGAAACTTTAAACAATCTTTAAAGTTTTATCTTGCCCTTTCGTAACGGTATTTTAATGTTAATCAATCTACGGCGTAAGGTCCAATCGATGCGCTTCTGCTGCGTAGGGGCTTTCATCCCCTTCAAAAACTATGTGATGCGACCCACTTTGTTTTAGTACAAACGATGTGATCCTAAATTTTTCATGTAGAGACATGCGGGTGGGGGCGTCCTATGCAAAATAGTTTGTATAAGACCGGACCACGAAATAAGTCACTTTCACTTTATAACGTTGTTTACTGTGAAACTGACTATTTCATGTGATGACCTAGGTAACTCGATCTTAATCCTGAGCTAACTATGAACTCCTGTTTATTAAGGATTATCCTTTGATTTGCATGGGTGAGAGTGGCTCAACATCACCGAGTCAATAAGTTCCTACCATTTTGGGGATAAGACCGAGTAGATAGCTGGGGACATAGTCTTGCAAGATGGAATTCACTCATACCCGACTTTAGGGATAGTAGAGAGGTTGTTCCCTTAAGTGCTGATTCCGATTCGTGAACAAAGTCGAACCGCCCTCTCATTGGCCTAGGAGGTTTTAGGTTTAGTGGTCGGACCACAAACCAATTGTTCATTAGGGACTCAATGGGGGCTTAAGGAACAACAAGTGCTATAGGGGTAAAACGGATTTTTGACCTAGCTGTAGTTACGAAAAACCTTTGCAACTTACTAGTCATGGTTATAACGGGTGGACAGAAATACATCTATAGTGAGGGGAGTTCAACTACGGGCTATAGTGGAGTGTCCCGTCAGTTAACGAATGTTGGTTAACTTGGATTAAAAGAATCCAACCGGTTAATCTCAGATCGTTGGAGCCCATGATCTGTAGGTCCATTAGGTCCCCCTACTAGCTTAAACGGACCAAACCTCAAAACAATGTGATGAAGAGAATTTGAAAGCGTTCAAATTCAATTGAGGGACATATCGTTAATTATATTCGATATAATTTAACGTATAAGTTAACGTATAAGTTTAATCATGAATTTGACTATAATTTGAGAGAATTGAAAATATTTAACTATGATTTAAATATTATATATGTGGATAGGGATTCACGTTCGAAAACCTGAATCGAGAGAGATCGAGGTTGGTGAAAAATTTAATATTGGATATTAAATTAATAATTAATTAAATTGTTTAATTAATTATCTTAAATTAATTTAATTTAAAAGTAGTTTTATTTAAAATTAATAATGAAATTAATTATTAATCATTTTAATTAATAATTAAAAAGAATTTGGTTTTAATTTAATTCTTGATTAAATTAAATCAAGAGGTAAATTCAGAAAATTGGACACCAAACCCACATCTTTCTCACTTCAAAGACACAATATTCAACCACCTAATGAACACCTATCTATTGGATAAATTGGTGTCATGATATGACAATATTGGTGTACAAGATTTCAAGCTTAAATAACCTTGAAAGATTCGGTATATGATAATAGTTGTTGGACATTTTTTAGTTTGAAAAACTCACTGCAAAACAAAACTATTAATAAATAAATAGGTTTGACGCTTTATTGACATTTTATTGGCGCTTGGCTTTTTAGATTTGTTGACATTTGTATCAAGAAAACGTCAATAAAGGTATCATTTGCACATTAAAATAAATTATTAATAAATAAATAGGTGTATTGACGTTTATATGATGTCAAGAAATGATTTGATTTATGTTGACGGTTAAAAAAACGTCAATGAATGTGATTAAAAGACTAAATTTCGTAGATTTTCATCCAACTCCGCTTTTCATATAGTTGACGGTCAAAAATCATCAATGAAAAGGGTTTTGTTGACGGTTTTATTGATATTTATTAGCCGTTAAAGAAAATAACATTCATTGATGGCTAATAAGTGTCAATAAACACTACTATATAGACGTGCAATACACGCCAATATTAATGGGGGTTTCTTGACAGGTATTAAACGTAAAAAAATTTAAATTTTTTTGGGATTTTACATTTAAGTTTAAATTACTCCCAAATTTAAAGTGATTTTAGGAGTTAAAATTGGGTTTTTAATTGAAATGGAGATAAACTTGGATAAAAAAGAAACTCAAGACTCTCATTTTTTTGTTTATTTGGGTGGATTAAAAGAAATAAAAGAAAAAGGAAAAAATAAAAAATAAAGAAAAGAAAAAGAAACCCTAAGACTCCTTACTCCTTTCGTTTTCCCTCTCTTTCTCGTTCACGCAACCCTCCCTTCTTCGCGCATTGCTCTTCACGCCGTTCAACCCTGAGATACCCTGTCGTTCGTTTTCGTCTTCGCGCACCCCGTCGTTTTTCGTCTTTGCACACCCCACCGTTTTTCGTCTTCGGGTGCCGCCGTTTTTTGTTGCACGGTTCAGCCGTCGTTCTGCCAGGCATTCGGCCACCCGTTAAGCTCGCCCCAACACTGTCGTTCAACCCGTCGTTCAGCTCGCACAAGCACTGTCGTTCAACCTACCGTTTTAGAATTTTGGTAAGTTCAGCCCCTTTTGGTAGGTTCCGCCTCGACCCACTCGATTTCTTCATTTTTCAACTTTATGCACATGTAGTTTTAGATTTCGAAATTGTTCTAGATCATGACTCATGCTTATTCGACTTGGAATTCGGGTTCCTCTTCAATTTTACAGGTTTAAGGTTCTTTGAAAGCCAACCAGCGAGCGTTTGGACTTGAAATTGGTTTTCGACGAATACCCATAACTTGAACGACCTTAAATCGAGTTACTCATAGCCCATCGGCTTGGGAACTTGGTTGTTGGGGTTAATTCGAACACAAACCAACACAAATTTGGAGTTATCTATTGCTCTGGAATTACCCTTCCTCTTTCGGCGTCTTGTCATCTGAATCCATTATTTATGATGTGAGTCCTTAGGCTTGCTTTAGTATGTTTTGTTGCATCGGTTAGATCTTTCATTCCTATGAAGTTAGTGGAAGCTAGTAAGTTGGTTTCCAAGCTCTACCAAGCATCACCTTGATTCTAAGGAGTCGAAAGATTTCCTTGTAATAGGTGAAGCTTGGCGAACCTCCTTGTATAGGCTAGCTTCAAGAAAGAAAAAAAAAGATCTTCCTAGGATAGTTTTGTGATCCAACTTCTTAAGTTAGGGTCATGGAATTATCGTTCCAAGGTTGCTTCCAAAACCAAGTTCGAGTTTTGCAAGCTAGCTATGAGGTCTTTGGGCTGAATAGTGTTTTGCAACAGTTTTGGATTTCGTGAACCAAGTCTCAAGGTCTTCTCAGACTTGCTCGTGATAATGCTCTTGGCAGTATGTTGATTTATCCTCAGACCAAGAGTCAAAGCATTTCCCTCTCGCAGTGAGGTCTCAATCCAAGACAAGAAGATGTTGAGAATCAATAATGAATCGTGAAACTCAACATTAGTTGTCGTAGCGGCAAGTTACCTTGGCATGTTGCTAGTGGGATAGAGCCAAATGTGGCGTTGGTGTCATCTCATAGCCATTCTAGAAAGGATGGTTGGTTCGAAAAGGTGAGTTGGCAGCGGAAGCCATTTTGGAGTTTCTATCCGTACAACAACTGTTCTTCTTGGACCTTAGTTTTAAACTTTGGCATTCTAGGGGAAAGTAGCTTGATGAGCAAAAAACCGTTGGTATTAAGTGCCTTGAGGAGTTAGTGTTGGAGTCAAGGCTAGTCATCCAATGTGGTTAGATGTTGATCGGCTGTCAGTATGCTTAGAAAATTAGTGCAAAATTGTCGCAGATATATATCAATCCAAGTATAAATTGACAAAATCAAGTAATACCTAGTGAGTCTAGGGTCGAATCTACAAGGAAATGTTATTTGAAAAGTTTTAATAATTTTACTGATCTGAACTCAAACACGCGTGATATTATGAAAACTAAATAAGAGGGTTGATGAGTAAAAAAAATAAATAAATATTGCAGAAAGTAAAACATGTGATGAGATTAAAAAGAGAAGTATTAAGGAGAATGTTATCAAGGTTGTTGCGTGCGTTTATAAGAACCTCATAGCGCATACCATGACTAACTGATCCATTAATGCCTCAGTGAGAAAAAATCACAAGTTTCCCTTCTGGTACTCCTTTTGCGTTTGGCATAAAACTATCAATTGGTTATTTGGCTAGTTCATGCGTGAGACTTAGTTCTCTAAAAACTTACAAGGGACTGCGTTAGTCTTAACGCAATCGAAGCTCATTCATGCACTATCTTATTGCGGTAGTATTTGTCTAATGCTACCAAGACTACATGCAATGCGCTAGCTTGTTCTACTTAGATATGTCCGCATGCATTACCTGTCATGGATTTAGCACACTGCTACCGTGTTCGACTGGCCAGGCAGAAGTTAGTAATGAAAATAGTATCACAACTAAGTAGAAGGCAATAATGTTTCATTAAATCAAAGTATGCGCTTACAAAATAGACTTATCACCGCATGGGTGCTTGCGCTAAGCCTTGATGAAGAACATTAGCTCATGCGAGCAAAATAATACATTACGCAATACATTGCAAACACAAGTCTACTCTTAATCACAACTTTCTGTGATTTCTCTTACTCATTGATCTTCGTCTCTTCCCTCTCGTCCCTCCTATCTCGTATATCGTATATGTTTCCTTTGAGCAAGTGGCTTCTATTTATAGGCGAAGGAAACTAACTTCTCCAAGGAATTAGAAACTTGCTTGAGTTATCTTCAGCCCACTTGCACGTCAGTGTGTCAGCACGGTCTTTTCATCCATCTTGTCTGTCTCAGGATCGTCTTTTCATCCATCTGATGTCGGTTGTGAATGCGAGATCTGACTCCTATTGTGGTTGTGCAATTGGAGGTTGGAGTTCTGTTGCGAATCTGTGAGTTGTGAATGTGAAGTTGTGGCTGATTGATATATAGAAGTGTGTTTTTATGCTTAACAGGTGTTATAAAAATTTTGGTTCAGTCCTACGTATGCCGTTATGCTGCCGAAATTTTCGGAGCATTCGATTAGTTTTGTTTAGGAGTTAGTAATGTCACTAGGATTAGTTTCAAAATCCTGGGGCGTTACACCTATCCCAATTACTATTTCAATTAGCAAGTAAATTTAAGCAAGTTGCAGTCAAAGCTTGTCAATGGAAAATTACTCAAACTTATATAAATGGGGATAAAATCGCTAAAGCGTGCAATTGAACATTAAAGGATAGGAAAATTTTCATTACAAGAAATTGAACTTATAGCATCTCGATACTGGCTATTTCACACGTGCAAATTCTGAAACAAAAAGCATAACGTCATGATGCTATGTGTCACAACCATACTAGAAGAGAGTAGGTTGTGACCCTCACTGAGCAGACAGTGAAGTGGTGGCACGACGAGTGTCACCCATCGGGCCATGTCAGAGGACTGAGAGAGAGAAAAGTGCCATGATGCGATCGAGGAGGACGATGCATCATCCAATACACCAAGATGAGTGGGCATTGATGTCACAAGAAGGCATGAGCATATTGAGAAGCAACAGTGTCGTCAGGCGCGTCAGTGGTATGCTTGATGGGGGTCAGATGGGGCCCCGGGCCATGACCTCGGAAGTCGGGGTTCCGTCGTGAGTTTTGACGAGCGGCTCTGGAGTTAAGTGCATTTGAGTGAAGTATGCAAGCCCGCAAAGTTTCGTGTCGATCGGACACCAGACGAGCGCTCCACGTTGGTGTATGACTCCTCGTGAATATGACGTGCAAGGGTGTCAGACCAAATATGCCTCAGAATGTACTATAGGGGGAGGCATGGTGTCAGCTCTCCACCACCCCTGGGCCCTGTGGCCTAAGTGAGCTACCCCATGGCACATGCGTGTGTCATGGCGTGGGCGAGCGTTGCAAGACGAGTGTCTTGGGCTTCTTCCTTTGGGAATGGGTTTCCAAGGACAGTGTCGGGCGGCACGGGTGTGCCGACGTTGCGCCCCCGCCCATGGGCTAGAGGTTGCGCCATATGGCCGGGCTGCGGCAGGCTATACGAAAATGACTCGGCATGACACGTAAGGGTCCATGCCTCGATATGCCCGGATGGATGGATGTCCGGGAGGCCCCGATTATAAGTGAAGCCCATGGGTCGATCCTCGAGAAGCAGGTCCGAGCGAGCAGTTAAGTCAGATGACATCCCGAGGCTCGGGGTGGCATCGTGAAGCATCAGTGGAACCCGATAGTTCCCGGTTGGCACGGTATTTGCCCGAAATGTCCCGGTAAGCATTATAATGGCCCGATAAGCCCCGGTAGGCGTCGAAAAGCCCCGGTAAGCGTTATAATGCCCCGGTAGGTCCCGGTAAGTGCTGAAATCACCCGGTAAGCTTCAGTTGAGCGTTTTAAAGCCGTTTTGACCCCGATAAGGGTCCGAACACATCCTGGCGAAGTTTCAGATCGATGTAGAAGCATGTGGGCCGTGTTCTCAAGATCAAAGACGATGAAACGAGATGCGACGTTGCGTTGAGATGACCTTGGCCTGATGTAGAGGCAAGATTGAGCTTAGGACTTGGCCTAGAGTAGAGGCAAGTCGGCTAGAGTCGCCTATGAGTGAAAATACACGTACGGGCGACGTGTATGACCGAACGTTATTCCGCTGCAAGATGATTTGAGTTCGGTTGAGGATGAAGAACCTCGCCTAAGGTCCGATGAAGCACCAAAGTCCCGCGAAAAAGTATTATGGGTTAGAGATGACCCTTAAGGCTGGCCATGGTCGCGTTTAAGATCATGGCGCCGCACGGTTAAAAAGGTACGACCGTGACAGTTGGTATCAGAGCCTAGTTTATGCTTTGGGCTACGAGCAGAGCCCCACTTTGTGTTCGTAGTCGGACGAGACAGAGAAACCCGATGGTTAGATTGAAGACTCCACGATTGTGTCAAGAGTGCCAGTTTCGGCAGGGCAGTTGTGTTGTCAGTATCAGAGACAGAGAAGGGTAATGAAGCCGGACTCTTTGCGGGAGTCCAACCCGTCAGAGTGCAAGAACCAAGTCCATTTGCCAAGGGCTTGGGTGTGAGTGTGAGCAAGAGAAATCAGAAGGTGTACCAGGTAGGGTGCTTTCGAAAGAGCCATTACCACTAGAGGGATAGTGTTAATGGTTGCAAGCAGAGAAAGCCGGGGGTCGAGTGCGACATCTCCGGTCAAGTGCCAGAGTTGAGCATCATGAAAGCCTATATGGGTGGGCGATTTGGGCTGTGTAGAGCCAAGTTGATTGGGAGAGAGCCCGAGAGAATGGGTTGCTTGTCCCGTGAAGATGCTCGTGTGTCGAGCGAGTGTGTCCCTTAAGTCATTCCACATGCCTAAGTGGGTGGCTTCACAGTTGTCAAGACCAGCAATTTGCTCGAGATGGAGCACCAGGCTGGAGACAGAGCAGAGAAAGAAGAAGAAGCTGCTGCAATTTCCGACAGAAGCATCGGTGCAGCGATTGCCACATGCAGGTGGCCAGTTGTGAGTTGGCCGAAGGGGAGTGCCAACAGAGAGAATGGGCTGTGTCATGCTTTCCGATGTCCGCACCAGAAGGGGATGGTGTCACGATGAGAGAATTTCGTGGTAGGCTTGCGAGCCTCACCCCGAGGGGTGCACCTTTTTATGTCCCGCTTAGAGAATATGTGTGTGTGGCCATGGGTGCCAGAGAGAAATCGGGGCGCGCTCCCCGTAAGTGGAGGCAAAGAGAATGCTGAAACTTAGCCGTGTTCTGCTAGAAGATCCTCGGGCCGAGTCCTAAAGTTGGGCGCGAGTTAGGTCCACAGAGAAGGGGGTAGTCTGCAGGCAATGTGCTTTTTGGCGTGTCTACGTTGCGAGTCTCGGGGCCAAGTCCTAGAGTTGGGCGTGCGAAGGACCGAAGGTGGGATAGCTCGTAGATAGTGTGCAGTTGTTTTGCCTTGCCTATGTTGCGAGTCTCGGGGCCAAGTCCTAAAGTTGGGCGCGGGAAGGTCCGTGGGTGGGATAGCTCATAGGTAGTGCGCAATTTTCGTATTCGTTCTGATGCACAATATTTCAGCGGGTCCGTCAGCAACCAGTCCTAAGTCGGATCGTCATCGGGACGATGCCGAGATTAAGTGGGGGAGAGTGTCACAATCCATCGTGCAGTGATGTGGATTGTGCCCCCGAGTATGTCATCGTGGACGATGACAGTTTAAGTGGGGGAGAATGTCACAACCATACTAGAAGAGAGTAGGTTGTGACCCTCACTGAGCAGACAGTGAAGTGGTGGCACGACGAGTGTCACCCATCGGGCCATGTCAGAGGGTCGAGAAAGAGAAAAGTGCCATGATGCGATCGAGGAGGACGATGCATCATCCAACACACCAAGATGAGTGGGCATTGATGACACAAGAAGGCATGAGCATATTGAGAAGCAACAGTGTCGTCAGGCGCGTCAGTGGTATGCCTGATGGGGGTCAGATGGGCCCCGGGCCATGACCTCGGAAGTCGGGGTTCCGTCGTGAGTTTTGACGAGCGGCTCTGGAGTTAAGTGCATTTGAGTGAAGTATGCAAGCCCGCAAAGTTTCGTGTCGATCGGACACCAGACGGGCGCTCCACGTTGGCATATGACTCCTCGTGAATATGACGTGCAAGGGTGTCAGACCAAATATGCCTCAGAATGTACTATAGGGGGAGGCATGGTGTCAGCTCTCCACCACCCCTGGGCCCTGTGGCCTAAGTGAGCTACCCCATGGCACATGCGTGTGTCATGGCGTGGGCGAGCATTGCAAGACGAGTGTCTTGGGCGTCTTCCTTTGGGAATGGGTTTCCAAGGACAGTGTCGGGCGGCACGGGTGTGCCGACATTGCGCCCCCGCCCATGGGCTAGAGGTTGCGCCATATGGCCGGGCTGCGACACGCTATACGAAAATGACTCGGCATGACACGGAAGGGTCCATGCCTCGATATGCCCGGATGGATGGATGTCCGGGAGGCCCCGATTATAAGTGAAGCCCATGGGTCGATCCTCGAGAAGCAGGTCCGAGCGAGCAGTTAAGTCAGATGACATCCCGAGGCTCGGGGTGGCATCGTGAAGCATCAGTGGAACCCGATAGTTCCCAGTTGGCATGGTATTTGCCCGAAATGTCCCGATAAGCATTATAATGGCCCGATAAGCCCCGGTAGGCGTCGAAAAGCCCCGATAAGCGTTATAATGCCCCGGTAGGTCCCGGTAAGTGCTGAAATCACCCGGTAAGCTCCGGTTGAGCGTTTTAAGGCCGTTTTGACCCCGATAAGGTTCCGAACACATCCTGGTGAAGTTCCAGATCGATGTAGAAGCATGTGGGCCATGTTCTCAAGATCAAAGACGATGAAACGAGATGCGACGTTGCGTTGAGATGACCTTGGCCTGATGTAGAGGCAAGATTGAGCTTAGGACTTGGCCTAGAGTAGAGGCAAGTCGGCTAGAGTCGCCTATGAGTGAAAATACACGTACGGGCGACGTGTATGACCGAACGTTATTCCACTGCAAGATGATTTGAGTTCGGTTGAGGATGAAGAACCTCGCCTAAGGTCCGATGAAGCACCAAAGTCCCGCGAAAAAGTATTATGGGTTAGAGATGACCCTTAAGGCTGGCCATGGTCGCGTGTAAGATCATGGCGCCGCACGGTTAAAAAGGTACGATCGTGACACTATGCCTACGCTATTAAATTGTTTTTCGATATCTAGGTCATCTGAACTTTGTTTTTAGTGATTCTTTCGTTGTTCTTCTCATTTTTCTCTCAATGTTTTATTTCTCCCTAGTTTATGTGAGTTTGAGGGTCGCTAGTAAAGCCTTAGGGCTTAAATTTGGCTCCTCTATGGTTGTCTAAGCTTGGATTGTTGTAATTAATTGAGACCTCGGTTAGTATGTATATTTTTATTTCATGAGATTCTTATTGTTTCTTGCATGATTTACTGTATTGAATGTTTTTTAGTCTGCATGACCCGTAAATTTAGTAATGTTAGGAAAGATTGACAACCTCGACCACGATTTAACTAAATTCATAACCAGTTAGGACTAGTCTCGATGCTTGGTCGGACTTAGGAATTTAGGGATATTATGCTTGCTGGCTTTTCCAGTTAAGCCGATTAGGCTTTCAATTCGTAAATTAATTTTTCCGATAATCAATGAATAAAATAAATCATACTGAAACCTGAGCATCTTCATTTCTAGTTAAGCCGATTAGGCTTTCAATTCGTAAATTAATCTTTCGATAATCATAATAAAATAAATCATTTAATTAAATTCTCGCAATTTATCTTTCCTCAAAATTATCTCTCGCATATCCAAATCCCCCCACTAGTCTCATTGTCACAATAAATCTAGGATAGACAAATTATAAACGCACTCCATGTGTTCGACCCCGGTCACTACAGCTATAAGTTAGCTTTAGGTGTCGGTGATTATAAATTTATTTTATCCGAAGCCTCGACAACTTCGGTTCGTCATGCCCTCATGCACACGCTAGTTACGTCAATCGAAGATGTAGCATTGAGACGCTGTGTGTAGCGCCTAAACGTTATTGCCTGCTGCTATATATTGTTTGGAGATCTTTTCCCAAAAGTTCCCCAACCATTTTCTTCTTCTTTACATTGTAATGAATTTTCCTTGTAATTTAGGCTTAGTTTTAGCATAGGTTGGGTAGCTAGTCATGCTTCAATGTCGGGTTGCTGCATTTTGATGGTCGACTAGGTGTTAATCGGGTAATTGGTTATTCAGTTATGTAAGTTTTGATTATTTTCTTGAGGTTTTGATGCTTAATTTCCGATTTCAATTATGTTGGTGAGTTGAATTCTATTTTATCATAATTAGTTCTGATAGGAGGGTCTGATAAACAAGATCGCAGTCATTCTAATTATATTTGTTAGCCGATAGCGATTAGGTGGCAACATGATCTTGGAATTTAAGCGTGTTGTCTCTAAATAAACCATTTTGCATGCCTCCCTAGAATTGGCACTTAGTCAATTTGTAATTAATTTAGGCTTTTTCTAGTTATAAAATTGGTTATCTAACTATTGTAATCTTAATACGATTGTTGCTAGTTAATTAGGCCGGATTGGTTAGTGTTCAATTAGAATAGCTTTGGTGCTTTTGTGAGACTAGTATAATAGGAATAATAAAATTGGGATGACTAATCATGCGTTAAAATCAATCTTTAGGTAATCAATTATTGAACTAACTCAATTAACCAAAGTTAATACCAAGGGCCTGATTGCAGGATTTTAACGCATGATTAGTCATCCCAATTTTATTTCCTCGCAATTTTATTTTCGGTCATTTTTCATGCATTTAATCAATTTTCAACCTCACTGTCCATAAAAGAAGTTAGAAATAAACTGACTGCTCTATGCGTTCGACCTTGGCCGCTACTACTGCAAAGTAGTTAGTTTAGTACCAACAATTAGAAATTTTATTTGATCTAAAACCTCGACAACTTCAGCTTTAATAGCAACTAAATTGTTACATATTTTAAAATATGAGGAACTAAATTCTTACATAGAAGTTCGAGGGTTAAATTTTGTTACAAAAATGAAGAGAAACTAAAATTCTTGCAAATAAAAGTGGAACTAAATTGTTACTTTCATAAGAGTTCAGGGCTACAAGTGATTTTTAACCAAACATTAAATAATCATTAATCGATATGTCCTATAACAATTGTTGAACTAAAAACAAAATCTTATTGGGTTTCAATCTTGTGACCCTCCATTTCTTTTGTAGTAAAAAATCAGAAATTTTCTATTTATCTATAGCGTGCTGAGAAATTCTCAATGATATTTATTTACTTTGCCCATGAACTTTCTTAGATTTTACCATCCATTCGAGTAGTTTAACTAAACATTTGCCACAAAATTTCATATTCACATATTGTAAAAAAAAAAAAATCATATTCACATATGCGAGATAGCTATAAATAAAACCCTAGCTAATATTTGGAATTAAATTTGGTTCATAATTGACTCGTTGAAATTTCGTTTGATATCTATTTGGATTTTAAAAATTAAGTTCATAAACATTGTTAAGAAAATTGGAGAAAGCAAACATAATTTTGAAAAACGTAAAACTAAAAATTAAATAGTTTATCAAACGGAGTCTTAGTAGTTAATGTAGCTAGGTTTATAATAAAGAGAGAAGAAAAGAAAAGAAAAACACTCTTTTAAACATAGAATTAGACCTTGATAAACCCTTAATTTATTCTCATATTACTAGTATCCATACATAAGGATAATGCGATGTGAGCATTATCTAAAGTAGATAAGGGTTGGTCCCCTCAACAAAGTGGGAGTTGAGGAGTAAAGGGCGCCAAGGCCAAAAGGCTATTTGGGAAAATTAAACTCTAAGAGTTCCCAAGATTCAACAGGCTGTTTACGATCTAGCACAACAACCTTACCTATCATATAATATAGGTTTACTATCGGTGATATCACCTCCACCTCAAGCCGATACTTTACACCTTCATTCACCTTTAGAACCTCACCACTCACCACTCGTTTGAATCTCGCTCCCCCAACTAGACCGTGTGTTTTCTTCATCACTGCAAACTTTCCAATCTCTTGCACATACGAATCGTCATTAATGTTCTGTATTACTTTCCAATACTCTAGTCCAGAAGAACTCATCCTAACTTTTGATTGATAGTTTCCACCTAAACAAAACTTTGAACTTTGTAAGTGAGTGGTTTTCTCTTCACCTAAAATGGTAGTTTGATATTTATAGAATTGTGTTTCATCCCTAGAAATGAATATCGTCCAAGGGAATTATTTGTGGAGTTAAGAGTCGTTCAATAGTAACTTAATACCTGGAATCTTGGTATGCGGATTTCATAAAAAAAGAGTGGGCCAGTACGAGTTTCATAGCTAATTAAAAGATAGTTTCGAATAAAATCTGTTTACTCGACAACATTCTTCTAATGTCTTCATTTTCAAATATTCTTCATGGCAACTAATTAATTTACCATGTGTAATTTAGTGAAACTAAGATGAAAGGGAGATTGCTAAAGTATAGATTATTAGATATGGAAGAATATAAAGGTTTAATTAAGTATAGATTATTCTTTTATCAAAAAATATATATATATATATATATATAGATTATTCTTCAAAAACATAATAATAAATAAAAATTTAGGACATTTTTTATTCTGCCTCTCCAGTGAGTCATCCATGCAAATGTTTCAATAAAATTTAGGGAAAAATACACTTTTAGTCAGGATAGAATAGGTTACATTTTGGTTCCATAAGTTTCAAATTCAACAATTTTACTCCTAAGGTTTGGATTTTGTTATACCTCTAGTCCCTTCGTTAACTTTTCTGTTAATTACTAACAGAAAACTGATGTGACAATTTTTTTAATAATTTTTTTTATTTTTTTTTTCAAAATTATTTTGTTAATTAAAAACATTTTATTCGTTTATTTATTTTTCTCTCTCTTTCCCCTCTTCTTCCTCCCCCATTCTTAGATTCTCCATTTAAAATGTGATAGAAAGAATTAAGTATACATTCTAACTTGTTTATTAAAGCTCTTGACTTTGGTGTTGACTCGAAAAGAATAAGCACAAATATTTTAGAATATAAAATATTAGATATGGAAGAATATAAAAGTTTAATTAAGTATACATTCTAACTTGTTGAAATTTTGGGCGGTTATAGTTTTCATGTTGGATTTTTCCAAGTCAAATTTTGATTCTCGATTCCAAATGTGATAGAAAGAATTTTGGAATACATTAAAAGATATTAAGTAGATATATATGGAAGAATACAAAGGTTTAATCCAATAAGATGTTAATCGACGACTAATGGATATTGGTCTGGTTTTCAAGGCGCTGCATAGTAATAATTGATCCTTCTAATGTAACTTGTAGAGAGATGTGAAATAAGTTGTATCTCAAGAGAACTAGTCAAATTAATTTCTCAAGGTTTAAGAAAACTAAAATAAAATAAGGTTTTTGAAATGTTGAAGTAAGATAAAAATTAAGCAATCAAGAAGTGAATATAAAAATAAAATTACAAAATTTGAAATGAAGGGCGCAAATTCTATTCCATTGTAATCTTGATCACACACTTAAAAAAAAAAAATCAAATTCTCAATTCAAGAACTTAATCTACTTAAGTGGAAAAGCAATAATTAGTGTGTACATTCTCTATTTATTTGATTCTAACCAAACAACAAAATAAACACTTATCATTTAATCAATTGGACACGATAGTGTCCAATATCGATTTAATGATAGCATAAAAAATAAATCTATATGGGAATGACTAAAAACCAAATTCAATTAATCGAGATATTTCCCTCTAGAGTTTATTATGCAAGTTATGTAAAATGGAAAAGTTATACTTACCCATACAAGCAAACTAGCTCATTACTGTTAAATTAAATCATTCATGACAATTACATATCACAAATTCATCAACGACAATATAGAACAATCTGAAGATATTCAGAATCTCTTTTACAGAATACTTCTCCACACCTTTATTAAGAGAAAAGGCTGATATATATACACAGAGAAGTTTAACTGAATACAACAAAAAAGAGGTTAATTTTAAACCAACTTCTAAACTGAAAGAGAGATAAACTATGTACATTATCACCCCCCAAACAAATGCCGAGTGACGGCATGAGTTTGGCTCTCAAAAAACCTTCAGACGATCAGTAGATAATGGTTTGGTGAAGAGGTCTGCAGGTTGATTGACGGAAGATATAGGTTGTAATTGAATATCTTTGGAGGCAACTTTCTCTTCGTATAAAGTGGAAATCAACTTCTACGTGTTTAGTTCGGCCATGGAATACGAGATTGCGGGCAAGTTGTAGAGCAGACTGGTTATCACATAGCAGTGTCGGCGCAGCTGGTAGATAGACAAATAAATCCTTTAAAACTTACCGTACCCATGATAACTTAGCAGCAGTGGCTGCTAAGGCTCTATATTCAGCTTCAGTTGAGCTTCTAGAAACAGTAGACTGTTTCTTAGACATCCAAGAGATTGATTGTTGGCCCAAATAGATCATAAATCCCGTGGTTTGAGCGTCGATCAAGTCTGTCACCAGGCCAGTACAGAGTCAGAAAAAGCCGAGAGTGATAAAGAGCTCTTTCTGAAGTGAAGTCCAGCAGGTAGGGAGCCAGCAATATATCTTAGTATGCGTTTGACAACCGAGAGTTGGACATATGTGGGAGATTGCATAAACTGAGAGACCTTGCTGACAGCAAAGGAGATGTCTGGACGGGTGAACTTAAGATAATGCAGAGCTCCCACCATACTTCTATAAGCTTTAGCATCCTCAAAACTGCATAAGGTTGATTCAGCTGCTAAGTCACTGACCGAACATGGAGTTGCACATGTTTTGACATTGGCCATGCCAAATCTTTGCAGTATGTCAGTAGCATATTTCTTCTGAGTAATAACAATGCCACTTGGTTTATGTTGAAGTTCAAGGCCAAGGAAATAAGACAGAGCACCTAGATCAGTCATGTCAAAACTGGACTTCAACTGAGAAACAAGGTTAGCAATGTAAGAGTTATCATTCCCTGTCAAAATTATATCGTCCACATATAAGAGAAGATAGTATGGACCCGTGAGCATTTCGAACAAACAAGAGGGGTCAGCTTGGAGGCAACAACCAAAGGTTAAGAGTTG
>JAETGN010000277.1:0-34746 GCA_017139565.1 Luffa aegyptiaca
GGAATCATATTTTCCTTGGGATCCCTTCATTGTGGCTTCTTTTTGGCATCGAACCACTACGGGATCAAGGGTCCCGAATTGAATCAGCCTCTCTTCATAATCACATTAAGAGATTAGGGGAATTTGATCTCCTACATTCGCCATTATTGTTGCATGATTTGCTTGAGCCACCTCATCAAGGTCCAACTCAATTTCTTTTCACGAGCTAACTTAAGGATTAGCTCCTTCAATACAAAACATTTTTCCACTGGGTGACCAACAACTCTGTGATACTTGCAATAGTTAAGATCATTGACTTTCCCTAACTCTTCTAGTCGTTTGCATTCAGGGAGTTCGATTAATTTCTTCTCTAGCAGTTGTTCCAACATATATGAGACGTCAGAATCTGGAAATGGATGACCTTTTCTTGTCTTTCTTTTAAAGTTAGGTGACGTCTCTCACCTGTGTCCACTCGCTTATTTGTTTTGTTTTCCCTTCCTTTGGCGGAAAGTTTCACAAGGGTCGTGTTGATGACCATGGATTCTTTAGTAGCACTCCTCGTAACTTTCTCAGTGCCTTTGACTTCCTTCTTTTCTTTCCTCATGTATGGGACTATGGGATCTTTATTCCCTCTACTAGCAATGCTCAACTCCATATCATGAGTGTGAGTCACTAATTCTTCAAAGGTTCGGGGTTTTATCCCCTGCAAGATATAAAGAAGTCCCCAGTGCATGCCTTGGGTGAACATCTGAACGGAGGACACCTCGAAGATTCTATCTTTACAGTTGAGACTCAAGGCTCTCCAACGGTTGATGTAGTCAATGATTGGCTCACCCTTTCGCTGCTTTGTGTTCGTGAGTTTCGTCATACTAACTGTCCGCCTCGTACATTAGAAGCAATTCAAAAACTCTCTCTCCATCTGTTCCCAGCTGTCAATTGTATCAGGCTCCAGGTTAGTGTACCAATCGAGCGTGTTTCCTTTTAGTGTTCGGACAAATTGCTTAACAAGGAAATCTCCCCAAGTACCAACGTTCTCACAGGTTTCAACAAAGTGGGCTATGGGTTGCCTTGGGTTGCCCTTTCCATCAAACTGTTGGAACTTGGGAGGCTGATACCCAGTGGGCAGTCTGAGATTGTCAATCCTCTTTGTATAAGGTTTAGAATACAATAGGGAACTTTGAGTGGGTCCACCATATTGAGCCCTGATGGAATTCATGATCATGTCTTGCAGTTGTTGGACAGACAACGAGGCAACTGACGCGGAGTGTTGTGGTTGGTCCTCATGCACAACAGTCTTCCCCTTATCATTCTTTTCTACAGCAGGGGTCTGGCTAGACTCAGCCGTTTCTCGTTTTGCAGCTGGTTCTTCAAATAGGCAATCTCAATATCTCTTCCATCAACTGCCTTCATTAAGAGATTGAGTTTTCTTTCCATCTCTGCCATTCTTTCATCCTGGTCTACATCAACCATCATGACGGACATCACATCAAGATTTAGTGTATCCTGTGGCTGCTTAGATATTGGAATGACAGATTCGAACAGCGGGTTGTCTTTGACTGCAACCTTATCCTTAGAGAATTCTTCAATCAGCTTTGAGATCCTGCTTGCGACAGCGAGAGGAGTATGATCCTTCTTGATCTCAATTCCTTGGGAACGACTACGAGTGACAGGGCCAGTGTAAGAGTCGCTTGAGGTGGTAACCTTCGCGGGACCTTTCTTTGGTGCCATCACGTTGGTTGGATCTTTAAACAAGAGAAAGAGATGAGAGGTAGAGATTGTCCCACTGGGCGTGCCAATTTGTTCACAAGTAAATTCAAATGAATGAGACACGTGGAATAAACTTTGATTTGTATGCGTGTGAGTATACAATCTCTAGTACATAATCCTCTGATTCTCTCTCTTGGGTGTGAATGTGTTTCACTCGAGGGCTGGAACGCTTGATCTCGAGTCTGAAGCTTCAATGGATTCTTGGAGCCTAAAGTCTTCTAAGTTTGAAAGAGTCTTCAGTCTTCAAGAAGTGTTCAGTGCTTGGAAACTTGTAGATTTCAGAGAGTCTTCAGTTTTCCGCTTTGAGGGAATTTCTCTAAATTCTCTAAGCCTGATTGAGAGCTCCAAAATTCTGAACCCTTGAAATGGTGGAGAACTCCTCTATTTATAGAGTTCTCGCAGGATGGGCCCTGGTGACTTTTGGGCCTAACAACTTGGGCTTGGACTTTATTGGTCTTGGGCTCAACCATTTAGTCTTGGGTCTGGTTCATATTTAACCCAAAACCATATGACCCAATAATTTAAAAGACCCAAATTTGATCCTAATAATTATTTTTTGGGAAAAATACACTTTTGGTCCCCGAGGTTTGGGTTAAGTGACACTTTGGTCCCTGAGTTTTCAAACTCAACAAACATATCCCTGAGGATTGAGATAAGTAGCACTTTGGTCCCTGTCGTCCATTTGTCGTTAAACTCTAACAGTTTGCTGACGTGGCATCATTATTTTAATTAAAAAAATGAATTTTAATTTTTTTAAATAAAAATATATAAAATTATTAAAAAATATTATTATTTTATTATTATTTTTTAAATTCTCTCTCTTTCTTCTCCATCTTTTTCTTTCTCATCTTTCTCCCTCTATCTTCTTCCTTCCCCCTCCCATCTTCTTCAACTCGGTGGCCGGCCACCGCCGGCTGCCGGCGAACGGCGGCGGCGGTCGCCGAATTTTTTTTTTGCCTTCTCTTTTCTTCTTTCTTTCCCTTCTTCTTCTTTCTCTTCCTTTCTTTGTTTTTTTTTAAAAGAGGGAGTTTCGGGAGGAGGAGCTTCTCCTCCCCGAAACTCCCTTCTTTTAAAAAAAAAACAGAAGAAAGGAAGAGAAGAAGAAGAAGGGAAGAAGAAAGAAGAAAAGAGAAGGCAAAAAAAAAATTCGCGCGCCGCCCCGCCGTTCGCCGGCAGCCGGCGGTGGCCGGCCACCGGAGTTGAAGAAGATGGGAGGGGGAAGGAAGAAGATAGAGGGAGAAAGAAGATGAGAAGAAAGAAGATGGAGAAGAAAGAGAGAATTTAAAAAATAATAATAAAATAATAATATTTTTATAATTTATATATTTTTATTTAAAAAAATTAAATTCATTTTTTTAATTAAAATAATGATGCCACGTCAGCAAACTGTTAGAGTTTAACGACAAAATGGACGACAGGGACCAAAGTGCTACTTATCTCAATCCTCAGGGATATGTTTGTTGAGTTTGAAAACTCAGGGACCAAAGTGTCACTTAACCCAAACCTCGGGGACCAAAAGTGTATTTTTCCCAAAAAATAATTATTAGGATCAACTTTTGGGTCTTTTAAATTATTGGGTCATATGGTTTTGGGTTTAAATATGAACCAGACCAAGACTAAATGGTTGAGCCCAAGACCAATAAAGTCCAAGCCCAAGTTGTAGGCCCAAAAGTCACCAGGGCCCATCCTGCGAGAACTCTATAAATAGAGGAGTTCTCCACCATTTCAAGGGTTCAGAATTTTGGAGCTCTCAATCAGGCTTAGAGAATTTAGAGAAATTCCCTCAAAGCGGAAAACTGCAAGACTCTCTGAAATCTACAAGTTTCCAAGCACTGAACACTTCTTGAAGACTGAAGACTCTTTCAAACTTAGAAGACTTTAGGCTCCAGAATCCATTGGAAGCTTTCAGACTCGAGATCAAGCGTTCCAGCCCTCGAGTGAAACACATCACACCCAAGAGAGAGAATCAGAGGATTTGTACTAGAGATTGTATACTCACACGCATACAAATCAAAGTTTATTCCACGTGTCTCATTCTTTGAATTTATCTTGTGAACAAATTGGCACGCCCAGTGGGACAATCTCTACCTCTCATCTCTTTCTCTTGTTTAAAGATCCAACCAACGTGATGGCACCAAAGAAAGGTCCCGCGAAGGTTACCACCTCAAGCGACTCTTACACTGGCCCTGTCACTCGTAGTCGTTCCCAAGGAATTGAGATCAAGAAGGATCATACTCCTCTCGCTGTCGCAAGCAGGATCTCAAAGCTGATTGAAGAATTCTCTAAGGATAAGGTTGCAGTCAAAGACAACCCGCTGTTCGAATCTGTCATTCCAATATCTAAGCAGCCACAGGATACACTAAATCTTGATGTGATGTCCGTCATGATGGTTGATGTAGACCAGGATGAAAGAATGGCAGAGATGGAAAGAAAACTCAATCTCTTAATGAAGGCAGTTGATGGAAAGAGATATTGAGATTGCCTATTGAAGAACCAGCTGCAAACCGAGAACGGCTGAGTCTAGCCAGACCCCTGCTGTAGAAAAGAATGATAAGGGGAAGACTGTTGTGCATGAGGACCAACCACAACACTCCGCGTCAGTTGCCTCGTTGTCTGTCCAACAACTGCAAGACATGATCATGAATTCCATCAGGGCTCAATATGGTGGACCCACTCAAAGTTCCCTATTGTATTCTAAACCTTATACAAAGAGGATTGACAATCTCAGACTGCCCACTGGGTATCAGCCTCCCAAGTTCCAACAGTTTGATGGAAAGGGCAACCCAAGGCAACCCATAAGCCCACTTTGTTGAAACCTGTGAGAACGTTGGTACTTGGGGAGATTTCCTTGTTAAGCAATTTGTCCGAACACTAAAAGGAACACGCTCGATTGTACACTAACCTGGAGCCTGATACCAATTGACAGCTGGGAACAGATGGAGAGAGAGTTTTTGAATTGCTTCTAATGTACGAGGCGGACAGTTAGTATGACGAAACTCACGAACACAAAGCAGCGAAAGGGTGAGCCAATCATTGACTACATCAACCGTTGGAGAGCCTTGAGTCTCAACTGTAAAGATAGAATCTTCGAGGTGTCCTCCGTTCAGATGTTCACCCAAGGCATGCACTGGGGACTTCTTTATATCTTGCAGGGGATAAAACCCCGAACCTTTGAAGAATTAGTGACTCACACTCATGATATGGAGTTGAGCATTGCTAGTAGAGGGAATAAAGATCCCATAGTCCCATACATGAGGAAAGAAAAGAAGGAAGTCAAAGGCACTGAGAAAGTTACGAGGAGTGCTACTAAAGAATCCATGGTCATCAACACGACCCTTGTGAAACTTTCCGCCAAAGGAAGGGAAAACAAAACAAATAAGCGAGTGGACACAGGTGAGAGACGTCACCTAACTTTAAAAGAAAGACAAGAAAAGGTCATCCATTTCCAGATTCTGACGTCTCATATATGTTGGAACAACTGCTAGAGAAGAAATTAATCGAACTCCCTGAATGCAAACGACTAGAAAGAGTTAGGGAAAGTCAATGATCTTAACTATTGCAAGTATCACAGAGTTGTTGGTCACCCAGTGGAAAAATGTTTTGTATTGAAGGAGCTAATCCTTAAGTTAGCTCGTGAAAAGAAAATTGAGTTGGACCTTGATGAGGTGGCTCAAGCAAATCATGCAACAATAATGGCGAATGTAGGAGATCAAATTCCCCTAATCTCTTAATGTGATTATGAAGAGAGGCTGATTCAATTCGGGACCCTTGATCCCGTAGTGGTTCGATGCCAAAAAGAAGCCACAATGAAGGGATCCCAAGGAAAATATGATTCCATTGAAGATGAGAACGAAGGCTGGACCCTTGTCGTTCTTCACAAAAAGCAAAAGCAAAGTTATGCACGAAAATAGTCCCGCCTATGTCGAGATAGTAAAAGAAAGGTTAAGTCTCAAAGGAAGAAAGGAAAAAAGAAGTGAAGGAGTTCAAAGCCTGTTGTGGAGGAAAGTGAAGATTTCTTTTGTCCTCCACAACCCATAACTTTGGCAGAATACTTCCTAAGGCGCTTTCTCGATGATAGTCAAAGAGAGGCACTTGAATTTGTCACGTGTCACATTGTGGACATGGTGGAAGATGATGATGTCCCCGCTAGCTCCTCGGGAACGATGGCGAGACCAGGAGACTTATCCTCCTTCAGCATAAAGGATTTATTGTCACTTCCTCAGGAAGCTAAAAGCGTCCTTATTAATGCATTGATAGAGTCTGATGGTACAAACATCCCAACCTCTGAGGCACGCACATGTGCTTCGTGTTGCATGTCTATCGGATTTTCTGATGAAGATTTGTTGCTAGGGTCAAAGCCTCACAATAGACCTTTATTCGTCTCAGGATACATTCGAGAACAGAGGGTTAGTCGGATCCTCATCAGTTGTCAATATAATGCCTAAGTCAACAATGAAGCAATTAGGCATCTTGATGGAGGAACTATCAGTAAATTGGTGATCCAAGGTTTCAATCAGGGTGGACAACGGGCGATTGGCATGATACGCCTTGAACTCATCATTGGAGACTTAAAAGCTGATACTTTGTTCCATGTAATAGATTCTAAGACTACCTATAAGCTGTTGTTAGGTCGTCCTTGGATCCATGGTAATGGAGTCACAACATCTACGTTGCACCAGTGCTTCAAATTTTATCAAGATGGCATCAAGAAAGTTGAAGCTGACACTAACCCATTTTCAGAAGCTTTGTCTCATTTCGCTGATGCAAAGTTTTATCTAAAGAATGAAAACACAGGGGAAACCATACCTGCAGAAATCCCCTTGAAAAAAAAGAAGGGAAAAATAAACTTTTGGTCCCTGAGGTTTGGGTTAAGTGACACTTTGGTCCATGAGTTTTCAAACTCAACAAAAATACCCCCGAGGTTTGAGATAAGGAGCACTTTGGTCCCTGCCATCAATTTTTCTGTTAACTTTTAACGGTTGCTGACGTGGCACTATTATTTTAATATAAAAAATTATTTATTTTATTTTTAAAATAAAAAATATTTAAAAAATATAAATATTAATATTTTATTATTTTTTTATTCTTTCTCCCTTTCTCTCTCATCATCTTCTTCTTCTTTTCCATCTTCTCCACCTTCTCCTTCCTCCTTCTTCTTCTTCCTATGTCCGGTGACCGGCGGCCACCGCTCTGGAAAAGAAGAAGAAGATGATGAGAGAGAAAGGGAGAAAGAATAAAAAATATATTAAAATATTAATATTTTATAGTTTTTAAATACTTTTTATTTTAAAAAATAAAATAAATAATTTTTTATATTAAAATAATAGTGCCACGTCAGCAACCGTTAAAAGTTTACAGAAAAATTGATGGCAGGGACCAAAGTGCTCCTTATCTCAAACCTCGGGGGTATTTTTGTTGAGTTTGAAAACTCAGGGACTAAAGTGTCACTTAACCCAAACCTCAGGGACCAAAAGTGTATTTTTCCCAAAAAAGAATGATAAACTCGATTTAGAGCCACAAGCAGATGCAAGAAAGGAAGCTGTTGAAGATGTGAATACTTCCGACCTAAAAATGGTGAAACGTCTACAAGCCTTGTGAAACCTACGGTTGTAAAGGATGAGAAATGTTCAAATTCACCTATCCTACGATATGTCCTCCTATCTCGACGTAAAAAAGGTGAATCACCTTTCACTGAATGTTCAGAAAGCATAAAGGTCGACGACGTTGAAATTCTGAAGGAAAGTTTCACTACGACTCTTACAAAGATCACAAAGAAAGAGGTTAAGAAACCTGAGGATGACCAGATAAAAATGATTTTGCCTGACAAACAAACTAAAGACGGGTTCGACCCCAAGGCATACAAACTTTTAGCAAAAGCAGGTTATGACTTCACAGCTCACACTGAGTTTAAAAGTCTAAGGGGTTTTGATGAAAGATATGAGCTCTCTGCAACACAGAAGAAGCTTCTAAAGGAAGGTTATAGTCTGCCAACAACAAGAAAAGGGCTTGGATATAAGTCGCCAGAGCCGGTTCGCATAACAAGAAGAGGGAACGCGAAAGTGGCAGACACAAATCATATAACAGTAGAGGAGGTTGATGATTCAAAAGAAAAAGAGAGTGTCGTTCAACGAACTTCTGTTTTTAGGCGCATTAGGCCACCGGTTGCTCGTGCTTTAGTCTTTCAGAGATTAAGTATCAATGAAACGGAAGAAGAAAGCACACAACCTACCTATAGCTCCACTCGACCTTCAGTTTTTCGAAGGTTAAGTATGCCCATTGGAGAAGAAGAGAGTACATTTTCAACTCCGAATGTCACTCGACCTTCAGCTTTTCAAAGGTTAAATGTGCCCATTGGGAAAGAAGAGAGTACATTTTCAACTCAGGATGTGACTCGACCATCAGTTTTTCAGAGGTTAAGTGTTACCACGAGAAGAGACAAAAAAGAACAGTCTGCTTCATCGATTTCTCACCGACTTCAGTATGAAGATGCGATGAAAAATGAAAAGATCACGAAGGCTGATGGAGAAATTCGTAGTGCAGTTCCTTCATGAATGAAAAGAAATACCTTTGTTACTGTCGAGACGGATGGTTCCTTGAAGGTAAAGCGACGTGATGTTGTCATCACCAATCCTTCAGAAGAAGATAGTGACCAGGAAGAAGAACAAACCTCTTGTCTTGATATCACTATTGAAGAGGAAACAGAGGTCGAAACATCTGAAGTAGATGAGGACGAAGCACCTTTGTTACTTGAAGACGGCAGCGAATCCACAGTGGATGAGCTTAAGGAAGTAAACTTGGGTACACCAGAAGAGTTGCGCCCAACTTTTATAAGCGCGTCACTTACTCCCGAAGAAGAGGGTGAATATATCAGTTTACTCTCTTCGTATAGAGACATCTTCACCTGGTCATATAAAGAGATGTTTGGACTTGATCCAAAAGTAGCTGTCCATCATCTCGCAATTAAAGAGGGGTATCGACCAGTCAAGCAGGCTCAACGACGCTTTCGCCCGAAACTTATCCCTCAAATCAAAATAGAGGTCAATAAGCTATAGAAGCAGGATTCATCCGTGAGGTAAAATATCCTACGTGGATAGCCAACATTGTTCCTGTTAGAAAGAAGAATAGACAACTTCGTGTTTGCGTTGACTTTCACGATTTTAATAACGCATATCCCAAAGATGATTTTCCACTACCAATCACAGAAATCATGGTGGATGCCACCACAGGGCATGAAGCTTTGTCTTTTATGGATGGATCATCGGGTTATAACAAGATTCGAATGGCTCTTGCAGATGAAGAAATGACAGCCTTTCGATTTCCAAAAGGGATATAGTGTTACAAAGTGATGCCCTTTGGATTAAAGAATGTTGGTGCTACTGATCAACATGCTATGCAAAAGGTTTTCGACGATATGCTGCATAAACATGTCGAGTGCTATGTCTATGATCTTGTTGTTAAGTCAAAGAGACGACAAGATCACTTGAAGGATCTACAAGTGGTCTTTAATCGTTTGAGCAAGAATCAATTGAGGATGAACCCTCTCAAATGTGCATCTGGTGTTACTTCTGGGAAATTCCTTGGGTTCGTCGTTAGACATCAAGGAATCGAAATAGACCAGTCAAAGATTGATGCAATTCAAAAGATGCCAAGGCCTAAAAACTTACATGAGTTGAGAAGCCTGCAAGGTCGTCTGGCCTACATTCGAAGATTCATCTCTAACTTAGCCGGTCGATGCCAACATTTTCAAAGGCTAATGAGGAAAGGAGAAAAATTCGAGTGGGATGAAGCATGTCAAAACGCTTTCAAAAGCATTAAGAAATATTTGCTTAACCCTCCTGTCTTAGGAGACCCCATAGCTGGAAAGCCATTGATTTTATACATCGCTGCACAAGAAAGATCGCTGGGAGCATTATTGGCACAAGAAGGTGAGAAAGGAAAAGAACAAGCTCTTTATTACTTAAGCAGGACTCTAAATGGAGCTGAGATAAATTACTCACCCATTGAGAAAATGTGTCTTGATCTTTTCTTCGCTATTGACAAGTTAAGGCATTACATGCAAGCTTTCATAGTGCACTTGGTCGCAAAAGCTGATCCTACGAGGATAAGGTACCCAGCCTTATCCTTGTACTATAGACCTTTTAGGTTGTTACTTGAATATCGATCCCCGTATGTCCCCACATACTAGTTCAAGTTACATATAAACAACCTTGGATCTTAGTTTATTGGATTTGGGTCAAATAGTGCAATATTTAACAATAACATTTTATTGCAGAAACTAAATAACACTTTATTAAACACAAGTATAAAATTTGTTTACATTCATTATCTACGAGTTTTAGGGCATAAAACCCAACAAACTCCCACTTGAACTAAAACTCTAGTTTAGTGGGATGTACAACAATTTATTCAGCAGTGGGTGTATAAATACATGTATAAAACATATACAATGTACAAATACAATAAACTAGGGCATCACTATACCCATTACATAATGGTATCACTATACCCATTACATTTCTCCCACTTGCCCTAGATTTCACCTTTGCACATAACTCGTAGACCTAGACCTTCTAGATGACCCTCATACCCTTTAGCCGAGAGAGCCTTCGTGAATATTTCAATTTAATTCAATGTGCTTGCTTGTCTTGGGCTGCAAAGTTCTTATGAATTTGCCACAGCACCACTGTATCACTATAAAGTCTGATGGGCAAGTTCACATTTGGAATACATTCCAAATCAGTCAAGAACTTTCTAAGTCTTACAGTCTCTATCGCTGCTTCACAAGTAGCTATATTTTCGACCTATATGGTCAAGACTGTAACTATGTCACACTATAGCTCCATTGTAAAGTTTGACCATGGATACTGATTGATATGTGCTGACTATCCCTACAGCATAACAGATGTCAGGCCTCGTGCAAAGCATTACATACATTAAGCTGCCCACAGCAGAGGCGTAGGGAATCTGTCTCATATCCTCAATCTCTTGAGGTGTCTTAGGACACTATTCCTTAGACAAGTGAACCCCATGCCTGAAAGGCAATAAGCCCTTCTTGAGTTCTGCATCGAATATTGAGACAACATTTTGTCAATATACGTTGCTTGAGACAGGGCTAGCGTTTCGTTCTTCCGATCCCGGATTATTTGGATTCCAAGAACATATTAGGCCTCTCCTAAATCTTTCATTTGGAATTGGGCCGCTAGCCATTCTTTTACGTCAGACAGATATCCTTATCAGTCTTAAAATCCATGTCAGTGTATCCCGTAAGGATCAAATCCTTAGTCCCATACACGAGCATATAGTTCCTCTTTATCCTTAGATACTTAAGGATATTCTTAACGGTTTTACAATGATCAAATCTTGGATTAGATTGGTACTTACTGACAATCCCTATTGCATAGGGCATTCGTCTCATGTCCTCAACTTTTTGAGGTGTCTCAGGAAACAGTTTCTTAGACAAAATGAATTCCACGCCTGAAAGGTAGTGAACCCTTCTTGGAATTCTGCATCTTATATCTAACTAACATCTCGTAGATATAAGACACTTGAGACAAGGCTAGCTTTTTGTTCTTACGGTTCCTAACGATTTGGATGCAAAGAACAAACTTAGCTTCTCCCAAATTTTCATTTGGAAATGAGCTGCTAGCTTATTTTACTAGTCAGTAAGATAACCTACATCATTCCCAATGACTAGGATATCAATCACATAGAATATTAATAAAGCTACTGAACTATTGACGATCTTCTTGTAAAGACAAGATTCATCAATGTTCTTGATCAAAGCCAAAAGATTTGATCACAGTATCAAATCTTATATTCCAAGATCGAATTGCTTAGGTCAATCCATGAATGGATCACTTAAGCTTGCAAACCCCTTTTGCTTCTGATCTTGCTAAATGAACCATTCTGCTTGAGACATGTAGATACTTTTCTCAAGATTACCATTCAAAAAGGGTAGTCTTGACATCCATTCTAAATGGACAAGAGTTTTAACAGACTTCAACATGACGACAGGAGATAAGAATTTCTTACAGTCCCCTGTCTCTGGGTATAACCCTTTTGCCATAAGTCTAACCATAAGATTATGTCTCATTTCTTCTTGTAGATTCATTTGATAGATCTACAAGATTCTAGATGGAATTGAAATCACATATTTCAATTCCGGGTCCATCAGTTTAATCCAATTGGTTCTTATTAACATCATTCATCGCCTTGCTCTAAGACAATGAATCCTCTAAATCATCATCAGGTATGACGATCTGGGCTTCTATTAAGCCCATGTAACGGTCAGATTGTAGAACAATCCTCCCACTATATTGAGGCACTCTCAACTTTTGAGATAGATGTAACTAACCAGTTGTGTTGACCCCGTCAACAACTCTTGTTAATGGTCCATTGCTTTAATCCAATTGGTTCTTGTTATACATCAAACATTGTCCTGCTCTAAGACAATGACTCCTTAAAGCCATCATCAAGTATGATGATCTGGGCTTCAATGAAGCCCATGGAACGGTCAGATTGTAGAAAAGCCCTCCCACTTTATTGAGGCACTCTCAACTCTTGAGATAGATGTAACTAACCAGTTGTATTGACCTTATCAACAACTCTTGTTAAAGGTCCAGCATCATCAACAACTCTTGTTGATATTTCTGTAGCTTCATCAGTTAATTTACTTAAAACGACCTTACTTTGTGGCTTATTATTTCTTATGCGGTATTCTTCTGAGAATGTAGAATTTGTCAGTACAAATTCTTTATTTTCTTGTGGATTGAAGAAGTATCCACATCTTTCGTTTTCATGGGGTAGCCTACGAATAGGTATACTGTTGAACAGTGTTCCAATTTCCTTTTGGGTTAGTCACAAGCACGTGTGTTGAACTCCCCAAAATAACGTAAACTACTTTTACGTCTTATCCACAATCCAAAAGATGTTTCAGAAACACTTTTGATGGAACGTTGTTCGAAATATGTGCTGCAGTCAACACTGCATGACCCCAAAACGAGTCAGGCAAATGAGCAAAGCTCATAATGAATCGAACCGTATCCAATAGGGTTCTATTTCTCCTATCTGATACACCGTTTCCTTAAGGTGCTTCAGGGGTAGTTGAGATGTAATTCCATGTTCTATCAAATAGTCTTGGAATCTCAAGTCTCATCTACTCTACACCTCGATCAGATCGAAGTGTTTTATCATCTCACCTAACAAGTTTCCAACTTCAGTCTCAAACCACTTTGAATTTCTCAAGAGCTTTAGACTTAAGTTGCATTAGGTTGAGATACACATACCTTGAATAATTATCTATAATATAGATTAATTATTCATACCTTCCCATTGCTTTAACATATTAGACCACAAGGATCCAAATGTACAAGCTCTAAGGGCTCTTTGGCTCTTTTGCTCTTTTCCAGTAAAAGATCTATCAGTCATATTGCCCATAAGGTATGACTTAATTGGTATTAGAGAGTGTTCTTCTAACTAACTTAGAAGTATACTCTAGACTAAGCTCCCAATCATATTGAGATCAAAACTAGCCTAACACCTTAAGAACCAAAGGAAGGTATTTCCTTTAGGAGAAATCTTTTGCCTTTCATTTCTTTGAATAGTAGCAGCCTCAGTCAACGTAGTGTTTATGACTGCCTTACTCTTAATTAGTCTTAAAAACATTTATGTTATTTTTCAATTCAGCTGAACAAAAGTTAACTCCCTTTCTTGAAATGAATTGCGTTAGCAGGGAAAGGTAAAGAGTAACATTGTTCCAGCCAATAAGATACAGAAATCAAATTTCTTTTGATCTTAGGAATTATATACACATTATCTAATAATATGTATTTGCTCCCACTGGAAAAAATAACTTAACGTTCCCCATTGCTACAGCCAAGATAACCTCTCTAGTTCAAAACTTTGAGAGTTATCTCAATAGCATCAAGCTGTTGCCAGGAATTCATTCCTTTCAATAAGAAGAACAAACGTGATTTGTGACTATGAATCAAGTATTCGGGTAGAATCACCATTCTTCACAAATTACGCTTCCAAGACTAGTAAATCGAATTTACTGTCTTTGGACAAGTCTTCTTTGGCTGAGCAAGGCTCAATGTCGCATTCATTAATAACACTTCTTAATGAATTAAACATTTGGGGCATGAGAACATTTCTCTGTTAAGACTAATCTTAAAATATTCGCCACAAATTAATCGTTTAAGTTTGTTGTATGATCACCGTTATAGGCGTAAGACTATGCACATATTTAATCATTGAATTGAAATAACAAATTACTTGATTATTAATCGCACTAACCCATTACAAGAGCAATACAAACAATTGCATGCAATCCAATCGGTTTAGCAAAAACAAACAATCATAGAACCCTAAGACTATTGATTTAGTTTTGCAACGATGTTTCAGAGGTTTAGAGCAACAGCCACCGAAGGGTGATCAGCTACTCCTCCTTTGAAATGAGACACTTCTCAGCTAATTCTAATTCCGGAATAACTCATATTCCTATAGGCATTAGCCACCGTTATTTGGTCAAGGATTTGTTAACAACACTTAACTCATCCTCGTAAGTGTAACCCTCCCACTTTCAGATCCCAGAGGCACGCACCAACAGGCTACCGAAGGGAAAGACAACTGTTGGTAATTAGCCTAAGTGACCCTATCCTTTCCAGGAGTTCACGGTGTTACGAATCTTATGATCAGACCCTCCGAAGGGATGGTTGCTCCAGGACAACACGCAGGCGGATCATAAGACTCTCACGGTGTGACCTATGGGTGGAGACCGAGGGATACGTTGACACGTGTCCCGCTCCCACTTACTATGGGCACTTTCCCCATTCACCTTGTTATTGACTCATGCAAACACTTTCCGAAGGGAGGTCGCGCTAAAACGACACGAAGCCGAGCATGGATCTCACTTTGCGAATATAGGGACGTAGGAGCAAAAACTCGATTTAAATCAAGTTTTGATTTTACCTCCCACTAAAGTGACCTACCGTATATTTTAGGGTTTATTAACCTAGATAAATCCGGCTAATTCAATTTATCTAAGTCTAATCCTATTATAACTATTATAATGAGAATTGTAATGTTCTAGGTGAATTAAACTCTTTTAACAAACCTAGCAACACCGTATGCTAACATGACTATGGTCATTTCAACTCAGGTTCCGGGTTTGTTCCCAGGTAGCAGGTGTTCCGTAAACCGTCAGCTTAAATACCTCCAGCCTTAGACAGAACGTAACCGGGAGAGTTCCCTATTAACCATAGTAATGTAAAGTTTTTACTCTAAAGATCTAGGTGTATTAAACTCTTTTAATAAACCTAGTGACATTGCATGCTAACATTTAACCATGATTAATTCAATTCCGGTATTCCGGGTCAGTTCCCAGGTAGGAGGTGTTCCGTAAACCGTCAACTTAAGTACCCCCAACCTTAGACAGAACTTTACCGGTAGAGTTCCCTTATAATCATAGTAATGTTTGTCCTACTTAGTAAGTTAAAACTATTTTTTTAAGAACTAAGCAAGACTTAATTCTAATCCTATTAGAATTAACGAGATCTTAGGTCTAATTAATTTTAAACATTTTAAAATTAATACATTTACCTATGATCCTATGTTTGCATGCAATCTTTATTATAAGTTGACGGTTTCTAATCATCAATTTTAAACTATTCAAAATTTTAATGATTAGCCCTATAATCATGCATACGATAGTTTTAAAATAATTAACAATCATATTCAAGTTAATATAATAAAACTATATATATTGTCTTGCATTGCATGAAATTAATATAACAATTATATTAAACTATGGATGTTTCATGCCCAATGCAACTTTGATTTCCATTATTAATAATTTAACAATTAAAATATTACCAAAAATGGTAAATCAAAGTAGCATACTGCAAACAATTTTATTAAATATAACTATATATATTTAACTAGGTAATTGTATGCATCATGCTTATCCTTTTTCATGATTTTAATATAACTCAACTATATATTAAAAACTCATGAAAATAAACCATGCATTTCAATCCATACATTATAACTAATTATAATATATATAAAATGCATGAGCATGCTTTATAACCTAAGGTGGGATTTTAGATCTAAATGACATCCATAAAGCATTTAAATAGCGTATAAACCGATTAATTGGCCCCTAGGATAAAATAAAGCACATAAATTACAATAATTTAAGCTATTTTATCCTAAAAACATCCTTCTGCAGCTTCGGAACCGGATTAGACCGCACGAACCGACCCGAACTACTTCGAACAGGACCCCAAAAAGCCAAAACATGCTTGAACCGTGCAAATAATGCATAAATCGGGTCAAATCTCCTTGAACCAGTCAAGAACCGGTCAAACATATCACGAACCGGTCAAAAACTGAAGAACCGCGGAAAAATAAAAATAATTCGACCAAATTGAACAAGGCTAGGCTCGAACCCCAAACCTCTGGTTTCATAAAAGGCTACTGAAACCAACACAGCAGCTGCATGCTTTTGCATCATATATTGGTTTTACATATATATATATATTCCAGCAACTGTTCCAGCAACTTCCAGCAACTGTTCTTCGCGTTTGACTTCGATTTTGGACGTGATTTTCAACGATCTTCATCATGAAACATCCTAGTCTAGACCCGGACTTACAGAGGATAATAGATTTACAAAATATGCCCAAAAACGCAGGGGCCTTTACATTGAACCATTCAAGAAAACGTAAATCTATGGCCAAATTAATCGAAACCATTTATACGCAAACCATAACATTCATAATGCATAAATCCCACCAAAAACAAATTGCAAATTTCAATTTAAAATCAAGAACAACTGAGTTGGCTCTGATACCAATTGAAGGGATAAAAGCCCCACGCAGCGGAAAGTATTACCGAACCTACTCAGAGTCTTAGATTCTAATTGAAATACCAATACAATTTGCAAAATATTACAGCAATAAATATATATTTAATGGGCTGTACATAGGCTATAAACATGCTAAAAGATCAACTAGATTGATCCTAGTGATCAAGGATTTCATAGAAAACTTACTTTTGTAGAAAGCCTTGATCAATTTGCCTTTTCTTGCCAATAAGATTGAAGACGCAGCAACCCTCTTGTGCGAACACCACCAATCGGCTACACCGGTATATCTCTAAGACTTTTTAAAGCATGAGACTTGTGGGAGTCTTTTGGGAGAAATCTCTGAGAGAAGGAGAGACAATGGGATGCCTTTCACCCCACCCCAGAGGTCCTATATATAGGTAAAGGCCAAGACCTTTTCCTAATAGGAAAAGGTCTAGGAATAAGTTCAAATCTATTATCTGAACAATATCTAATTTTAATAATTAATTAATTCCATAATTAATTAATTACCCAATTAAATATCACATATTTAATCTTAGGGATTTTATTAAAATTAAAATTAATATGAATCCAATTCATATTAAATTTATTTGAACTCTTTCAAATATTTTCTTTCCTAATAGGAAAAAGGTCTCTAATTTTAATAAATAATTAATTAATTCCATGATTAATTAATTACCCAATTAAATATCATATATTTAATCTTAGGGATTTTATTAAAATTAATATGAATCCAATTCATATTAAATTTATTTGAACTCTTTCAAATATTTTCTCTCAAAAATTATATTATAAAGTTTCATAAACTTTATATTATAATGCATCAATATACATTATACGATTCCCCAAATAAATTGAACACTTTCAATTTACAATTTATATTAGTTTGCTTCAAGTCTTTTTACGAGCTACCAGTGGGACCTAATGGACCTACAGATCAGAAGCTCCAACGGTACGAGACTAATCGGCTTAAACTCATTAACCAAGTTAGTCTCCATTCGTTAACTGTAGGTCATTCCACTAAAGACCCTCAGCTGCACTCTTCTCACTGCAGAATATTTATGTGTCCACGGATATCGACCAATACTACAAGTCAGTCCTTCACGTGTGTTCGTATCCCAGCTGGGTCAAATTACCGTTTTACCCCTGGTTTACATCTTTGTCCTTAAGTCCCCAGTGCTCCTCTAATGAACAACCTGTTTGAGGTCCAACCAACAAACAGAAGTCCCTCTCGTGCCATAGAGAGAGTTGGGCCCATTGTTCAAGTCCCGGAGACACCACTTAAGGGAACACACCTCTACTTACCCTAGAGTCGAGAAGGAGTGAATTCCATCTTGTGTGATTATGTTCCCAGCTCCCCACTCGGTATTGTCCCCAAAATGGTAGGCTTATTGAGTCGGCGTGCTGGCCACTCTCACCCATACAAATCAAAGGACAACTCCTCGTGAACAGGAGTCCATAATCCACTCAGGATTGAGACTGAGTTGTCTAGATCATCCTAGTGAAATAGAAACCAAGCCAACTAACGGTGTTACAGTTAGTGGTTAACTATTTCGTGGTCCGGTCTTATGCAAACTCATTGCATAGGATACCCCCACTCGCATGTCAACTACATGAACGCGTTGGATCATAGCGTTTGTATCATAATACAAAGTGGGCCGTATCCATAGTGTCACCAGGATAAGGTACCCAGCCTTATCCTTGTACTATAGACCTTTTAGGTTGTTACTTGAATATCGATCCCCGTATGTCCCCACATACTAGTTCAAGTTACATACAAACAACCTTGGATCTTAGTTTATTGGATTTGGGTCAAATAGTGCAATATTTAACAATAACATTTTATTGCAGAAACTAAATAACACTTTATTAAACACAAGTATAAAATTTGTTTACATTCATTATCTACGAGTTTTAGGGCATAAAACCCAACAAATTGTTATATTATTCATGCAATAAGTATGGTTTAATTATTTAATTTGAATGAGATTGTTGAATGAATTAAACCCTAGATTCTTGATTATAGGATTAATCATTAAAATTTGAAATAGTTCTTTAATATTAATGATTAGAAACCGTGAATCTATAATCAAAAATTGCATGCAAACATAAGATCATAGGAAAAATTGAATTAATTTTAAATTGTTTAAAATTAATTAGACCTAGATCAGTTTCTAATAGGATTAGAATTATTTCTTACTTAGAATTAAAAATAGTTTTAATTGACTAAGTAGGAAAAACATTGTTGTGATTATAAGGGAACTCCACCGGTAATGTTTTGTCTAAGGCTGGAGGTATTTAAGCTGACGGTTTACGAAACACCTCCAACCTAGGAACTGACCTGGAATACCGGAGTTGAATTAATCATAGTTAAATGTTAGCATGCAATGTCACTAGGTTTATTAAAAGTGTTTAATGCACCTAGATCTTTAGAGTAAAGACCTTACATTACTGAGGTTATAAGGGAACTCTCTCGGAAAAGTTCTGTCTAAGGTTGGGGGTATTTAAGTTGACGGTTTACGGAACACCTCCTACCTGGGAACTGACCCGAACATTGAGTTGAATTAACCATAGTGATGTTGACTTGCAATGTTGGGTTTATTAAAAGAAGTTTAATTCACTCAAAAGATTGCAGTTGAATCCTTTCCATAATTGTTATAATAGGATCAGACTTAGATAGATTGACTTAGCCGAATACTATCTAAGTTAAACAACCCTATATTAACCATAGGACATTTTTCAGTAGGAGGAAAATTACAAAACGAGATTTAAATCAAGTTTTGCTCCTACGTCCCTATATTCACAACGTGAGATTCATGCTCGGCTTTGAGTCACCTTAGGAGCGGCCTCCCTTCGGAATGTTTTTGCATGAATCAATATCAAGGTGAATGGGAAAAAATGTCTAGAGTAATTCTGAGCAGGACACGTGTCAACGTATCCCTCGGTCTCCGCCCATAGTTCACACCGTGAGAGTCCTATGATCCGCCTGCAGGTTGTCTTGGCGCAACCATCCCTTCGGAGGGCCTGATCATATGATTCGGAACATCGTGAACTCCTGAAAAGGATAGGAGCTCTTTGGCTAATCACCAACAGTTTTCTTTCCCTTCGGTAGCCTATTGGTGCGTGCCTCTGAGATCTGAAAGTGGGAGGGTTACACTTACGAGGATGAGTTAAAAGTGTTAACAAATCCTTGACCGAACAACGGTGGCTAATGTCTATAGGAATATGAGTTATTCTGGAATTAGAATTAGTTGAGAGGTGTCTCATTTCAAAGGAGGAGTGCCTGATCACCCACCGGTGGCTGATATTCTAAACCTCTGAAACATCGTTGCAAAACGAAATCAATAGTTTTAGGGTTCTGTGATTGTCTGTTTTGCTAAATTGATTGGATTGTGTGCAATTGTTTGCTTGTTGAAGGATTGGAATTCCATAATTTCGTAAAGCGGAAGCGTGATTGGGACCGATTCGTAATTAATTTTGTTTAATCTAAAATACCAATACATTGGCAATAATATTAGAACTATTCTAAATATATATTAAGGCTAAGCATACAAAAATATTAGATCTAAATCTAATTTATAAAGTAACAAATTACTTACTCTCGTTGACGACTCAGATTAAATTCACCAACTGCTTGTGAATTAATCACGAACAAGTGTGAACACCACCACTATGGCTACACCGGTATGACTCTGAGACTTCTAGAGGCAGGACACTTGTGGGAGCCTTTGGGAGAATTCTCTGAGAGTAGGAGAATGAATGAGATACCTTTCACCCCACCCCAGGCGTCCTATATATAGTAAAGGCCAAGACCTTTTTCCTAATAGGAAAAGGGAGACCTTTTCCTAATAGGAAAAAGTCTCTAATTTTAATAAATAATTAATTAATTCCATAATTAATTAATTTCCCAATTAAATATCATATATTTAATCTTAGGGATTTTATTAAAATTAAAATTAATATGAATCCAATTCATATTAAATTTATTTGAACTCTTTCAAATATTTTCTTTCCTAATAGGAAAAGGTCTCTAATTTTAATAAATAATTAATTAATTCCATAATTAATTAATTTACCCAATTAAATATCATATATTTAATCTTAGGGATTTTATTAAAATTAAAATTAATATGAATCCAATTCATATTAAATTTATTTGAACTCTTTCAAATACTTTCTCTCAAGAATTAATTAATTCAAAAATTATATTATAAAGTTTCATAAACTTTATATTATAATGCATCAATATACATTATACGATTCCCCAAATAAATTGAACACTTTCAATTTACAATTTATACTTAATTGCCTCAAGTCTCTTTACGAGCTACCAGTGGGACCTAATGGACCTACAGATCAGAAGCTCCAACGATACGAGACTAATTGGCCAAACTCATTGACCAAGTTTAGTCAACATTCGTTAACTGTGGGTCACTCCACTAAAGACCCACAGCTGCACTCTTCTCACTATAGAATATTTCTGTGTCCACGGATATCGACCAAGCAGTAAGTCAATCCTTCACGTGTGTTCGTAACACCAGCTGGGTCAAATAACCGTTTTACCCCTGGGTTACCTCTGGTTCCTTAAGTACCACTGATTCCTCTAATGAACAAGTTGTTTAGGGTCCAACCACTAAACAGGAGTTCCTCTCAGGCTAGGAGAGGACGGCGCGCCTTTGTTCAAGCCCTAGAATCAGCCCTTAAGGGAACACACATCTACTTACCCCAATAGGGGAAGGAGTGAATTCCATCTTGTACTGTTATGTTCCCAGCCCCCATTCGGTCTTGCCCCTGAAATGGTAGGCTTATTGAGTCGGCGAACTGGCCATTCTCACCCATACAAATCTAAGGACAATCCCTCCTGAAAGGGGTTCATAACAGACTCAGGATTGAGATTGTGTTACCTAGGTCATCCTATTGAAATAGAAACCTAAACTAGTTAACGGCGTTACATCTAGTGGTTACTATTTCGCGGTCCGGTCTTATGCAAACTCATTGCATAGGATACCCCCACCCGCATGTCTCCTACATGGATGCTTTGGATCATTGCATCTGTATCGAATACAAGGTGGGCTGTATCACATAGTGTCACTAGGATAAGGTACCCAACCTTATCCCTATACTATAGACCATTTAGGTTGTTACTTGGACACTGATCCCCGTATGTCCCCACATACTAGTCCAAGTTTCATTTAAACAACCTTGGATCTTAGTTTATTGGATTTAGGGTTTATTAATGCAAACTCGATTATTCAATAACCAAATTACTGAATTACTCAAATAACACTTTATTGAGATCGATTAATTTGTTTCATTTACTATCTATGAGTTTTAGGGCATAAAACCCAACAACTCCCACTTGAACTAAAACTCTAGTGGGTAATGTACATCAACAATCAAAATTGAATGAATAATCATTGAAGTAGGAATAGTAGTTTGTATTAATACTGTATAATACATGAAAAGTACAAATACAGATAAATACAATAAACTAGGGCATTCACAATACCCATTACACTTCTCCCACTTGCCCTAGATTATTCTATGTACATATCTCGCAGACCTAGACCCTCTAGATGACCCTCGAACACTTTAGCCGTGAGAGCCTTCGTAAATGGATCAGCAATATTGTGCTCAGAGGCTACCTTCGTGACGATCACGTCCCCTCGTTGCACGAACTCTCTGATGAGATTATATTTGCGCTCTATGTGCTTGCCTCTTTTATGATTGCGAGGTTCTTTAGAATTTGCCACTGCACCACTATTATCACAGTAAAGGGTGATTGGCAAGTTCATATTTGGAACAACTTCCAAATCCATCAAGAACTTCCGTAGCCATACAGCCTCCTTAGCTGCTTCACAAGCAGCAACATATTCGGCCTCCATGGTGGAGTCTGCAATGCATCCTTGCTTGATGCTACGCCAGACTACAGCTCCCCCGTTGAGGGTAAATACTGACCCTGATGTGGATTTCCTAGAATCCTTATCAGTCTGAAAGTCAGAGTCTGTGTATCCTGTAAGGATCAAATCCTTAGAGCCATACACAAGCTGATAGCCCCTCGTTCTCCGAAGATACTTGAGGATGTTTTTAACTGCAGTCCAGTGGTCTAACCCTGGATTGGACTGGTACCTGCTGATTATCCCAACTACATAGCAAATGTCAGGCCTAGTACACAACATGGCGTACATAAGACTGCCCACAGCTGAAGCATAAGGGATGTGTCTCATATCCTCAATTTCTTGAGGTGTCTTAGGACACTGTTCCTTAGACAAATGAACTCCATGCCTAAAGGGTAGTAAACCCTCTTGGAATTCTGCATCTTATATCTAGACAACATCTTGTCTATATATGATGCTTGAGACAGGGCTAACGTTCTGTTCTTACGATTCCTGATAATTTGAATCCCTAGAACATACTGAGCTTCACCCAAATCTTTCATTTGGAACTCAGTCGATACCCATTTTTAATGTCAGCTAGATATTCTACATCATTTCCAATGAGAAGAATATCATCTACATACAACACTAGAAAAGCTACTGAACTGTTGATAATCCTTTTGTAAACACAAGGCTCATCAACGTTCTGGTCAAAGCCATAAGATTTGACAGCAGTGTCAAACTTTATATTCCAAGATCTGGAAGCTTGCTTCAACCCATAAATGGATCGTCTAAGCTTGCAAACTTTTTGCTCTTGACCTTGAGCAACGAACCCCTCTGGTTGAGACATAAAGATGTTCTCATCAAGATTGCCATTCAGAAAGGCAGTCTTGACGTCCATTTGCCAAATCTCATAATCATAAAAGGTGGCAATGGACAAGAGAATTCTTATCGACTTTAACATGGCAACTGGGGAGAAGGTTTCCTCATAGTCCACCCCCTCCTTTTGGGTATAACCCTTTGCCACAAGTCGAGCTTTGAAAGTCTGTACTTTCCCAGCTGCGTCTCGTTTTCTCTTGTAGATCCATTTGCACCCTATGGGTTTAACCCCTTCAGGTAGGTCTACAAGATCCCAGACTTGATTGAAGTACATAGACTCCATCTCTAGGTCCATAGCTTTGACCCATTGGTCATGGTCCACATCATTCATTGCCTGTCTAAAGGTCAATGGATCCTCAACCCCATCATCAGGTATGACAGTTGGAGTTTCTGCTAAACCCAGATAGCGTTCAGGTTGAATAACAACCCTCCCACTACGTCGAGGCATTCTCAACTCTTGAGAAGGATGGGCTTGACCAGATGTACTGGGCTCATCAATAACTCTTGTTGAAGGTCCAGCCTCTGAACTGGGCTCATCAACAACTCTTGTTGAAGGTTCAGCCTCATCAACAACTCTTGTTGATTTATTTGTAGCTTTAGCAGAAAGTTCACTTAACACAATTTTGTTGCGTGGTATGTGTTCTTTAACGTGGTCTTCTTCTAAGAAAGTAGCATTTGTCGATACAAACACTTTATTTTCTTTTGGATCAAAGAAGTATCCACCTCTTGTTTCTTTTGGGTAGCCTACGAATAGGCATAATTTTGAACGTGAATCCAATTTCTTTGGGTTTGCTACTAACACATGTGCAGGGCAGCCCCAAATTCTGAAATGACGTAAACTAGCTTTACGCCCTTTCCAAAGCTGAAATGGCGTTTCAGAAACACTCTTTGAGGGAACAACATTCAAAATATAAACTGCAGTCTCTACTGCATAACCCCAAAAAGAACTAGGCAACTGAGCATAGCTCATAATAGATCGAACCATGTCTAACAAGGTTCTGTTTCTCCTTTCAGATACACCATTCTGTTGAGGTGTACCTAGTGTTGAGAGTTGGGACGATATTCCATGTTCTATCAAATAGTTTTGGAATTTTAAGTCCAAATCCTCTCCACCTCGATCAGATCGAAGTGTTTTAATGGTCTTACCTAACAAGTTCTCAACTTCAGTCTTAACTCCTTGAACTTTTGAAGGGCTTCAGACTTATGACTCATTAGGTATAAATAACCATACCTTGAATAATCATCTATGAAAGAGATGAAATATTCATACCCTCCTCGAGCTCTTACATTCATTGGACCACAGAGATCCGTATGTAAGAGTTCTAAGGGCTCCTTGGCACGATAACCTTTTCCAGTAAAAGGTCGTTTGGTCATCTTACCTTCGAGACATGACTCACATGGAGGTAAAGTACCATCTTCTAACTTGCTGAGAAGTCCGTTCTTAACCAATCTCCCAATCCTATTGAGATTTATGTGGCCAAGTCTCAAGTGCCAAAGATAGGTACTTTGAGAAACTTTTTGCCTTTTTGGTTGAGTCTCAGCTGTTTTAAACATTTCATTGTTCAAAATAGCCCTAGACTCTATTGGTCTTAAGACATACAAATTGTTCTCCATTTTTGCAGAACATATATCAGCACCCCTTTTAGTAATGAAAGTTTCATTCACAGAAAAGGACACTGAATACCCTTGTTCTAGCAAACAAGAAATAGAAATCAAATTTCTTTTTATTCTGGGAACTATATATACGTTATCTAATAACATATAGCGTTCCCTAGAGAAGAACATTTTAATATCTCCCACTGCTTTAGCTGAAATGAGCTCCCCAGTCCCAACTCTGAGAGTCATTTCCCCAGCATCCAACTGTTGCCAGGAGCTCATTCCCTCAAAGGAAGAGCATACGTGATGAGTGGCACCTGAATCTAGGATCCAGGCTGTGTCATCATTTTCCACTATACACGTTTCAATGATCAATAAATCAAATTTATTTTCATTGAGATGTGCTAAGCAGTCTATGTCATATTCATCATGAACAATTTCGGATAAATTAGACATATGGGCTTGAGGACCGTCCTCAGTTAAGACCAATTCCACGCATTTAGTGCTTAAGTTCATTTTCTTAGTTGTATTAGAAATACCAGTTTTGTAGTTGGCGTTATTCGAGGAATATAAAGAACGTTTCATTGCTGAGAACAAACAAACTAACTTAATAAGTATTGTTACATTAACCCATTACACAAAATATAAATATTATTTTAATCCAATCAATTTAGCAAAAGTAATGATCAACCCATAGAATAAACATTCATTTTGCAACGATACTTCAGAGGTTTAGAACAACAGCTACCGTAGGGTAGTCAGCTACTCCTCCTCTGAATTGAGACAATCTCAGCTAATCCCTATTCCCGGAATAACTCATATTCCAATAGTTCTTAGCTACCGTTTTTTCGGTCAGGAAATTATTAACACCTTAACAATTTCCCGTAAGTGTGACCCTCCATTTTTCAGATTTCAGAGGTCGGCCCCAACAATGCTACCGTAGGGAAAGTCAAAGTTGGAAATGGACCTAAGAAACCCTATCCATTTCTGGAGTTTGCGTTGTTCCGACTCCCATGATCAAGCCCTCCGTAGGGTGATCGCTCTCAGGGCGACTCGCAGGCAGATCATTGGGATCTCACGGTGCAACCTAATGGAGGAGACCGTAGGATACGTTGACACGTTCCTGCTCCCACTTACTATAAAATACTCCCTCATTCACCTTGATATTCATTCATGCAAACACCATCCGTAGGGGGTCACTCGCAGGGTGACTCGAGGCCAAGCATGAACCTTACGTTGTGAACTTTTGAGGACGTGAGAGCAAAACTTGATTTATGAAAATCTTGTTTTGATATATTTCCTCCCACTAAGTATTTTTATAATTATAGGGTTTATTACTTAGGTAAATTCCGGCTAAGTGAATCTATCTAAGTCTATGCCTGTATATAACTTTTATATATATAGGTCTTTTCTCTAATGTCTAGGTGGATTAAACACTTTTAATTACCTAGAGACATTGCATGCTAATATAACTATGGTTAATTCAACTCAAGTTCCAACTCAGTTCCCAGGTAGCAGGTGTTCCGTAAACCGTCATCTTAAGTACCTCCAGCCTTAGACAGAACTTTACCGGTAGAGTTCCCTTATAACCAATAGTTATGATAAATCTTTACTCTAAAGATCTAGGTGAATTAAACTCTTTTAATTGACCTAGTGATATTGCATGCTAACATAACTATGGTTAATTCAACTCAAGTTCCGAGTCAGTTCCCAGGTAGCAGGTGTTCCGTAAACCGTCATCTGAAGTACCTCCAGCCTTAGACAGAACTTCATCGGGAGAGTTCCCTTATAACCATAGTAAAATAAACTCTTACTCTAAAGATCTAGGTGAATTAAACTCTTTTAATAAACCTAGTGATATTGCATGCTAACATTTAACTATGATTAATTCAACTCCGGTATTCCGGGTTAGTTCCCAGGTAGGAGGTGTTCCGCAAACCGTCATCTTAAGTACCCCCAGCCTTAGACAGAACTTAACCGGTGGAGTTCCCTTATAATCATAGTAACGTTTTTCCTACTTAGTCAATTAAAACTATTTTTATTTCTAAGTAAGAAAACAATTCTAATCCTATTAGAATTATAATGAGCTTAGATCTAATTAATTTTAAACATTTTAAAATTAATTCATTTTAACCTAAGGTCCTATGTTTGCATGCAACTCTTTGTTATAGGTTGATGGTTTCTAATCAATTTTATAACTTATTATAAAATTTTAATGATTATCCCTATAACATGCTTCTATGGTGTTGGAAAAATAACAATCATATTCTAATTATTCAACACCATATTATTATGACGCCGATAACGATAATATAACGATTATATTAATCTAAAGTGGTGTCATGCTTCATGCAATTTCAATTTCATTTAATTAATATCGATTATATTAATTAAACATCCATGAAATTAAATTACATGAAATTTGACATTAATATAATATAACTCTTATATTAATCTAATTAATGTCATGCTCAAGGCTATTCCATTTTCATTTAATTAATATAACATTTTATATTAAATCATACATGAAAACAAGCATTGATTTATATTTATTATTTTCATTCATACTATAACTAATTATATTAATTCTCATGAAAATAATGTTAAGCATGCATGCTACATTAATAAAATATAACAATTATATTTATCTAATTAATGTCATGCATCATGCTTTTCCAATTTCATATATTTAATATAACAACTATACTAAATAACTCATGAAATTTAAATTCATGCATAATTATCATATATTATAACATTTATAACATAAATATGCATGAAACATGCTTAACCTATGGTGGGAATTTAAGCTATATGACATCCATAAAGCAAATAAATAGCAATTGAACTGGTTAATTTTGGCCCCTAGGATAAAATAAAGCATAAATTACAATAATTATAGCTAAATTCTATCCTAAAAATCCTTCTGCAGCTCCAAATACTGGTCTAGACCGCCCGAACCGACCCGAACCACTTCCAACCAGCTATGAAAATCACGAACCGAGCTAAATTCCAGCTGAACCGGAACAAATTGGTCCCAGCCCAGCCAGACCGCGTGAATCGGACCGCCCAACAGCCTTGAACCGTCCTGTTGCGAATTTCTAGCGCGTGCTGTAATCGTGACAGCGTCGCAATTTCTTCGATTTTTATCTCATAAAAACCTATTCTAGACCCGGACTTACATAGGACTCGATTTTACATAAAATACCCGAAACACCGGGCCCTTACATGATCAAATCATATAAAACAGTAAAATCTATGGCCATAAAATTAACCTAAACAGTTCAATGCAAATCATACATACATTATGTATTAATCAATCCCACCAATAGCCAATGCAAATTTTAGAGAAACAAAATTAGATCTACGATCGGCTCTGATACCAATTGAAGGATTGGAATTCCATAATTCCGTAAAGCGGAAGCGTGATTGGGACCGATTCGTAATTAATTTTGTTGAATCTAAAATACCAATACATTGACAATAATATTAGAACTATTCTAAATATATATTAAGGCTAAGCATACAAAATATTAGATCTAAATCTAATTTATAAAGTAACAAATTACTTACTCTCGTTGACGACTCAGATTAAATTCACCAACTGCTTGTGAATTAATCACGAGCTAGTGTGAACACCACCACTATGGCTACACCGATATGACTCTGAGACTTCTAGAGGCAGAAGACTTGTGGGAGCCTTTGGGAGAATTCTCTGAGAGTAGGAGAATGAATGAGATACCTTTCACCCCACCCTAGGGGTCCTATATATAGTAAAGGCCAAGACCTTTTTCCTAATAGGAAAAGGAGACCTTTTCCTAATAGGAAAAAGTCTCTAATTTTAATAAATAATTAATTAATTCCATAATTAATTAATTTCCCAATTAAATATCATATATTTAATCTTAGGGATTTTATTAAATTAAAATTAATATGAATCCAATTCATATTAAATTTATTTGAACTCTTTCAAATATTTTCTTTCCTAATAGGAAAAGGTCTCTAATTTTAATAAATAATTAATTAATTCCATAATTAATTAATTTACCCAATTAAATATCATATATTTAATCTTAGGGATTTTATTAAAATTAAAATTAATATGAATCCAATTCATATTAAATTTATTTGAACTCTTTCAAATACTTTCTCTCAAGAATTAATTAATTCAAAAATTATATTATAAAGTTTCATAAACTTTATATTATAATGCATCAATATACATTATACGATTCCCCAAATAAATTGAACACTTTCAATTTACAATTTATACTTAATTGCCTCAAGTCTCTTTACGAGCTACCAGTGGGACCTATATGACCTACAGATCAAAGCTCCACGATACGAGACTAATTGGCCAAACTCATTGACCCAAGTTTAGTCAAATTCGTTAACTGTGGGTCACTACCACTAAAGGACCCACAGCTGCACTCTTCTCACTATAGAATTATTCTGTGTCCACGGATGTCGACCAAGCAGTAAGTTCAATCCTTCACGTGTGTTCGTAAACACCAGCTAGGTCAAATACCGTTTTACCCCTGGGTTACCTCTGGTTCCTTAAGTACCACTGATTCCTCTAATGAACAAGAGTTGTTTCGGGTCCCAACCACTAAACAGGAGTTCCTCTCAGGCTAGGAGCTGAGGACGGCGCGCCTTTGTTCAAGCACTAGAATCAGACCTTTAGGGGCAGGAGTGAATCTCCATCTGTACTGTTATGTTCCCAGCCCCCTTCGGTCTTGCCCCTGAAATGGTAGGCTACTTGAGTGCGGAGAACTGGCCAACTTCACCATACAAATCTAAGGACAGTTCCCTCCTGAAAGGGGTTCATAACAGACCTCAGGATTGAGATTGAGTTACCTAGGTCATCCTATTGAAAGTAGAAACCTAAACTAGTTAACGGCGTTACCTCTAGTGGTTCCTATTTCGCGGTCCGGTCTTATGACAAACTCATTGCATAGGATACCCCCACCCGCCTGTCTCCTACATGGATGCTTTGTTACATTGCATCTGTATCGCATACAAGGTGGGCTTATCACATAGTGTCACCAGGATAAGGTACCCAACCTTATCCCTATCCTATAGACCATTTAGGTTGTTACTTGGACACTGAATCCCTGTATGTCCCCACATACTATCCAAGTTTCATTTAAACAACCTTGGATCTTAGTTTATTGATTTAGGGTTTATTAATGCAAACTCGATTATTTCAATAACCAAAGTTACTGAATTACTCAAATACACTTTATTGAGATCGATTAATTTGTTTCATTTACTATCTACGAGTTTTAGGGCATAAAACCCAACACTTGTATGATGGGTTAAGGCAAAAAATAACTAATACAGTCATTGTTTGTTTAAATTTCAGCAATGTCTTCCTCAATTGTCTCTCTGCTTAAAATGAGAAATTAACCGACGAAAATTACGCTACGTGGAAGTCGAACCTGAATACGATTCTTGTTGTCGATGATTTGTGGTTCGTCTTAATGGAGGATTGTCCTCCAGCCCCTGCTCGTAATGCATCTCAAGCAGTTAAGGATGCTTATGACCGCTTGACAAAGGCCAATGATAAGACTCGCGTCTATATCCTAGCCAGCTTATCTGAAGTTTTGGCTAAAAGGCATGAGAGCATGGTAACAGCGAGGGAGATTATGAACTCTCTCCAAGAGATGTTTGGACAACCGTCCTACCAACTTCACCATGACGCTCTCAAATATGTTTATAGCCGCCGCATGAAAGAGGGCACTTCTGTTCGGGAGCATGTCCTAGATATGATGGTCCAATTCAACGTGGCAGAAGCAAACGGGGCGGTCATAGATGAGCGTAGTCAGGTTGCATTCATCTTAGAATCTCTTCTGAAGAGTTTTCTGCAGTTTCGAAGCAATGCAATGATGAATAAAATAACATTCAACCTGACTAGCCTCCTGAATGAGCTACAACTCTATCAGTCTCTTCTTAAGAACAAGGGACAGATATAAGGAGAGGCAAACGTTGTTCACTCTAAAAGAAAGTTCGAGAAGGGTTCATCCTCTGGAACTAAATCTGTAGCCACTTTTTCAAAGAAAACTCAGAAGAAGAAAGGAAACAAGGGGAAAGCTCCCGGTACTGCTGCTAAAGCAAGGGAAAAACCAAAGCTATGGTAGACAAGGGCAAGTGTTTCCACTGCAATGTAGATGGACATTGGAAGAGAAACTGCCAAAGTACCTTGCTGAGAAAAAGAAGAAAAAGGAAGGTAAATTTGATTTACTGGTTTTAGAAACATGCCTGGTAGAACATGATGAGTTTACCTGGATACTTGATTCAGGATAAACTAATCATGTTTGCTCTTCTTTTCAGGAAAATAGTTCCTTTCGGCAATTGAACGATGGGAAAATGACACTCAGGGTCGGAACTGGAGAAGTCATTTCAGCTAAAGCAGTGGGAGCTGCGAAGTTATTTTTTAGAAATAGATTCTTACTTTTAGAAAGTTTGTTAATCGTTCCCAAGATTAAGAGGAACTTAATTTCTATTTCATGTTTGATTGAACAATCGTATACAGTTACTTTTGATATGAATGAAGCGTCATTTATAAGAGTGGTGTACTTATTTGTTTAGCCAAATTAGAAAATATTTGTATGTATTAAGACCAACCGAAAACAAAGCACTTTTAAATCACAAATTATTTAAAACTGCTGAAACTCAAAGAAAAAGGCAAAAGATTTCTCCAACAAGTAACAATACTCATCTTTGGCATCTTAGACTTGGTCATATAAACATCGATAGGATCGGTCGTTTGGTAAAGAATGGACTTCTAAGCAAGTTAGAAGATGATTCACTACCACCTTGTGAATCTTGTCTCGAAGGGAAAATGACCCAAGAGACCCTTTACTGGAAGAGGTTACAGAGCCAAAGACCCTTAGAGTTAATACATTCGGATCTATGTGGTCTAATGAATGTAAAAGCTCGAGGAGGGTACGAATATTTCATCTCATTTATAGATGATTATTCAAGATATGGTTACTTGTACCTAATGGACATAAGTCTGAAGCCCTTGAAAAGTTTAAGGGAGTTTAAGGCTGAAGTTGAAAACCTATTAGGTAATCTATTAAAGTACTTTGATCTGATCGAGGAGGGGAGTATATGGATCAAAGATTCCAGGATTATATGATAGAACAGGAATCCAATCCTCAACTCTCAGCCCCTGGTACATCATCAGCAGAATGGTGTGTCAGAAAGGAGAAATAGAAACCTTGTTGGACATGGTTCGATCAATGATGAGCTATGCTCAATTGCCTAGCTCGTTTTGGGGGTATGCAGTAGAGACTGCAGTATACATCTTGAACAATGTTCCCTCGAAAAGTGTTTCTGAAACACCTTTCGAATTATGGAAGGGGCGTAAACCAGTTTGCATCACTTTCGTATTGGGGTTGTCCAGCACACGTGCTTGTGACAAATCATAAGAAACTGGAACCTCGTTCAAAACTGTGCCAATTTTTTGGTTACCCTAAAGAAACGAGAGGTGGTTATTTCTACGACCCACAAAAAATAAGGTGATTGTGTCGACAAACGCCACTTTCTTAGAGGAAGACCACATGAGAGATCATAGACCACGAAGCAAAATAATATTAGGAAGAGCTATAGAAGAATCACCAAGAGTTGTTGATGAAGTTAGACCTTCAACAATGTTGGTGAAGGAACTAATTCTTCATATCCAACTCGTTCATCTCAAACGTTGAGAGTGCCTCAACGCAGTGGGAGGGTTGTACCACAACCTGATCGCTACTTGGGTTTAACTGAAACTCAAGTTTTCATACCTAATGATGGCAATGAGGGTCCATTGTCTTATCGACAGGCAATGAATGACGAAGATAAGGATGAATGGGTGAAAGCCATGAACCTGGAAATGGAGTCAATGCACTCCAATTCCGTATGGGAACTCGCAGATCAACCAAATGGGGCAAAACCCATAGGGTGCAAATGGATCTATAAGAGAAAAAGAGATGCAGCTGAAAAGGTACAGACCTTAAAAGCTAGACTAGTGGCAAAGGGTTATACCCAAAAGGAAGGGGTTGACTATGAGGAAACCTTTTCTCTGGTAGCCATGTTAAAGTCCATAAGAATTCTCTTATCCATAGGCACATATTATGACTATGAAATATGGAAAATGGGCGTCAAGGACTGCCTTTCTGAATGGTAATCTTGAAGAGAATATCTTCATGTCTCAACCCGAAGGGTTCATAGCCAAAGGTCAGGAACAAAAGGTTTGTAAGCTCAATCGATCCATTTATGGATTGAAACAAGCGTCCAAATGTTGGAACATTAGATTTGATACTGCAATCAAATCTTTTGGTTTTGACCAAAACGTTGATGAGCCTTGTGTGTACAAGAAAGTCAACAATAGGAAAGTAGCTTCTAATACTTTATGTAGACGATATCCTGCTCATTGGGAATGATATAGGATACCTCACTGACATTAAGAAATGGCTAGCAGCCGAATTCCAAATGAAAGATATGGGAGAGGCTCAATAGTTCTGGGAATCCAAATCATTAGGATCGTAAGAACAAAATGCTAGCACTTTCTCAAGCAACGTATATTGACAAAATGTTGTCTCGATATTCGATGCAAAACTCCAAGAAGGACTACTACCCTTCAGACATGGGTACACCTGTCTAAGGAACAGTCTCCTAAGACACCAAGAAATTGAGAACATGAGAACATTCCCTATGCCTCAGCTGTAGGCAGCTTAATGTATGCAATGCTCTACACTAGGCCTGACATATGTTATGCAGTGGGAGTAGTCAGTAGGTATCAGTCTAATCCAGGGTTGGACCACTGGGAGCGGTTAAGAATATCCTCAAGTATCTTCGGAGAACGAGAGACTACATGCTTGTGTATGGAGCTAAGGATTTGATTCTTACTGGATACACTGACTCTGACTTTCAAGCTGATAAGGATTCAAGGAATCCACATCAGGGTCAGTATTCACCCTCAATGGAGGAGTAGTAGTGTAGAGAAGCATCAACAAGGATGCATAGCAGACTCAACCATGGAGGCTGAGTATGTAGCAGCTTGCGAAGCAGCTAAGGAGGCAGTATGGCTTAGAAAGTTCTTGACTGATTTGGAAGTGGTTTGAATAAGAACGTGCCCATAACACTATATTGTGACAACAGTGGGGTTGTAGCCAACTCAAAAGAACCTCGAAGCCACAACGGGTAAACACATCGAGAGGAAGTATCACCTGATCAGAGATTGTGCAACGAGGAGATGGATCGTCACTAAGATCGCTTCAGAGCACAACATCGCTGATCCATTCACGAAGGCTCTCACGACTAAAGTGTTTGAGGGTCATCTAGAGGGTTAGGTCTACGAGATATGTATTCCATCTAATCTAGGGCAAGTGGGAGAAATGTATAATGGGTATAAGGATGCCCTAGTTCATTGTATTATTTAATATACATGACATTTCCAACTTTAGATTACTTTTACATCCCACTAACTAGTGTTTTTAGTTCAAGTGGGAGTTTGTTGGGTTTTATGCCCAAAAATCGTAGATAGTGAATGTAACTGTTGACCGGATATTAATGAAATAATATTGATATTAGTTATTTTATATTTGTCTTTGCCTAATAATAACCCTAATCCAATAAACAAGACATCCTAGGCTGTAATATGAGTCTTGAACTATATGTAGCGATATGGGATCATTGTCAAGAAACAGCCTAAAGGGTCTATAGTATAGGGACAAGACTGGGTGCCTTATCCTGGTAACACTAGGATAGACCCACTTTGTATTGATACAAACG